>CM069602.1:4182500-4525000 GCA_035771175.1 Paratinospora sagittata | reverse complement strand
TCTTCGGAACTAATTTCTTTTTCGTCATTATTACTTTTTTTCTTCTTCTTCTTTTTCTTCTTCGGTGTCTTCGTTTTCGATTCGGTTGATGTCGAAGATCTCATCGGCGGCGACCGGTTAGCGTCCTCTGGGGAGAGGATTGAGCAAGCAAGACAATGCAACTCGTTGGATCAGATCAGAGGAATTAGAGACCTTGTTTGACATTTCTTATTTCTTTTTCACTTGCGATTCGGTTCAGGTCACTTCAATCGGTTTTCTAAACGATTGGGGTTCCGAGAAGAAAGAAGCACAATAGATTTGGCGATTGGGGTTTCGTCTCGCCAGTTTTTCTTGATCGTCAGCAGAGAGAGAGAGGGGTATGGAGGTTCGAGCGTGTGGCTGTTAACCACAAGGTCGGAGGTTCAAGGCGAATTCGTTTCCTTTGTTCTAGCCGGAATCAATGGCGCGACAGCAAGCGGGATCGAAGCCAGGGATGCAGATGCCGGTGTTCATGAAGGTGGATCAGTTGAAACCGGGGACAAGCGGCCACACGCTCATCGTCAAGGTCGTCAGTTCGACGAAGGTGTTGCAGAAGGGCCGTGCCGTCGCTCAGAATCTCCGGCCCACTCGAATCGCCGAGTACCTGGTCGGAGACGAGACCGGCATGATCGTTTTCACGGCGCGCAAAGAGCAAAGGCCGGAAAGAAGCCTATTGCCGAGAAAAAAAAACAGTGGTTCATCCGGATATCGGGATTTCGAGCATTATGAACAGCTTCATCAACGACATCTTCGAGGAAGAATCATCGAGACCTTCTCTGATATTATGTAAGACAATAGGATTTCTGTAGAGAGTTTAAAGATGTATATTCTTCTCTAAAACAGAGGCAATATATAGATAATTACATTCTAAAATTATGTTGTAAATTAAAAAAATAAATTATTTCTATATTTACAGAATCTATTACTTTCTATATAGTTTGTTTCTATATTTACAAAATCTATTACTTTCTATATAGCTAACGCAGACAAATTCTTAAATAGAAACAAACTCTAATAAGATATAATCTTAATTAATTATCTCCAACAGCCATCACCTCCAACAATAAATTTCTTATCATTTAAATTCTAACTAGTATCATCAGTAGTGCAGGTGATGTCAACAATAAACTTTAGTTATCATCACTTACGCAAATGCTTTGTGAAGGTGCTGCAGCTGCGTAAAGCCAATGCGTACGTGTGGGCGCGGCCACTGGGCTCTTCACTTTAATCGGGATAAAGTACAATGAGCTGTGTCAATTTAATTGCGCCTAAATGTCAACGATGCAAGAGCTAAAGGAAAAAGAAAATGATTAGTTAGACACCAGTTTTTTATATATTTTTTTAATATTATAAAAGAAAGTGATTGAATTATATTAAATTATTTAATAATATCTTGTATTAGGTAATAAATATATGATTCGAAATAATTTAATTATTTTTATTTATAATATTAAAAAAATATGTTAAAAAAAATATTCTTATAATATTATTTAAAGAAAAATTCATTACAAGTGAGAATGATTGAATTATTTCGAATCATGCATTAATTATATAATATAAAATATTATATAATTTGAAATAATTTAACTAATTTTATTTATAATATCAAAAAAAATATCAACTAATTATTTTCTTTTTTTTAATTATAGTCTGATCTTGCATATCTACTAGTGATTTTGACAAAAAAAATTTAAATGTATTTGGGGACACGTGAATTAATTGCTTATTGTAGCAGTTGAAATGTAGTTGTCACCTCCCTTTTGCTTAATAATAAGCCTAATTAACTTAAAAAATTTAAAGGGAATGTAGTAAGGGCCACCTCCTTTATTTGTAATAATTAAGAAAATTAAACCTAAAATTCATTCCTTACCTAAAATTCGTTCATTTTCTTTCTTTTTTTTTTTTTCAGATGCATTTTTTGGGATCACGAACCTATCCTTATTTAACAGGTCGAGAATCAAAAGCAATTATGCATGAAAATGAGAGTTTGTAGATCCAGAATTTTAAGCAAAACCACTTGAAATTTTTTATTTCATTTTTGTCTGATGGAAATAGTCAAATAGAAAAGAAAACATTTATTGTGAGAAAGAAAAAAAATTTATTTATTTAATTTTTAATTAAAAAAGGAAAAAATAATCTAAAAAATGTACAAGGGGTCATAAAATAACGGTAGCATCAACATCATTGCCAGCTGGTTGAGATCTAGATCCAACCATGATCAACATCAACTTTTTTTTTTGGGAAATATTAAATCAACATCATTGATTCATATAAAGTTGTTGACGGTGTCAAAAGTCATATATTCATATTATACAAAATCACATTTCTCGTGAGAAAAAGAATAAAGATTAAAAAAACAACAATAAATATTAAATAATGCCAAGACTTTTTATTTTAATGTATGATTAAATATAGCCACCTTTGGTTCACGACTCCACCTACCATGAATGGCCTGCAATGAGGTGAGAACACGTGAGAACACTTCCAGCATGAACACGTATCAGATTCAGAAAAAGATTAATGCAATGAACACCGTCCTGCACGTGATTCTTGAGGAAAGTTGCCCTCACCAGTAACACAATTTCTAAAAATATTTAACACAATTTTATTTTTTATTTTTCTAACAGAAACCTTTTGTTCACTCTCGTGGGGTACGAGGTCTCTTCAACACCTACTAATCATTACATCAATGATGTTGCATGTATACGACAATATATAACATTATGTATACGACAATATATTTTGACATGAACTCCATACATATCGAGCTTGAGAATTTTACGGTATAATACTTCTTTTTTAAGAAGACGTACGACATAAAAACTTTTAACATGATTTAGAGTGTCCATAAACATATTTATCAACTTTTTTATCTGTTGCAAGTCAAACTTTGAACCCTTAAATTAATTTTTTATATTTCCGACCACTCTGTCAATTACTCGTTGGCGATATAAAATTAAAGATATACATAATGGATACTCTTTTTTGACACTATATTTATTATATGTCCGTGAACTATCTTGAATCATACACAATAAATTGATTAAAAGTAATCCAATAATATACAGTAAATATAATATATATTAAAAGTAAGTACCCATTATCTGTTTCAAAAATATTTTCAAATAAAAACATTTCATACAAATTAAACCATAAACCTAAAAGGAAAATGTTATAGGGATATTTAAAATACATCTGAATACCGTTAAATTACTTTAAATTATGTCTTAATATATAATATAAAACAATCCAATAATTTATATATACATTTTAAATATATATATTAAATGTACTGAACCTAAAAATGTGGACGCTCTCACACTTCTGTTTAGCATGTGGACGCACGCACACACTTTAGCTGGGTCACGTGTTTTGAGCCGCATCAGTTGAATTACGAGTAAATGTTGACTATCCGACGTACCTGCCGCTTATTTATTTATATATGGACTAGCTTTTTCGTCCTTTAGATCGTGAGATTCACTCCGCAGGCGTATTATAGTTAGGAAAACGTTATGTTATACTCGTTTTATTACTTTCAGTTTATTTTTTTATTATTATTAGGATTCTGGCTCTCTTTAGTAACATCCTTTGTTTATTTTGCGACGAAACTAATTTATTTAGACTCAAAATAATTATCAGACACTAAAACAAAGACTTTTTCTAATAAATTTTTTTATATTTACAAAAATTTAACACAAATAGCTCTTTCAATCAGACATCTATATTTTTTATATAAGATAAAAGGGTTCAACTATCTCTGAACCCACATAAGGTAAATAATTATTATGAGCCCCTTGAAGCCTTGTATGATCTTATTATCCTACATTATAAATATTTTTTATTTTCAATTTAATCTTATTGGCTGCCACTTTGACTTTTAGATTCTTGAAGCTTATTATCCTACATTATAAATTTTTTTGTTTTCAATTTAATCTTATTTGCTGTCACTTTGACTTTTAGATTCTTGAAGCCTTGTTGGGATCTTATTATCCTACATTATAAATATTTTTTGTTTTCAATTTAGTCTTATTTGCTGCCACTTTGACTTTTAGATTTAAAAGCACGTTTTTAAAACACGGATTTGTCTCTCTTTTTTTTTTTAAAGCACAAAATACGTTTGAAATGTAGAAGTGAAGAGGTTAACACGTAATAAAGCAAAGAAAGAATTGTGTTTTTATAATCTGCTAAACTTGCTAAAAGTTACCTTTGACACTCTTCCAAACAAACTAGACTTTTGTATTGTCGGAGGCGACAGCCATTCATGTCAAGCTACATGATAAATTATAACTGCCAAAGTTGATTGATAAAGTTTTTGCTCACTTTATATCAGCGATCTATTAGTAATATATTTATCTTAATTCAACTTGCAAACACGATGGGACTGGTTTACAGACACATATAAATTAATATCCCCATTTAAGTGAAGATAAGTATTAAAATAATTTAAGATATGTATTTAAATAATAATAGATCTTATTATCAAATCATCAAAAATAAAAAATAAAAAATCCTTCAATTATCATATATTTTTAGGTCCTAAAAAGTATTTTTTTTAAGTAAATAAATTTATTCATTAAATCCTTCGAGTCAAATCTGCCGGACATGATCAACGCACTCCCATCAAATGAATTGGACCCTTGATTGCGCCACTCTCGACCCATCCCCCTCTCTGATTACATTTTTTTAATTTATTTATTTATTTTAAGTCAGAGTATCAGTTGTCCACCTTAATAAGCATTCAAAGACGATTATTGTGTAGTGAGGATGTTAAAACTCAAGATTTGTAATAGAGCTCGGTGTCCCCTTAACTCCTATGCTCAGACCTAATTTTATTTTTTTTGTTGTTTGGAAGTCGCATGACCGAATCCCAACACCTACTTAAAGAAACCCATCACCTACAATCCATTCACTTTTTCACCCGTTATTCATGGCAAATCAAAGCGATGAGAACCATCTCCACCACCCTCTCCTCTCAGAAGGACACCCAGAACCCGAAACCTCTTTTCTCACCTCTTCTCTACTTACAGAAGGTGACATTGAACCCATCAATGGCGCTCGCGATTTCTTCAGACAATTCTGGGTCGAGTTCAAGAAGCTATGGGTCCTCGCCGGCCCTGCCATTTTCACTTCCTTGTGCCAGTACTCCATCTCTGCCATCACTCAAACCATGGTGGGTCACGTCGGTAATCTCGAACTCGCCGCTGTTTCCATCGGAAGCGCTGTCTTCGTCGGTTTCTCCTACGGCATCATGGTAATAATCATTTATTTCAAGATCAACTAGCAGCAGATTTAATTTAATTTAATTTACTTTCTTTTGATTACTAAATTTTGAGGAACAGATGGGGATGGGAAGTGCTCTAGAGACGCTATGTGGCCAAGCGTACGGGGCAGGGCAAATGGGCATGTTGGGCATATATATGCAAAGATCATGGGTCATTTTGGGCGTTACTGCTTTGTTCCTATCGCTTTTATACATTTTTGCGGAGCCGCTGTTGTTGGCGATTGGACAGGATGAGGAAATAGCGCGTGTGGCGGGGAAGTTTGTGATATGGATGATTCCTCAACTTTTTGCTTATGCAATGAACTTTCCCATTGCAAAGTTCTTGCAAGCGCAGAGCAAGATGATGGCAATGGCCCTGATATCGCTGGTGGCTTTGGCTCTACACGCGCTGTTAAGTTGGGTGTTGATGTTTAAGTTGCAATGGGGAGTGGTGGGTGCGGCGGTGATGCTAAACGTGTCGTGGTGGTTCGTCGTGTTGGCTCAGTTGGTGTATATATTCAGTGGGGCTTGTGGGCAAGCTTGGTCTGGATTCTCGTGGAAGGCGTTTCAGAATTTGTGGGGATTCGTTAAGTTGTCTTTCGCATCTGCAGTAATGCTCTGGTAAGGCCTTGTTACTAGCATTTCTTTCGTCCTTTAGTTTTTTTGAGAAATTGCTTACATGAGTATATATAGGGAGAAATGAGTATGTTTTTTGTTTGTACTCTTTGCAGCCTAGAGGTATGGTACTTTACGGCCTTGATTCTGTTTGCTGGTTATTTGAAGGATCCGGAAGTTTCTGTAGATGCTTTGTCCATATGGTAATTTCCTTAATGAAGCTAAAACTACTAGCACTTTTATGGTTATAACGTTCCTTGCAAACAAGGAAAAAAAAAAAATCATTTTGAGTTTAGACTGTTGGATTCTGTAGTTGTAATGCATAAGTGTGTGTGTATCATTTATTAATCTATGATGTAGTTGTGTGTGTGGTGATTTGTGTGTAAATATTAATTGTAGTACAAACATCTTGAGCTGGACGGTTATGGTGGCTTTTGGATTCAATGCAGCTATCAGGTTTGCTTCAAAAACTCAATTACTATCCCTCTATCTATCTTTGTCTCCCTGCATTACTTTTGTATCAGTGAAGTTAAATATTTTAGAACTCATCATAAAGAAATATGAAGTGGTGTGCTATACTGCTATTCATACATAATTTCAGCACACAACCCATTAAGTACATTGGATGCCCTCAAATCACTAGCCGGTACATGATTTAAGGGCACAATATGGTTGTGTGTGCGCGCTTAAAATGACTGTTAAAATTGTGTGCACTAATCATTTTACTTTTATAAATGCAGCGTTAGAGTGTCTAACGAACTAGGAGCAGGTCATCCAAGAACTGCAAAGTTCTCCGTTTTCGTGGTTGTGGCAACTGCTTTTGCTATTGGCCTTTTCCTTTCTATTCTTCTCATCATATTTCAGCAAGACTATCCAAAAGTGTTTACAAGTAGTGGTATTGTGAGAAAGCGCGTCCATGACCTTACATCATTGCTCGCACTCTGCATCACCATGAACAATGTACAACCTGTTCTTTCAGGTAATTTTTATCATATACTTCTCGTTATGACTATTTAGTTGTTTTCTTAATTATTTGACTTAGTCTTTAGTAGAGCATAGTAGAGAAAACTAACTCATTTTAAACTGTATACTTTTCCTTGATTTCTTAGCTTGTTATACCTATATTAGTACTTTTCTTTTCTTAATGGATGACCTTTTTGTCATTTCTTCCGTAACTATTTTTAATTACTTTATATAATCTTTAAGCAACTGCACAATAACAAGGATAGTTCAGTAAATTAAAGCATAAGTTATTTCCCTTATTTTGTCTGCACATCACTACAACTTATAACTTCAAACCATTATTTTTGTTTGTTCCACCTTTATTCGATCCATTTATGATCTGTATCTGTCCGTCTCCACATCTAACTTTTATTATGTATGCGTCCCTCTTACTCCCTCTCCCAAACCACCTAGTTGCAACAAAAAATTTTATGTTGTTTATTTTTCTTTGCAAGTTATATATATATTATGTATTTTGTTTAATAAATTCTATCAATGAATTTCATGTTTTGCTTGAGGAAAGCTTGGTTGACACTAATTAGTAAACAACTTGCAGGTGTTGCAATTGGAGCAGGTTGGCAAGCCTTAGTTGCATACGTGAACGTAGGGTCCTACTATATTTTTGGGATTCCTTTGGGTATCATTTTGGGTTACTTATGCAATTTAGGCGTTGAGGTAATCTTATCCATAACCTTAAATATTCTCTATTCTCATGTCTAAATTTCATTTCTTTTTATTTTCAATTGCCCAGATATAAAGTGGGCACTTGGTTCTCGAAGGGAGCACACAGCTCCCAAGGAATTACCAATATAGATATCAACTCATTGTAAGGAACAAGTGAACCCTTTAGATAATAAGTGGGCTTACAAGTCTAACCAACTTAACCTAAACTATGCTTCCGACAAGAAGGCTCATAAGCCACACACTACAATGCGAATAGTATCTATTTTTTCACAGATTCGAACAATGGCCACCTATATATGTGTATAGGAATGCTTATGTCACCACACCAAGTGGTCACTTCCATGCGTAAATTTCACTTCAGTTAGTGAAATGTTGCATCCAACATGAATTGTGATTGTTTCATCTAAAAAAATGGGAATTTCAGGGGATTTGGTGGGGAATGATGGGCGGCACACTTCTGCAAACTTTAATCCTCTCTCTCTTGACATACGGAACAAACTGGAACAAAGAGGTAAAATCGTTCATCTTTTTAATAAATAAGATGCAGAGATTATTCCTGAGTTTCGATCTTTCTGGCGTTATTTTCATTTCGTATGATTCTTGTTTCGTATTGCAGGCTTCGGTTGCCGAAGATAGAATAAGAAAATGGGGAGGATGAGAAATCTGGTTTCAGCCAGATGACAGGATTAATTTCAATCTTTCTAATTGATCATGTGTGTCAAATAAAGCATCAATCAATGCCTTGTCCCAAAACATCCGTATGGTATCTCAATTGATATGAGTGAATCAACTAGCTGTTACTGATTTTTATTTTTATTTTTATTTTATTTTTGCCAAAATAAGGATTATATTACTGATAAATGAGCTCAATTACAATCAAATAGCCAAATAGGCAAACTATCAGACCAAGAGCTTGAAGAGTGATGCAACGTGTATACTAAAACGGGCCATGTATATGAGCAGTACATGTAGCACTCCCTGGTGAGAAGGAGAAGAAAATATCATGGCTTGCTTCAGAAAGCAAATGTTTAATATCATGTAGCAGAGGATCTATGTTTGCATTAAATAAGGAATTCTCACGGAGAGCTCTAATCACTGATAAGGAATCAGAGATTACACGTAAGTGCATTGCTGAATAGTAGCTTGCAGACCAAGAAGAATAGATGGTCGTCCTGATTATTTAGGAGTCCGGCTTTTTTTTATTTTAAATGGGGTTTTTTAATTTTTTTTTATAAATATTTTAAATACATTTAAAGTCACAAAATTAATACAATAAAAAATTATAAAATAGAGATTTTAAATATTCAATATTCAATATAATTGTTATTATATATAAATATTATTTTCAATTTTACTTATTTCTATAGTATGAAGTTGAGATTTTAAACTAGAAATATTATATTTTTAAAATAAAATTAAAATAAGAGGTTTGACAAAATAAGCTCTTATTTAAACAAAAAAAAAGATCTTGTTAAAATAGAGTTAAAAAAAAGAATAGTAATTTTTTTTTAAGGTAAAAAGAAATACTATATAAGTATTTTGGTGTAAAATTTGAGGCCCTAATAATTTAATTAAAAAAACGAATTAAAAGTAAGTTCAAGAAGAAATAAGTTCATCATTACCTATAATCATCAAAGGGTCCACTACTATTAAATGATCTATCAGTTAATATATATATATATATATATATGAACTCTCAAAATTTAAGGGATCAACGCTGTGGTCCTCTGGTCCTGCCCTAGGGTCGGGCCTGGTAGTGGTTACCGCGGCTTCTACTGAGATAGAGGAGCCAATGAACTTGTTGCCAGCTTGAGTAACCACTCCATGTGATGCTACAAGGGCCAAAAAAGGAGTCTCTAATATTTGAACATTGGAGGTTCAGGTTCTCTCTAATGAACCTGTTATAATTTGGTCCTCCGGTCAATCAAGTTCGATTTTTGATCCAGAATAACCATGTATATATATAGTCCAACTTTTCAAACGATTTTTTTTATATATAATATTTGATTGATCTTTCAAACATTAAAGCTAGTGGAAAGATATAATAAAAGAAGGGGGTTTGAGGCCAACACCTCTTCGACAACACCTCTTCGATAGCAACCTCACTACCTAACATACTAGTGTCTAATATTTAAATTCCACGAGGGACAATAATCAAGGACTTGATGTATTGACTTATGGGACAATGGGCGCTGTTAAATTCCACTAGGGACAATATTCTAAGACTTAGTGTATTTTGTGGGCCTCAGTGCCCAATTTCGTTGGACCTTATTACTCAAGTTATATTTTGATTTGTGCCCGTGTTGTGTACTAAACGTCAGTTTCAATCTTGTTGTTCAATATGTGCCGACGATTCTTTGAACGTTACTCTTAGTTGTGTCAGTATGTATATTTGTATTTTAAGCAACAAATATATATGGTTTTGTATGCAAAAATGAAGGTTTTGATGAGTTTGAAACTAGAAAATTTGGGTTCGGACGGTTACATCAATTACACAAGAACCAACTCGATTTAAGAACCTAAGCTTGTCTAACTTAATCCAACCCAACTTTTATTGTACCATTATCAAAATTCATTTGATTTAATTAAATACATTCGTTAAATTTTACGTATATCAAGATATATAATATATATTTTTTATATGTAAAAACTAAATATATACGTATATAAAAATATATATTATATTTAAGGGATATAAACAAATAAATGAATTTATTAAATGAATAACATAAGTTTAATAAAATGAATAGAGTTGGTTAATTAAATATGTGGGTTGTAGTATAATTTAATAAATGAAAGTTAAATATTAAGATGGAAAAGTTGCTTTATTAAGTTAGATGAGGTGCATAGGATTAAGAGAAGAAAGAATAACAGAGAACAAGGAAGAGGAAAAAGAGGGAGAAACGCGAGATTCGCATCAAATCGAGACTCATGGTAAGTAATTTTTATTTTAGTTTTTTGTGAAATTGATATCTAAACTAGATGTAACGAGTCTCTCTAATTAATTTTTGTTATGGGAGCTATTTTACGGCGTTTTTAAAATTACGGTTTTGACTCAACTTGAATGAAAATTTGATCGAAAGGTTGAAAAACGCTCCCTAGACTGTAGGAGCCACGAATATGTGGTTAGATTTCATTTATTTATTCATTTGGAATTTTTATGGATATTGGAAGTTTGTTGGAAGTTTATTGAAAGTTAGAGTTTATATTGAAAACCTTTCGAATCATATTAAAATCCGATGAAACTCCAGTTTAAGGCTATAGAATGGTAGAATGAACTGTTGTGAGTTCATCGATGCTAATTTTATGATTTTTGGAAATCGTTTGACAATTTTAGTAAAAATTATCAATGTTTCTAATGAACAGTAAATAAAATGAAATTGGAATCTAGTGAATCGCAGAGAACTGAATTTCGAACGTTTCGATACTAAGATTGTGATTTTTGGATATAATTTGATATTTTTAGTAACTAAATATATAGTTTTGGTGAGTAAAATTTACTTTCGTGACCTCCGCAAACTTGTAAAACTTTAGTAAAAAATCTGTCGAAGGTAATAGAATGGTAGTAGGACTGATTTTACACGTATCGATGTGAACAGAATAATTTTAGGAATGTATTATATTTTTAATAAAATCGATATATGTTCCAGGAGAAAAATAAAACTGAGAACTAATGGAAATATGAATTGAAAATCTATTTTCACTGTACTTTTTTATAGAAATATCTAGATTGACCACAGAAACAAGATAATAGTTTTTCAATTGCTTATGAGTCCTAAATTGAGTTGGAATCTAAATTCACAGAATGTGTATAAGATTGTTTAGGTTGATCTTTATTATTAGTGATTTGAAGTGAGTTGAGAAATTAAATATGTAAATAGATATAAATAAATAAAATTGAATTATGAAGTGGTTGTCACAGGTTGACTTAATTGGAACTGGACTCGAAAACGACGGTAATTGTATTTAAGTTGGAAAGTCTTGTACTGTGAATATATTTTTTTGATTTGGTTCTTGTATGAAATTATATATATATATATATATAATGTTTGAATGTAAATATGTTATGTATATATTGTTGTACTGTGTTTTAATTTATACTCATAAATAATTTTTTTTGCATTAGAGCATGTGAGACTTGCAAAGTCAAGTTTGTGTCATTTCGTTAGGAATTAGACCCGGATGAGTGTTATGCGTAACCTCATTGTCAATAGGTCTGTCCTAATAAGGATTGAAAATCCTTGAAATGACTGTGAATTAAGTAATGTGAGGTCCGACCGTAGGCTCCTTATCGGTACATAATAAGGAGTTCGTACCCGCTCCATTACGAGAATGAGGGAGATTTTGGTTTTAGTTGAAAATGATACATTATTTTCTTGAAAAATCATGAAATCTATGTTGTTGGCGTGTATGAAATATTCGTTGAATGATGAATATGTTTAATAATTGTTTTAAATGATTTTAAATCTCAAATTAGTATTTTTTATTTTACGATACTTTACTAATTTTAATAAAGTTACTATTTTCTATAATTTATTATTTTTAGTGAATTTATTATTTTTGATAAATTTACTATTTTAAAAAAGTTTTATTTTGAATATAACTTAATATAAAAAGTTTTGTTTTGAGTATAACTAAATATAAAAAAAGTTTAATCTTAGATTTTGTTTGTTGCTATGTAAAATGCATCGCGATATCTTTATTTTTAGATAAAATTTAGGATATTTTATATGTTTTGCTTATTATATTATTTTTATTATTTAACTCGGTTTAAAAGTTTTATCGTGAGTTTTATTTATTTAAGGTTATTTATTGAGTTATTTATAATAAAGTTTAATAGAATTTGAAATTTTAGTATTATATTTCATCTTTTCTCAATACTTTTGTGAATCAACGAATTAGAAAATATGTCTTTATTGCCTTTTTTATTCACATCTTATATCAGTTAATATTAGAGCGGCATTCGTCCTTCCGCCATGCCTACCAGAAGACGATAACAAAAAACCCAACTCAAATTAATATTTATTATCTTTCATGTTGATGCCCTTCGTTAATACTGGGACATGAACTCGGGACACTGTCCAGGAGGCATGGGGTGCATGTAACCGGTGGAGCTATATACCCATTATTTGCGCTTATACATATATATTCTTAATTTGTAGATAAATATATTTTATTTAATTGATTTAGTTTCGATATTCAAGTCTTTCTCCAGCATAAGAGGGTAATTAACATGATTCTATTTTTGTACGAAGTCAACATGATTAGGTGTAACCATGATGGTATGGTCTAGTCTAGACCTTTATTTCACTTTTGCCGTCTCTCACGGCCTCACCCACTTCAATTTTTATGACGAAATAGCTGGTAATGGCCCTCTTGCCTTTATTTATTATAAGGAGATACATATTTAGCGTCAATTCCGGAACCCATTAATACAAAATAATATCAGCTATTGTTTTACAGCCTAAATTAATCTTAATGGGGAAAAGAAAATACTAACAAACATTGAGAGGATTGAATGTTAAGGAACATTTGGTTAGAAGAACATTATTGAATGTTTTCTAAAATCGGTGGACATGAAAATATAAAATAATCCTGGTTTTTTAGAACAAAAATAGTCCTGTTAGACAGTTAAAGAGTTATAATGTACTGACTAGATAATGTTAAATTGAAGTATTAAATATAAGGAAAATGAACCTAACATTTAGTTGCCACCCCCATTTAGTTATAATGAATTAAAAAAATGAATCTAACATAAATACAAAAAAATAATAAAAGAAAGAAGAGTTTATTATTGTGTTGACAGAAATAAGTAAAAAAAAAGATAAATATTTTATGTACGTTAAATGTTAACATTATTTTTTTAAGGTGACATATGCATAACATTCTTAATATTTAAAAAATGTCAATATCAAAAAATAGCATTGATATCTATTATACATATAACATTACTTTTAAAACATATATATTAATTTAATTATAATAAATATAACTGTAAATATAATTATAAATGTATGTCTATTAAATATATGTATTAGATATATGATAAATAATTTAATAGATATGTAGGTGTAATTACATTTTAAATTATAATTTATTAATATTTTTTAAAAAATAATTTAATAATTGATGAATGAAAATCATAATTTAATGCAGAAAAAACGAGAAAAGGGCATCTGGTGATCTTCTAGCAGTTTTGAGTATTGACAACTAAATAAAAGCTGAGACAGACAGAAAAGGATAAAATAATAAAGACTTCTTGAGAATTTTTTTTTTTTTTTTTGGATAAGATTAGTTAAAAGAAAAAGCTTTTAATGCTTTGCAGCAACGTGTCACGAGAAAAGGAGACATTTTATGGTTGCTAAATGCCAAGTGATAAAGAGGTTTTTAATTTTTGGTCGTGCTTGTCATATGAGCTATCACTAATCTGAAGAAGCATGTCCCGAAGCTGTCTTGTTGCCTCCTCCGCTACCAATACTAATTAAAAACTTAAAAATAAATATGTAAGTGAAATCATGTGGGTCGAGCTGCGACCTTCTAATAAGTCGATTTGATTTCCATGAAACAAAAAAATAAAAATAAAAATGGTTAAGTTGATTTTGACTCCTCGTTTAAAATGGAATAAAAAAAAATTAAAACATTAAAAAAGAAAAAGGCAATGTGAAACCTTTAAATCGGCATGGCCAACTTTGAAACTCTTACTTGTGAAGGAGAATGGAGATTATTGATGATAGCTAATAAGCATTGATGGGTTTTTATGTGTCAGTTATAATTTTTTAATTGAGTAATTTTTAATATGATATTAGATACTTAATTGTGTAAGAAGTTTTAGGTTTAAGCTTTATTATTGACATTTATATATATTTTTATTTATATAATTAGTATTTTTTTTTATTTCTCTTTTCGTTCTTTACGTAAAGGATAAGGATGCATGCGAGAAAAAATATTAATAATAGCTTAATATGCATGACCTTTATTTGTTAGCTATAACTTTTGGATTAAGTAATTTCTAATAGAAATATCGTTTGGTGATGGGCATAAGCCAGAAAGAAAATGAGACATAAATCAAATATTAAAGCTATTTCAATTTACATTCTTTGGTTTTTTTTTCTCCAATTATCAATTAATGCATGATGTTGTAAAGGAAAACAATCAAGGGCAATTAAATGAATATTCTAATGACAAGAAATTATTGTATTTAGTCTCAAGCACATATTTGGTTGTCGATCATAACAGGATAAAAAAATAATTACATTCTTATTTTATTATATTCTATCTAATTTAATTTAATTTTATAAAAATAATTATATTATATATCGAGCACCAAAGGAGTCGTAAAAATATATTCAGTAAGTGTACTTAAACACTTAAATTCCTCGTCAAAAAAAAAAAAAGAAAAAAAAAAGAAATAATTAAGAAGGTATAGAATAGATTATAAAATTTTTCTGAAATTAATAAAAACTTTAACTATCATAATCTTGGCGTAAAATGCCAAATTACCCTTATCATTTTTTGTAATTATCTAATTACCAATCTAGCTAGCCTGTACTTGACCTAGTCTGATCGCACGACTAATAAGCATAAATAACTATGATAGCTCAACGAGTAAATTATACATCAGTACGTAGTAAATGTAAAGAGGGTCCCACCTTGCTTAAAACCAAAAGGACAAGAATGAAAACCTTTAAAAATGAAAACGAAAATTAAAAACTTTTAACTGCACCCCCAATAAATTCTTATGCACAAAGTGGACTTTTTTTTTTTTTTTTTCCTCTTTTTGCATATATATATATATATAATTAACGTAGGAGAAGGGAGCACAGCGAAGATGGAACTCCCAACGTTATTTCGATTTGTTTTCTCTTAAAATATTCTGTGTGGTTTGGAGTTTGGACAAAGAGTAACTTCTATTATAAAATGAAAGTGATATGAGTTTGCGTATCATGCTGTTTCTCTTGTTAGAGTAGAAGAAGACGTGTGTTACCATCACAACCTACTTCTTTCCTCCCATCCCTTAAATCAGTATGTTTCTTGTGACATAACCTACATAATGATTGAGAAAACATTCTTACCCAACTCCACCTCCAACTACAAGAAAGTAAAAATTATTACCTGAAAAGAAAAAAAATAATAATATTTTTTCTTTCTTTCTTTTAAAATTACATTAATTTTAGCTCATCTTTTTAACAACATCATAAATTATTAAAAGAAAATGCAAGCTTAATTATAAGCTTTTCTAAAGGTCATATAGATAAGTTGGGCATATAAACCCTACGATAAAAAGAACAAAAGCCTAGGCCATAACCCTCAAAACAAATGACACATAAGACTCAAAGGATAGGGCAACAGGCCTACAACAAAATTAAGAAGAAAATTAAATAATTATGATTGTCTGATTTATTATGTTGATGAGAAGACTTGAATCATCTTTATTTATGGAAAAAAAAAAGATTATCAACCACTAGAGCAATTACTCATCGCCCCTAAACTAAATAAATTGGATCTAAAAATTTCAGAAATGTTAAAACTACCCGATATAGTAACTCTCCACGTCGGCTTAGATTTGAAGTTGTATTTATATTTTAGGTTGATTTAGCATATTCTTGACTAATTTCAACTTAGAATCAACCCAATAGTTCCTCTAAATCAGTAAAGATTCTAAGATATTTGCATCTTAAAAAATTATTTTTTATTAAAATATGAACACTGTAATTTTTTATTTATATTTGTTCAAAAAATATCACTCAAATTAATCAATTACAAATTCTTAAAAGAAATATAAGCCAATTAGATGTACAAACTTATAAATCCAACCTCATTCATATAATTTGTACTGCTAGTCAAATTAGTGGACAAGTGGGTAGGATGAACCCACCTACTTTTATGGATGATTACAAAGTTAATTTTGCTTTCTCTTCCATTTTTTAAACCTTTCTATTTCTATCGAGCTGATTCATAATATATAAATAAATAAATATGAGACAGAGATCATGCACATATAAAAAACTATAAATCTTCCTTTCGTTACTCATATAATAATAATTTGTGGCCTTTTCATGAGAACGATAGTGAGAGGCCAGAGATAGCCCTAATGATATGGCAGGAAGAAGATATGCATGTAGAGGTAGACCAAACATTGGGTGCCAACGCTGAAGCTTAATATGTATAAACTAGTACCTATAACATCATTGTCCGCTTAAGGAGATGATAGCAATGCACGCATCATCTCAAGGTATTGCGCATCTCCTCAACCATCCAACGATGTTATTGGTACCAGTGTTGAGCTTCGATGTTAGCACCCTGATGAGTCTCTCCGCTATTATTCATGCATGGATGGGGAGCTTCACAAGAAGATACTTCTTGGACCAAAGAAAAACAATTAAAAAAAAAATGACAATGAACATTCAGAGTGGAAGACTTGACAATGAAATTATTACCAATAAAAAAAATAGGAACGTGAAAAGCGTGGTTTCAACACGAAGGCCTCGTTTGAGAGAGTCTTTTTAAAATATTTTTGAAGTAAAAATATTTGTAGGGTATTTACCAATACTGGCTTGCTCCAAGCTAAGGAGTAATGTTTTACTCCTTGAAATTGTCACACCAAATGCCATAAATTTAATGTATAGTTAATTTGATCCTTAAATTAGACATTACCAATGAAGGTTGGCTCAATTGGTCCAGTAATTCAATTTTTCTTTATAAGCGAAGGTCAAATCCTGAGCCAGCCATCCTCACACCTTAAAATTTAAAGGTGTCCTTTATTGGTGGATAATTTGTAAGTACTACTATAAGCCCTCTTTGAGGCCTGTCGCATGTCTTCAATCGAGATTGGATAGTCTCCCCTCATCTAAATTTTTCTTGATCAAAATAAAATAAAATAAGGCATTAATTAATTATGTAGAGTGAACCTAATTAATGGTTCTATTTTCCCTCTTTTACATTATTGCATTAAGTAATTTTTAGCATAGTTCAAAGTAATAAACCCAATTTATTACCAACCCAATGTTGTATCTTAATGTTATACATAATTAAAAATATATATCGTTAAACTTAGTGGAAATAAAGAGAGAACGAATCCCGCGTAAACGTCCTTGGGGTGCGGTGCGGACGAAGAGTAACGAAATGAACACCTCCCTTTGGTTTTTTTTTTTTTTTTTTATAATTTTATTATTATTATTTTGGTCAACAGCAAACTCTTGATATAAACCGAGAATAACAATTACAACAAGAAAGATTGAAGCAACATGTACTCATTCTTTGAGGAATTAATCAAGCGTCGAAAATCACAAGCAAGGTTCCCAGCATGGAGGACAACTCCAACTATAATGGCTGCTGCTATTGTCTGTAAAAGCAAGAAAAAAATAATGATATTCAAGATAAACATCAGTGAATTTCATATGGGAAAAAGAATGTATGAATCATTGAATATATGCCTTATGTTAAAGAAGACGTTTACTAGTAAAGTATAATGATTTGATGGCGTTGAATGCTAGAATTATCTACTTTCAAATTTTAGACAGAAATAGATTTTGTTAAATTACCTTTTGAAAGTTGATACTGTCATCGAAGGGAATGAAGCGAGCAAGTGTAGTGGACCTAAGCCAAGTGATCATGGTATTGTTCCTACAAACAGGCGAGAGGATAAGAGTCATATTGAACTTCAGCGTCTCAGCTGCATCCTTCCCTGTGGGAAGACATTTTTATAATGCCAAAAATGTCAACATAAAATTTTTAAGTATATATTCTAGTATCTAAAATTCTTTTCCTTTGAACAAATTGTATCTTGGGATTCATCATTACAAATTGTATCCGGTCAAAACAAAGATGCAGGTAGGTATTTACAAACATGTTGTTAAAAAAAAAAAATGCAATTATGACAATTTAAATTATACTTTGAAGCCCTAGAAAGAGATAATTCAATGATTCATAGTTAAATGATTAACTAAGTTTGTTAAATGTAAATATTATTGCTAAACAGTGGATTTGCTTCAAATATATTATTCATCCATTTTTTTAGTATACCTTGCTAACAATATTATAAATTATTTAGAGAACATGCATGCTTAATTGTAAGCCCTCCTAGGGGTCACATAGATATGGTGACATATAAATCCTATGAAAAAGCAAGTAAAAACCCAATAACAAGAGGTCATAGCCCTAAAAACAAAGGGCCCATGAGGCTCAAACAACAAAAGTTATAGGCTCATAACAAAACAAAGGAGAAAAACATTATTCATGCCAGTCTGATTTATTATGTTGATTAGGGGACTTAAATCCTTTTTGCTTATGAAACAAGAAGAGTGTTAATTACTGGAGCAATTTCTCATTTGCCCTAACTGAAATAAATTGGGTCTAAAAATTTTAGAAATGCTTAAACTAGCCCAAATATGAACTTAAATCTATAATGGTGAGTGATTTATATCTTTCTATTATTTTATTTTTTTTAAAGCGGAGTAACTCTCCACGTCAGCTTAGGTTTGAAGTTGGATTTATAGTTTAAGTTGTTTTAGCATATTCTTGACTAATTTCAACTAAATTGATAAAGATTCTAAGATGTTTGCATCTTACAAAATTATTTTTTATTCAAATATGAGCACTATATTTTTCTTTTTGTTGTTAAAAATATTCTCACTCAAATTAATCAAGCCGAATTACAAATTCTTAAACGAAACCTAACCTAATTCGTTGTACAAATTTAATCCAACCCCGCTCACATAATTTGAACTGCTAGTCAAATTAGTGGGTAGGATGAACCCCACCTACTTTCTTGGATGATTGAAAAGTTAATTTTGCTTTCTCTTCCATTTTATAATCCTTCTGTTTCTGTCGAGCTGACTCATGCAACGAGAGATTCTTAATATATAAATAAATAAATATGACACAGAGATCATGCACATATAAAAAACTATAAACCTTCTTTTCTTTACTCATATAATAATAATTTGTGGCCTTTTCATGAGAGAGATAGTGAGAGGCCAGAGATAGCCCCAATGATAGAGCATGAAGATAAGCATGTAGAGGTAGACCAAACATTGAGTGCCAACGCTGAAGCTTAATATATACTAGTACCTACAACATCATTGTATGTTTAAAGAGATAGCAATACACGCATTGTCATGTCGCCCGGCACGTAAGGTGAAGTCATAATCGACACAAAGTGTTATATACTATACATTATTTATATATAATATATAATACTTTATCAGTCTCAACGAAAATATATAATTTTCAAAAAAAATGGCATCATGTCCCCATAAAATGAACATTTCACAAATCTTTCTGATAAACCACACATTCAAATCATACATATACAACTTAATTATGTCAACCACACATATAAACATCCACATCTAGATTTGTTTAATCTTTCCTTCAACTACTTAAGCATGCATTCATTATCCAATTTATTTACATCATTCCATATCACTTTCATACTAACATCGCATAACCCAATATACCAACTATTATCCATATTATCACTTCACTCTTCTAAGTGATAATATATGTATATATTCCATGATAATTATACATATCAAAATTAAATAAGTATCCAAGTTCCTCCACACACACACATACACCAAGAGACGATCCTGACGAGTTTCTACCATTCTCGTGCCTTGCCTTTGCTTTTGAAATCTTTATTTAAAATATTTGAGAAAATTGGGTGAGCCACAACAAGCTCAGTGAATACATCCTATCATGGCATTTATATGCATTTATGTACACATGTAATTAAAATCATTCAACCACTTATTGAACACATATGCATCATTCAAATATAACATATATGCTTGCAATATAAATTGGGGATCATGTTCAATAAAACATGCAAAGTTTTCAACGAAATTCACAATCTCCCACCTTCCAAATAATAGAGTCATACAAAGTGGTCACAGCCTCTCATTATTCAATTCTCATCGTCATTCCAGGATCCATAATCCTAGTTAGGACAACCCTCTGCACAGTGAGGTTACATATAACACTCACCCGGGACTAATGTCCTTGACTTGCCTTCACAAGTCTCACATGCTTCAATGCTTTAATGCTTTAATGCTTCAATGCTAAACTCTTTTCATGAATGTCAATTAAACAACGTACTATTCAATATATCACATGTTTACATTCAAATCAATTTCACATATTTATAATGTCATACAAAGAACCAAATCAAGGAATATACTCACAGTGATTAGATGATATTTCTAAGTCAATGTACACTCTAACATCTAGCACAATTGCTCACAATGTCCTTCACACTGGTTCACTTGCATTAATCAAATTTCCAACACCAATGTCCACACTTAACCACTTTGCACTAATCATCAATACACTTGCACAATTTCAGCACAAGCAGGTCACTACATTTCTCATCAATCAACAATCTCGGCAACATTTTTCCTTCACAAACAGTTTCAATTACACAATTTAAATACTCTAAATCATTATCATCTACTAACACACATCTAATCTCGACAAAAACACCATTCATAGAGCTCCAAACCCTCACCTGGTTTAACAGCTGGGGTGGAACTGTTTCACCATTAAAATACCTCATTCAACAACCAATTCAAACCCAAATCACTTACTAAACAACAATCAAACACTCACCAGTTCATAACACTTCGAAATCATCAATTTCCAGCATCAAACCCACTTTTCTAATCATCAATTATAGCCATTGAAACCCAGAAAAATTCAGATATGTTGAATGGCTTAGCAAGGGAAATTCAAAACTGAAATTTTTAGCTCAAAATGCCAAGGTTTTACCTTAGATTGGAGCTCTCAAACTCTTTGCCTTTCTTCTCCTTTCATTCCTCTGTTCTTCTCAGCTTCCAGCAACTTAATTATGCTGGAAAAAATGAGAGATTTCCACTTAAATTCGCGCAACCGCCTCACCGACCATTTTTTTAAAAAAATTGTCAGACTGCGAGGAGAATGCTCCTTTGGGTAAGGAGCGCACTTCTCCTTACCCAAAAACTAAAATTTTCACTCTGAACTCATCATGAGCGCGCTTCTCTGAACATCCCAAAAAACATCTATCGGTTTTGGCCACAAGAGTGCGCTCCTTGCATTCAAAATTGAAATTTTCACTATTTAAGGGCTTCTTAAGATACAACTACCATCCTAGGGTACCAATCACGTATAATTCAATCAATTATGCTATTTTATGTCAAATACACACAATTACACTGATCGAAGACCATTTTATATGTACATGCATATAAATACATTTGACAATATGTATAAGTCAACGATTATATTTGACTCGTATGTACGGGGCGTTACACGCATCATCTCAAGGTATTTCACATCTCCTCAAGCATCCAAAGAAATTATGGGTACCAGTGTTGAGCTTCCGCATTAGCACCCTGAGTCTCTACACTATTATTCATGCATGAATGGGGAACTTCCCAAGGACATACCTCTTGGACCAAAAAACCCTAAGCTCCGCCGGTTAGGGTTTGCCCTAAGCGGCGGAGCCATCAACCGCTGTCTCTTCTCTCTTTGTTCCCTTCTCTCCTTCTTTTTCTCTTTTTTGCTACTAGTTTCTTTTGTTTCCGCTTTTTGTTCACCGCTTGCTGCTACTACTCGTCGTTTTCCATCTTTCTTATTCTTTCTTTTTTCTTTGTCGGTCAACTCTTCCGCCCTTCGCCTTTCTCGTTCGCTGCTCTCCATCTTCTTGTCGTCTTCTCTCTCCCGCCCTTCCTCCACCGGCAACAGTGCTTGCAATATGAGCCAAATGTTTTAGTTTTTTTGTTGCTTTTGTGGTTTTAGTGTTTAGTTTTTTGTTGTTATGGTGTTGCAAGGGATATGCCCTTTTGTTGTCGGAGTTTCTCCATTGTCGTGGGGTTGTACCTCTTGCTGTTAGGTTATTGTTGGAAAATGGGTAAATAAACATGGTTTTTCACCATTTTCAGCTAAATGTTAAAGTGGGGCCCACAAGTGATTTTGAGTGGAACCAAGTTGATTACTAATCTCTGATACGTAAAGATTACGAATATATAAGTATTTAGCTATACTCATTTATATATAAATGAGAAATTGAGTCTAAAGTACCCTACTTGATATGTGTAAAGTGGTAAAAATTGGGAAACAATCTTTTAGTCCCACATGGAATAGATAGAATTCTAAGTATTTACTTATAAGTGTAGCTAGAGTTCTACACTGAAATCTCAGCTAACATACACACACAAGGAAGGCTCAAGGGTGATGCAAATACTTATAAGTGTAGCTAGAGTACTACCCTTGAATTTCAGCTAATACACACACACAAGGAAGACTCGTTTGCATCACCCAGCGCACACGTGCTCGCGAGTGTGCGAGGACGAAAGGGAGATTGTGCGACTTAGGGCACATTGGGCTCACAACACTTTGCATCGTTGCGAGGAGCAGTGAAGCTTTTTGTTTTCGAAGATCAAGGCAAATCAAACGGATGAGATGCATCCGTGGAAGATCGGATATGGGACGTCCAGATACGATGAATGTAGTTATCTGTCTAGATGCGATGTACGAAGATCCGACGGTGTTGGATCGGATGCGCTGATCAACACCGTCAAATAACGACCGGTTGGATCGACAGTGATCTAACGGGGCGGGATCGGTTACGACGAGCGAAGTGGTTAGATTGCGCATAAATCGATTGGACACAATCCAACGACGTATGATCTATTGCGTCAATCAAATCCGTCGATCAGACTCGATCCAGCGGGACAGAAACAAGCACCATGTACAGTTACAATTTACTTATAAATAGAGCCTTCCAGAACTCTGCAATTCATCCCAGAAAATTCCAAAATCTCTAAATTTTCTTCTCTTCTCTACTTTTAGCATTATTTTGTGAGTGAGTACAACCAATTTTAGTTCGATTATTCTTGTGAGTTGAAGAAGATTATTGTTACAATAAAGAAATTGTTGTATCTTCGGAGACAAGTGTCATACACCGTGAGTACCTAAGCGGGACATAATTATCTTAAGGACATAGAGTTACGCTTTAGCCTCAATCTACGTCGTTACTCAACTGAAATAGTAATTGATCTAGTTTAACTAGACATAGTCTTGTCCCTAGTACTTTTAAATAGTAAACGAGAGGCAGTTTGTTACTCTAGAAGAGTGGTATTTAAAAAAGACCATTGTGACTCCATCACTCAGACTAAAGACTAATCTAGTTGATTATTTTGAAAGTTATTTTTCAATGAATATTGTCATCATACAGTCAACAGTTTTATCCTATTATTATTAGGGTTTCTCATGAGTCTTTTGGCTCATAGTTGTGCCTACAGAATATTTCAGTATGTGATTGTATTAATTGACAGGATGTTCTCTATTTGAAGATATGAAAACTTTGACAAAAAAAAAGTAATAGACCCAATTTATTACCAACCCAATGTTGTATCTTAATGTTATACATAATTAAAAATAAAAAAAAAATCTATCGTCAAATTTAGTGAAATTGAATAGTATGTAAAGCACGCGAGAGAAAACAAATCCCGCTTAAATGTGCTTGGGGTGCGGTGTGGAGGAAGAGTAACGAAATGAACACCTCCCTTTAGTTTGTTTTGTTTTTTAGTTTTTTGGTCAACAGCAAACGCTTGATATAAACCAAGAATAACAATTACAATAAGAAAGATTGACGAAACCAAATTGACATAAACAGCTTCTAGACACAAGAACATGAATTCAAAAGACCGACGAAACCAAAAGACCCATTCTAGCTGGCTTATGGGCAGTCATAAATGCGCTAGTTGATAGAATATCATAATTGCTTTGAGGGCGTGGATCGTAATGTGGGACGTGGGATCATGTGTGGTGCGCTGCGTCGGTTCAATTACGCGTACAAGTCGGCGATACAAGATACGAGGGGAACGTCTTGATTCATTATTTATACATTTTTCTGTATATGCCTCATTTGACTCGTCACGTTCACGGAGACGCAAGCAATTTTATATTATGCCTCGAATACACTTTGTTAACGTTTGTAACGAAGTCAAATATCTTTTATTTGTACTGTATTTCTTTTTAGTCAAAAAGATGGATCGCGGCGGGGATGCGTTCCCACGTTTCCTAGTACTCTCTCTTAGGAAATGAAAAGACAAAAAAATAAGATTATATTCTGATTCCGGCCAGGAACATGAGACACAAATGGTGTATTACGCACTAGATACGATGGTTTCTTTAGAATCATAATCTCAACTGATCCATATCCTCCGGTAAACACTGTCTTAGTATTTCCCCTTTTATCCTTCTTCTTTCTCTTTCTCTATTTTGTGTTTTTCTTTTCTTTTCTTTTCTCCTTACTTTTCTCAACATTTATATTTAATATTTAAAAATCTTATTAAGTTATAAAAATCTGAAAAAACAAAATTCTATAAATAGCAAATATTGAGAAAATTAAGGAGAAAAAAAACAGAGAAAGAAAAAGGGTAGAAGGAAAATGTTAGCATAGAGTTTGGGAGTGTTTTTTTTTTTTTTTTTTTTTCGAGAAAGTATTTCGAAGCATTTAAGAATTTGAAAAGATGTGAAATTATGCTATGGCATCTTGTGTTACCCATCAAAACACTCCCTCCGGGGATGCAATTTAACATTCAAAATCAGTTTTAACACTAGAAATTAATTCTCAAATGAAAATAGTGATAGGATTTAACACACACAACTTTTTTTTAAAAAAAAAAAAGAAATTGAGTTTGATCAGGACCTAACCTTAAAATCTTATAACTAATTAGGGATATAGCTCACAAGGTTAGGTATCTGACCCCTTAAGATAAGGTAGGGCTCAAATTTATTTGCTTCATGTGGAATGAAGAGTTGTTGTGATTAAGGGTCTTGTTGTGGTCTCATGGAGCATTAGTATTTGTATTTGTTCTCTGTAACAAACACTAAATTGACAAAAAAAAAAAAAAAAAAAAAAAGCTAAAATCTTGTAGCTTTTGGTTTATAAAGATTTTAAGGACTTCTTAACAATAATGCTGAGAAGTACTAGACAAGAGAATAAAGAAAATAAAAGAAAATAAGTGGGAGGGCGTGCCCCCATACCGTACCAAATATCCCAGTCATAAAAGAGGATGCTCTCTATCTTTTTATCATGTTTGACAACTTCGACTCCCCCTAAAGATGGCACTATAACAAACTCTTTATTGAAGATTTTTATTTTTTAATGCAAATTTAACTACAAAATATTGTAATTATATATTTATGTTCATTAAATTATTTATTATATATATTTTAAAGTGTGTAATAAATTATTTAATAAATATAAATGTGTAATTGTATTATTTTGTAGTTAAATTAATATTTTTCTTTTTTTAAAAAAAAAAAAGAACAAAAATATATGTAGTTTCTAAACCAAGATGTTGGAGATAATGTATATATATCGAAGATATACATGATCAATTATATTACTTATCTTATATTATTAATATTTAAATAGCGCTAGCTATCAATATATATATTTTCAGCGGGTTGAGTGGATTTATTGGGTACGTAGTTAATTGTTGAGGTGCATGCATGTGTTTTTATTAATTGATCACACAGTTGGGACGGTAGATCTAGTTGAACGATGAATTAGACAGTGCTGCTTATATAAAAAAAATTAAAAGAAACTGTATGAGACTATAGTTGCATTGAAATCGAGCATGTGAAGTACTCCATTATAATGGTGATATGGATTCTATATAGTATGGGAACCTAATATCAAAATCATGATTAGTGGTTTTAATTAAAAGGAGAAGTTGTGGTCATTAATGGCAAGCAGTGCGAATGAGTGTCGTATATATGGATAATGCAAGGACATGTCGTTAGTTTTGTGATGCAACTGAGTAGGATATATTCTGTTAATTTAAAGGTGAAGTAGTGTCAAGTAATGAAAAGCAGTGCGAATGTACATGGATATATAATGCGCTGTCCACGATAGTTTGGTGGTGCAAATGAGTAGGACACATTTTATGAAGCTTAGAGAATAATTAGTACTTATGATGATATGGACCGGATGATGATGATGAAGCAAGTGGGACTTTGACATAAGTTGCCATTCCACTTTCATGCTTCATATAAACGTGACACATTTCAGTTTTCCTTGAAAATATCCATCAGTTTTTCATTACCAAGAGAACATTTGTTTATACCTTGGGGGAAGGTGATAATTTACTAGTTTTCTAGTAAGATGAGCTGCATAGAGCATTAATATTTTATTTATTTAAATAATTGTATTCGTTTAAAATGTTTCATTATTTGGAGTTCACCTATTAATGTAATTAGAGCATATCAAGCTCACTCCACCTTAAATGCTCATAATCATAAAAAAGTTTGGTTTGAGAGAGTTTTATTAAAGTGTTTTTAGAACAAAATTATTTTTTGAGATGTTTGGTAACGTCGACTTCTAACAAAATTGCGTGGAAAAAAAAATAAATTTTCTACTTTTAACAGAAGCTATATATGAGAAATCAATTTTTTTCAAAAGTATTTTTTCTAGGTGCATTTTTGAAAAAGCTCTTTCAAATATGCCCAAAATATAAATTTGGGTTTTTGAGCATATGTATGGGCTTAAATTTTGGTCAAGCTTGTTTCATGTGTTTAAGCTCATGTCAATTTGTATGATAATTGATCCAATGAAATACTTAAGGTGTCAATTGTATATACATAGTCTTCTTTTCTTTTCTTTTTTTTGTAATTAAAACAATATTATCAAAAGTCTAACTCTTCACCGATGGATCGGTTGATTTAACGAATCACAAGTACTCAAGACTGTTAGGTGCATTTTTTTATTTTTATTTTTTTGGTAATTATAACAGTATGATCAAAAGTCTCACTCTCTGTGGCATGGACAAGTTGAGATAAAGAATCACAACTCAAGATTGCTAGGTGTGATATGATTTTATTTGCTTGGTAGTTACAACAGTATTATCAAGAGTCCCACAACGGTGTGTGTATATATATATATATATATAACATCCTTACAGAGTAACAAAGGGGACATACTTAAACTAATGATATGATTTTATTTGAAAAGTGAGACTAAGGTCACACAAAGTTCCAAGGAAAATCTCTTCGGACTTCAATTCTCACTCACAGTGAGGAGAAACCTCTTCCATATATACCACCAAGCCATCACTGGCCAAATAATTAAATGTTCTAAACTTAAAAAGTAAAAATAAATTCACTCTTGATGACTACCACATTAACTGATTAATAAACCAAAAACTACATAAAAACTCACCTAAAGATACCCTTATAATTGTATTATATGCCTTCTTCAATTATTTATTTTTATACGTTTTTTTTTAAAAAAAAACGGACTATTGGTAGCCAAATAGATTTAGTTGTCAGGTCCTGTCACTTTAAATAATTTGACACATTCTATGCAAGTTAACTAAATAAATGATTAATAAAAAGATAAAGAAATTTGAGATTTTTCTTACGTTGTGGGCCCCCCTCCAGCACCATTATTGAACTGAGAAAGAGACCTGACATTAAGCTTAGGGTCCCCTCTAACTATCCCCACAAAAAAATGTAAAAAATAAAAATAAAAAAAATAATGCTAATTTGACACTTATTTTATATATATAAAATATATTTTTTTTTATACATAATTGAAGTACCTCAAATCACGTGTTAATATATAATTTGAGATAATGATATATCTTTAGATGTATAAAATAAGTGTCACTTTAGTATTTTTCAAAAAAAAAAAAACCTGATCCGAATTAAAGAAGTGATAGGTATTGAACAAATGCATTTTTTTTTAATATATTTAAGTGCATATACTTAACTAAGTTTTTTTTTCTCAGTTACGTGGTTAAGAATTTACTTTCTCCATGTCATTCCATTAAAGATTAGTGAATACCAAACTAAATATTATGTTTGATAAATATTATTCATACCAATTTTCAACACATATCTCTTTAAGAACTTTGAATGCCCTCAAATCGCGTATCATTATACAAAACAGAGGATATATATATCTGACATATACAATAGCATTATATATGTACTAAAAATGAGTGTTAAAATATGTAAACTAATATTTTTCTATTACTCAATACTAATTTCGGATTCAAATTAAACTTTACAAATTTCTAAAACAAGTTAAAAATTAGTTTGGGTTGCATAAATTCTAATGGAAAAATAATGAAAACTTGTTTCAAACAGAAAACCAATGACTTGCTATTTAAAAACAAGATTTAACAAGATATATACCAGATGATAAGGGAATCATTGAACATATCCTATACGTATACAATTAAAAGAAAAAAAAAAAAAAAGATCAACATGTAATAGCTCAATTGGTTGGAAAATTAAATATAAGTGAGGTTGAAGTTTAAGTCTCGAATTCGAGTCTAAGCGTTTTCTTTTTTCTTTTTTTCTTGTTGGGAGGGCCGTCCAAATACAAAAAAAAAAAATTATTCGTGATATATATATATATAAAGAAAAAAAACGTGAACTACCTGCATTTTTTTCTATTATTTTTTTATTTTTTTGCTTTTATTCGTCCAAAAGCGTCCGTCACTTTCACATTGCCTTTTTTTGGAGAAATCCTTCACTTCAAACGCTGTAATGTCTTCCCCACCAAATTTAACTAATTAATAATCTTAATTATCACTGATCAAATACAATCCAACGGTGACAAAATTATCATCATTGTTATAGCAATATTAGCTGTCAAGATTAAATATTTTCTCATTATTTTCCCTTCTATATAAGGCTCCAGCTAATGAATTAATTGGATGTCTCTCTATTATTCTTCTATCAAGGCGAGCCTCCTCAAGGCTCCAGCTCTGCAAATTTTCCATCTCACAGAACTCTGAAACAACCATGGAGAACGAAAGAAAAGCTAATTTGCAGCCTTTGCTCTCAGATGGAGATTACAAAGAACCAGTTCTCGACCAGTTTGCAAACCATGGAGGATTTATAGCAGAAGCTGATATTGAACCCATTAATGGAACTCGCGACTTCTTCAAAGAATTTTGGGTGGAGACCAAGAAGCTATGGTTTCTTGCTGGCCCTGCAATTTTCACCACCCTTTGCCAGTACTCTCTCGGCGCCATCACTCAAACCTTCTCCGGTCATGTTGGTAATCTTGAACTCGCCGCCGTCTCCATCGAAAACTCTGTCATCGCCGGATTCTCCTTCGGCGTTATGGTAACAATCTCTCTCTCACTCAATTTAATTGAAGGGAGCCTTTTTTTTCAACTACATGGTACCCTCACATAGTTTGATGATTAAAAGATAGAAAATGCTAGCTTTTGGAGATACATTTAGAAACACAAACTTATTTTATTGCCTTGAATTACGTGTTGACGTATTATTCGACGTAAATAGAGTTAATTAATTAATATAAAGTTGTTTTTAGATTATTTTAATTGCCTGGGTAATTGTAAATTTTGTTTTTTTAACTTTTTGTTTTTGTGTGTGGAATAGTTGGGAATGGGAAGTGCTCTGGAGACGCTATGCGGCCAAGCGTTCGGAGCAGGTCAGGTGGACATGTTGGGGATATATATGCAGAGATCATGGGTCATTTTAAATTCAACTGGTTTGATCATATCGCCGTTGTACATATTTGCGAAACCGCTGTTGAGGTTGATTGGGCAAAAAGATGAGATTGCAGATGCAGCGGGCAAGTTTGCAATATGGATGTTACCGCAGTTGTTTGCTTATGCTATGAACTTCCCAATTGCCAAGTTCTTGCAAGCGCAGAGCAAGATGATGGTGATGGCGTTAATATCGATTGTGGCTCTGGTTCTTCATACACTGTTCAGTTGGCTTTTTATATTTAAGTTGAAGTGGGGATTGGTGGGTGCAGCGGTGGTGTTAAACGTGTCCTGGTGGTTCATTGTGGTGGCTCAGCTGTTCTACATTTTTAGTGGGACCTGTCGCCAAGCTTGGTCTGGGTTCTCATGGAGCGCTTTTCACAATCTATGGGGATTTGTTAAGCTGTCGATTGCATCTGCTGTGATGATGTGGTAAGATCGATCTTCATTATTAATTAACAACAGTGCACCTTCTGTAACCTTTTATTATTGTACTTCTGTTTTTTTTTTTTTTTTTTTTGTGGATGTTCTCGATCGATGTGATGAATATGTTCTTTCTGTTTGTTTTGCAGCTTAGAAACATGGTATTTTATGGCATTGATTTTGTTTGCTGGATATCTGAAGAACCCAGAAATTCAGGTGGATGCTTTGTCCATTTGGTAAGTTACTAAAATTTTTGTCTGCAATTGTGGCCAAGTGCCAACAACATAACTCCACCGCCTCAAGTCTTTTCTCCTCAACTATTACTAATCCTGAAAGGAGGAGGTACAGACCTCCTGATTAACCCCAACCAATTGAGCCTCTTTTTGCTACTGATACAGAAAAAAAATATGTCAATTTGAGTCTCATAAGGTCACATTTGGCACAGATTTTGTAAAAGTGATTTTTCAAGAGTACTGCTGAAACTGCAATGCATGGCATTACTCCCAACACTTTTGAATTTTATCAATCACGTGTTAATACATGATTAATCTAAGTTCAAAAAAAAATTGTTTTTTCATTGATTTAATCAGGAAAGAACTTTTTGGTCGAAAAAAATGTTTTGGGTACAAAAAGCATTTTGTACACATTCAACCAAAAAGGGACTACATCACCTGCCATATAATTCCCTCCTACCTTCCTCTGTACAAAAAGTGCACTTAAAATCAAGCCTTAGTCCCTTTGGATGAATACAAAGCTATCTATGTGTATCTACTAGCTCTATATTAATTCAAAGGACTCGGATGCCCAAGCACATTTCTCAATGTGCTCCTACAACTTTACATTGTGGTCCCTAATTATAAAATATAATATTCCTGTAAATTTTTTATATTCAAATTAAGATCAACAAACCTTCTAGCAGATTAGAGAAGGTAAACAACAGTCGGTCTGCTAACCTCAAACCAGTCAACAAAGATGGCAGAAAACGCAAGTCGGCTAAAAACAACTCAAAAAGAGCAGGGCCCCAGGCATTCCGTTTCATTTGCAGCTTTAATGGCTCAATGTCTCTAACTTACAAAGAAAATGGTTTCTTCTAATAAAAAACTAAAAAACAAACAAAACTTGCAATCCAAATGGGCCACAGTAGGCCCCAGTCCACACTGCCCTATTTCAGTTGACGACACAAATTAATTAGGCATTGGAAATAGGTGTCCTCTTATAAAAACATTTTCTTGCTGATTTTTTTTATCTAAAAAAAATAAAAATCAATTGAATAATTGCTGTCGTTTTCTGGTAATTAATTCGCCAATTTATCCATGATTTAGATACGGAATGACGTTATTCAAAGTATGCTAATTTAATTTGCAGCACGAACATCTTGGGCTGGGCGGTTATGGTTGCTGTTGGGTGCAATGCAGCTACCAGGTTTTCTTCAAAAGACACATCTTGGCTCTCTTTACTTCTACATCTACGTAATCAATAGAAATGTCTTATACTAGCAGTGATTTTGTGTAAAATGCAGTGTTCGAGTGTCTAATGAACTTGGAGCAGGTCACCCAAGAACTGCAAAGTTCTCCGTCCTAGTGGTTGTCGTAACTTCATTCCTTATCGGTCTTTTCTTATCTCTTATTTTGATTATTTTCCGGGACGAGTACCCAACAGCATTTACAGAGAGTGAAGTTGTGAGAAAGCTTGTCAACAGCCTTACTCCATTGCTAGCATTCTCCATCATCATCAACAACGTTCAGCCCGTTCTTTCAGGTACTTGTACCTTACAAATCTCTAGCTTCTTCCCATGCATATGATCCATGTGCCTATCCTTTTACTAGTATGTTTATAATGAAGCTTGATATTGACACTGGGTAATACACAGGTGTGGCTATTGGAGCAGGGTGGCAAGCCTTAGTTGCTTATGTGAACATAGGATGCTACTATGTGTTTGGGATTCCATCGGGTCTCCTTTTAAGCTACATGTTTGATTTTGGCGTCAGGGTATTCGCTTTCAATCCAAATGTTGCATCTCTTGAGTTTCTTAAGAGTGGTAAACACATGCTGATTCTTTGATCAAAATGTGGCATTTCAGGGTATTTGGTGGGGAATGATAAGTGGCACACTGGCACAAACGCTCATCCTCCTTGTCATGACCTACAGAACAAACTGGGACACAGAGGTAAAAGCATTGGTCTTGTAAATGATGTTGAGATCATTCTCTAAGTTTTAATCTTTCCGGGTGTGCTGATTTTCTATATATACGTATGATGATTCTGGTTGCAGGCTTCCGTTGCTGAAGACAGGATAAGAAAATGGGGAGGAGAGCCAGATGAAAAGGTCAAGGCCACTGAAAGCTTACCCTAGTCTTTCAAGAACATCAAGTTGATTCTTATATTAATCTTACAAATTTACCTTGGAAATTTTCGTGGATTCTTCTTCAATAGCTTAAAGAGCATTTTAATAAGATAATTTCAGTCTTTCTGATAATTAGCCCCTTAAAATTAATTACTACTACAAAACAAGGGTTTGCCAGTGATATCACCAAACACCATCTAGCACATGGATGGAAAAGTTTACATTGCATGTTCTCCTAACTATGCTACCGATAAGACATAAAGTAACACACTTCCAAAACAAAAATAAAACGTATTTCGTGTACATCACGATACACACCATCTAAGCATCCAATAGACCTCATCAATGGCTGTCATTGGAAGAGAATGTTTTAATAAGAAAAATGTTTTCACCCAATATCTTTAAATATTTTTTGGGTGAGCGTTATGAAATTATGGCATCAAAAGACGTTTTTTTTTCTTTTTCTTTTCTTTTTCCTCTTATTACGAGGCTTTTGATATATTACTGATCACCCTTTTTTGTGACGAGAATAGATTATTGATCCACAAGGACCTAGTAATATATTATTATTATTATTGTCTTTTTTTTTAACCTAGTAATATAGTATTGGTCCCCCCTTTTTTATGAGAATAGATTATTGATCCACTCTGGGACCTAGTAATCACAAACGGTGAACTTTCCACAAAACCTATCTTATCTACGGCTAAATGCCAATTACAACCAAGTGAGTTGTCTGCTGACACAAAACCTTACATCTGAAAGACCCCTACAGAATTTCGAAAAAATTAATCTCAACCAAAGATAAGAAGACACCTCGCCGAAAAATCGCAAATTATTACTTCCCATAAGATGCTTCGTTTTTGCATTATTATGGACAATGACAAGGTTAAAAGGCTCTTTAGAGTTTTCCGTTTAACCTTTTCTAATGTCTACATCGAGTGATGCTTTGTTAAAGTATCTTTACACCAAAGTTACCACATTTCGATCAACCTTAACTGCGAAAGGTTTGGTATTAAAATTATTTTGTTTTTAAAATAAAGATTCGTGCGCATGAACTTATCCTATTTAAGAAAAATAATAAATAAATAAAGACTATTCATGAATTGAATTTTATGAAAACAGACATATATATAAATATACAGTTAAACGTCTGAACAGTACAGTATTTTTATCCATCGTCAATCATCTTCTAGTATGGTTACTTATTGTACTCATTATCATCTTTCTTATACTTGTCTGTGTCTGTCGAACTTGTTTTGTTTGTGTCATCTGTGACTCTGAGACTGAAACAGATTCTTAGACGCCTACTTGTGTTTGGGATCAATAGTATCTACAGACTACCAAGGTTAGTTGTTTTTCACCAATTTATCCGTGGATATAAGAGGGAAAGTCCAGCATAGGCCAGGAGAGCCGTGAAGCGTAAGTGACTACAAGCATACCTTATTCCATGGATGTTTTCGATGACAATACACATTCTACCTCTGTAGCTACCTCTACTCCCATCCTTAAGTCGTCGTCTTTTAATTTCTCCAGTCTTCCTGAGTCCTGTCTCAAAAACAAAACCTCAAAGATAGATCAGCTTGTCGAGATTACTCATATACCAGAAGATAGTAAAGTCAATGAAACTATACCTCCTTTGTTAAATCCCTATTCCTTGTTTAAACAAAAACGTCTGTCTGTTACTTCGTCTATACGTACTTTAATTTCTAGGAAAGTTCCCCCTATTAAGGAATATGTTCAGAGTACAACTTTAACAAACTGCCAACTTGAATCCACACATCAAGAGCAATATGTTACCTTAGAATTTGACCCTGATTTCATACGCCACTGGTTAGCTAATTGCTACACCCATGTCCATCTTGGCGCAATCAGGTTAGTCTTGTCCTATCATGGTCGCGACAGTGTTCCTCTTTTCGCCCAAGTTGCCTTATTGGATACAAATCTATTAGACTATGAACATGTTTGTATAGGCACTGTCATCACTACGTTAAGTCATGGCTCCATGGTCTTCACCGTAGCCTCAGACTTCAACATCTGTCTCAGTGACCCTACTTTGTCATATCGGTTCAAAGTCCAAGTCTAGTTTTTCAGTGTTAAACACAGAATTGATAGTGTGATTGCTACTTTGCATCATCAAATGGCATTTCGCCTCCAGGATCATGCTATTCATTTAAGAACACAGAAGCCTTAAGGCACCGTCAGGGCTTTTGTCAACGACAATGAAGTACCTACTATTGTCCAGATTCCGAAGCAGATCCCTTAAAAAGATTTCAACCAGATGATGCCTACTACCTGGTTCACCAACTATGAACAATTCCTGAAACATTCAGAACCAGTCACTCCCACTTTGTGTCCTCTCATGAAGAAGCAATCTGATGGTTCAGTCAAGATTAGTTTCAAACTACCAAATCAACCACAGGAACATCTTCCTGTGCATCATTCAATGATGATCCAACCTGCATACAAAGATCACAAGGATGATCCTCCGATTCATTAATTCAAATCAACTGGATTTCTTTATTATCATTCCCATGTCAACGACCACTTTATATGGGACTGTAATCCAACTATGTGCCATCCTGATTGCTCCTGCCAGGATGATGAAGAATTGGAAGATTGGTTGGATAGATTGTGTCAATATGACTCAGACCGGTACAAATCGAAACAAAAGCAGAAGGAGTCTTCATGCAGATCTGATGCACGACGACCTTATCATGAACCTGCTGCTCCTCCAGCAGCATCAATTGCTTAACCATGTTTTCCTATTGGTCCTTATGACCAGGATTTTCCTCCACTTACAAGAGTTGTTGATCCACATCATCATACAACGGTGAAACTTTTTTCAGTCCCTACTGAAATCTGCCCAAATGGATCGCCAAAGCCTTTGTCTCAACCTGAAGAAGTATTGAATTGGCAGACAAAGAATGCTCTTGTACAGAATCAATATTTGCAGAAGATTGATAGTCAGTTGACCACTCTCTCTTCGACCACTACCAGTCTTACCCATAAGACCGATGCTCAGGCAGCTCTAGCTCAGAAGTATTATACTGAACTCACAACGAAAATTCAGGAGTTAGATGCTACTTTAAGGTATTATCTTGATCAAAGGTATATTGGACTAGAATTTCAACAATATGAAGTTGAATTGCGTCATCTTAAACAACAATTGTCTTATGTTAAGGCTAATCTTCAAAAATATATGAAGGCTCCATTTGATCCCTATCAGACCATATTGGATTCTTATATGTTTACCTCACCTCAGCCTACACCTCGACCCCAACTACCTGTTGATTCAACCCAATTCCTTTTTTCCAGAATGTTTCTTAAACCCAAACCTCAACCTACTCTGAGACCAGTTCCTTAGAGACCACCTCCACCTAGAGGTCCTAGACCTAGTTTTGGACGACCACATGGTAAAGCTCCAATGGAACATGAACCTGAGTATTATGACCCGTCATATACTCATACTATCTTTCAACCTACGTATTCATCTCGTAGTCCTGTTCCACCACAGGAGCCACTACCACCAGTTTCTGAAACTCCATACCAACCCACACCACCAACTCAACTTGAACCACCTCCAACCCATCCAATTGAACCTTTTGTCCATTTCCTTGGCCACCTTGTCCATCAAGACCAGAAGACAGCTAATGTTGATGCAACTTTTCCAGCTGATTCAGCTCCTATTATGGATTCTCCAACTGCTACTGATATAGAAGGATTTGTTTCGTCTGATTCAAATTCTATCGTAGACTCGTATGTTGATGATTATTCGCAACTTTCTGATCAGTCTTTTGATGGTCCTCAATTAATGGATATTTCTAATATCGCAGATATCAATATGGCCCAAGGCGCCTCTTCCTTTCACAATGAACCTGAAATTACTGATATTATTGATGAGGATACTGAAGATGCTCCTTTTATTGGTCCTCGCGACACTCCTCAATCTACCACTAGAAACACCAATGGTCCTTGGTTTTCTCTTGATGACGTCCCTATTGAAAAATGACGTATCAAGCTTTCTACATGGTGTGCATGGATGGATAACCAAATGCTCACAGGCAAGTCCTCTGAAGATGTTCTTCGAGATTTCTTCTCTCGTTGCACAGGATTGCTCCATGATTGGTTATTAAGCAGGGTGAATATCGAATTATTCAAATGGTACATATGACAATCTTTGAAGTTTACTAGCTCATTCTCAAAGAATTTGTTGGTGATATTACTCTTGTAGAAAAACAATACAAACAAGAGTACTTTACAATGAAGTGTTGTTCTTTAGACAAACGAGATCTCCAGAAGCATTTCTCTCGTGTGATCTTTCGTTTCCATCTACTTGGCAGGATCAACAAACTAGATCTCAAGTACACCTTCATTGCATCATTGCCAGAAGAAACTCATGCAGAAGTGAATCGCCTTATTCTAGCTACTGGCAGACCTATGGATCAAATCTCATTTGCAGAAATATTCCAATTTCTAATCACAGCTATTGACAAGCTCTGTGAGGTCAGCAAGACAATCAAAGATATGTCAAATCCTGATGTGAACTTCAATCAGGCTTGTCGAAAGAAGTTTCTCGAAATTGACTGCAAGCACAAGAAGAAATGTTCATGCAAAGATCCATACTCTAAGAAGAAGAAGCATAAGCACTTGTTTCCTTTCAAACAACGCTCTAAGTTTTTTTTTTTAAAAAAAGTTTTCCTTGGTCAACCAAGAAGAAACGTCATCTTTGCTATTTCAAGCGTCAGTCTTCTTCTCCTAAACAAGCTTGATGCTATATTTGCAAGAAACCAGGCCATTATGCAAAACAATGTCCTGATAAGCAGAAAAGTTAGCATCTTATTCATCAGATTCAACAATCCTATTCACTGGCACCAGACCAAAATATTGAATCTGTGTTCTCAAAACAAGAGTCTCCAGACGAAGATACTATCTTTGCGTATCAAGATTATTTTTCGGACTTCTCTGAAGTTGACTCTGCAGTTCTCTCTGAAGATGATAACTTTATGGGAATGGTTTCTCCTTTCTTTCTAACAGCTCCTATTCATATGATGCCCTATGCTCAGATTTCACTGCTTACATCAAAATATGATCAGCCCCTTAAGGTGATAGCCTACTTTGATACACGTGCATATAAGAGTATGATGAATCAACGTATTCTACCTAAAAATTGTTGGAAGCCGCCAACAAAGAAATCTTTCAGACAAACCTCATCACTGCCAAAAAGATAGGTTTGAAGTTTTTTCCTGATTCCATTGTTTGGACTCATATCATTGGTTGTGATCTCCAATATATAGATATCTTAATAGGTATGGACATCTACTCCATGACCAAGCTTAAAATACTACCTAATGGTGTTCTTTACAAGCATCAATTTCTTTCTTATACATGTGTGCCAAAGTTGTATTCAATACAAGATACGAATGATTTACAAGCCAAGCTTAAGCGATCATTTACTGAGTCACACTAGGATTTCACTAATCCTCATCCTCTATGGAAGAATTATTCACAATTTTATGTCCATCTACCCGTTAAACTGAATGAAGATATCAATCCAACCAAGGCTATACATCCAGGAATGTCTCCAGATGAATTGAATCTTGCTCGACAAGAATGTGCAGAATTACTTGCCCAAGGTTTGATTAAACCTACAGATTCTGATTGGGCATGTCAGACATTCTATGTCAACAAAAGAGCTGAACAAAGACGCGGTAAGAAAAGGCTTGTAATTAATTATAAGCCTCTGAACACTTTCTTACGTGATGATAAATTTTCATTACCAAAGATATCGTAACAACTCTCTCCTCTTGCCAGATCCACCATCTACAACAAATTTGATCTCAAAGCAGGATTTTGGCAACTCGGTGTTCATCCTGATGATAGTCCCAAAATAGCATTTTGCATTCTTAATGCACATTACCAATGGACAATTATGCCCTTTGGCCTCAAGGTTGTTCCATCGTTATTTTAGAAAGCAATGACAAAAATCTATGCCTCGATACTCTCAACAGCATTGATCTATATTGATGATATTCTTTTATTCTCAAAGACCGATACAGATCATCAATAGCTTCTCCACTAATTCCTTGATATTACTGAAGCTGCAAAAATTATGCTATCTGAAAAGAAAAGTATTCTTAACACTACCGAGATTGATTTTCTTGGTATGAAATTTTACAATGGAGTTTATCAACCTGGTTCTCATATTGTCATTGAACTGTTGCAGTTTCCTAATTCTCATTTTACCAGACAGCAGTTACAACAATTTCTCGGCATTGTTAACTATTTACGTTCCTTCTTGCCACGAGTATATCAGTATACTTTTGTTCTCTCTTCTTTGTCGAAAAAGAAACCTCCTGATTGGCAAGGTATTCACGCTCAAGCTGTAAAACATCTAAAGCATGCCCCCCAGAACCCTCCACCATTGGTTTTTCCTACTACCGGCTCGCTTATTCTCCAGACTGATGCCTCGGACTCCTACTGAGGAGTTGTTCTCCTCGAAAAAGCAGGAACAATATTAAATATTTGTGGCTATCAAAGTTGTGCTTTCTCATCAGCTGAACTTCATTACCACATCTCTATCAAAGAGATTATTGTTAAATTTGGTATTCAGAAGCTCGCCTTCTTTCTAAGACTAGCACAATTTGAAATCCCAATGGATAACTCATCATTTCCCAAGATGCTAATATTCAAGAATAAAATGGTAACATCTACTCAACTCTTACACCTACAGGAATGGTTCACACAGTACAACTTTACTATTAAACATATTCCATGCCAAAAGAATGTCTTAGCAGATTTCTTAACCCGACCAATCCAAAAGTCCAAAGCCCAAGTATCCTTACTTACGGGTTTGTTCTCACTCCCTCTGTTGTTGCAGCCCAAGATTGTCACAAGGCCCAAACCAATTCAGTTACACCATCCTTTTGGGTCCATTCCCCTTATTTGTGCAATCACTGTGCCTCCTGACTGTTCAAAGCCCAAGACGGCCCATGAAGTAAACCAATTGGCCCGGTCCAAGATGTTTTATTATGCTCACAAGCATATCATGAACTTTCCTGAACAAATCCAAAATGGCAATCCATTTTCTCATACACATTCGTATTTGTTCATTATACATTTACGTACTATTCTCACAGAGAATTTGTACTAGTATATCTGGTGTGTTTCCTGTTTATACAAGATCGTTATTGCCTTGCTCCCAAGACCACTGCTACAGAGGATTCAAGACCCTGAACCTTCTCGAATCAAGGACTCTCTGCAATTATTTGCTCCACAGTCAACATGGATTCAAGAGATTAATCAAATCCGTCAGAATCCTTCTCTAAAGACAACTATATATATATCTGTCATCAGCCCTATTTTGATTCAGAACATGGGTTAATCTCAGAGCATTACATTCAGAGATTTCAGTCCTACTCAGTTCGTCTTTCAGATTCTATCTTATCTGGCCTTTGCAGTTTCCTCAACGATATTAATGACCAGCCAGATACACAGCCACCACTATTCATCAGAGGTCCTTGTGAATTCATCCTAGAAGAGCATCTCTCTTCTCTGATTGAATCTTTGGCTCCTTATAGTCCTCCACCTTCGACTCAACTCAGGGTTAATACTCCCCTTACCACTGAAGAACTCATTACTGAGTATGAACTTCACTATGCAGCAGCAGATGATCTAGTCGTTAATATTGATAGTGGTGTCCTACCAGGTCATTCACCATCGTTACCACCTCCAGAATACTATTAGGACTCTCAGGACTATTGGGACTCTCTTTCTCCCCTCAATGAAGACGAAGAGTAGAATTTTTCCCCCTCACATTCTCCCAACTTCTCAAAATAGTCGTCGTCCTCGACTCATTCAAGGATATACATATCCTTGTTTTCGTCTAAGTGATATGTATCAATGTCTGTACAGCCATCATCGTCGTCAGCTTTCACCTCTGCAAGTTCATACACAACTTCCTACACTTCGTCCATGTTTGCATCGTCAAGTGTATCGAGATTCCTTTCACGTCTCTCGACAGAGTCACATGTCTCAGGCCACGCCTCCCTCAGCACAACATGCGTCTACATTATCTTCATCAGCATCTGCATCCATTGAAAGCATGACAGCGTTAACTTCTCCTTCACCTGTCCCAGCTGCAAACATTGAAGATTCGAGCTTATCTTCACCATTGCACTCTGACTCAGCTCTTGTGTCATCACGTGTTCCTCCCACCAATGTCATCTCATCTGTCTCATTGGCTAGCTCATTAGATTCCAACTTATCTCCACTCAGCCCATCGGCACAGATAAGTCCACACACGTCTTAGTCTACTTTATAAAAGATAAGAGCATCTTGTCTGACGCATCACTGTTCATCAACGGTAACTACTGTTCACAGAAGCCGACAAGGTCCACCCAGTCGACCATCTATGTTCATCAGCACGCCTTGCCTTATGTCAATACTTATCCTCCAGCTGTCCACTATGGATTCTAAGAGCTCATAAGTTCCTCTAAGAGCTCTTGCTTAACCCTTTTCCATTCACCTTCTCTATAACCCCCAAAAAAGGGCAACTGCTCGATAACCACAATGTTCATCGGCCTCCACATCTTTCACCTGCTGCATGTAAGCTTTCAAAGCAGCTTAAAATTGATTTATATACTTATGTGAGTCACGGTTCCTTGTCCTGTGAACCTTAAGTGGTCGCTTACCCTTAGTCACCGTGTTTTTAAAGGAACAACTGTCTCGTTCGGATAAGACATGCTCAAACAATGATGAATCTCTCTTGGTTGTCTTATCAACTTTCAAACTCGACCTTCCCCGAGTATTTCTTTTTATGGCGGGCTCAATGACCACTGTATATGATGGTTCGATATCTTTCTCAACCTCTTAAGCATTCTTCTTCTCCTAAATGTGTCACATTGCTCGAACTCTTTACAAAAGCCCTCGATCTCCTCGTGGCATTGTAATTGGTCTTGGGACTCTTGAACAGGGAGAAGCATATCCAATTTCTTCCAATGTGCATCCACCAAAGTAATAGGGATGGGCCGACTTTCTTTGTGATATTTAAAGATCTCATGCGCACAAGGTAACCCATGAGTTTTTTCCAGCACGTAAAGACAACTAGAAGTTTCGAAATTTGTCTCCTTCAAACGTTCACATTCTTTCTGAATCTTTTTGATTGCATGAATCGAGACAACCCCTCGCAAGTGCCCATATATAGGTCCTCTATGGACGTGTTTTATGGTAAATAAGCTTTTCTCAAAAGACAACGATATCTCGGTATGTTGCAAAGTTAACAGAGAATATATCGTGATCCAACTACTCTCATACGTTCCTTGTGAAGAACCCAAGTGTTTCTTCAACTTTGCATGTGCACTTTCCGCCCGGTTAGTTGTGAAATTGTCGAAATGCATGATCTCATTTGTCCAAGCCGCGACAAATCTTTCTTTGTGGTTCAACAACCACTCATTGTATAAATAGAGAAGGAGCGTAGGGTAAGCGTTATAAGATTTTGAAACCACTTTCCAATGCACTTCATACTGCTCCTCTGTCTCTGAATCCACCAAACCATGCCACATGCCCATGAATTTCATATGGTCACTGCTATCCTTGAACAACGGTTTCAATTTTGCCAACGCATTCTTGTTAATGTGCCAACTGTACAACAAATTTCTAACATTTGGAAAAACAATATTCACTGCATTCATCAGGGCCAACTTCTCAGGTGCCCATATGTAGCTCTCCTGTTGCTCGTTCTCCATAAATACATGCGCCACCGAAAATGTAAGATGAGTTAATGTAACGCCAACTATCTCAAGTAACGAATATCGATAGATATTTGTCTTATACGTGCAATCCATTATCAAAACTTTATGAAAGCAACGCAACAAGTTGATTGATATTGGGTGTGCGTAAAACAACGCCTGCACATGATCGGGGTTTTTGTCGGACTTGTGCCACTCGACGTATTGTTCTTCAGCTAACTTCGTCATCAAATATTACATATAAGACCTCTCACTGTGTTCCAACAATTTATACTTGCTATGTGCATTGTATATGGTCTTCAATGTAGATGCATTGCCTGAATCCCTTCGCTTCTGAGCATTCAGTATATCTCTGGGCCTTGCTTGACTTCTGCCCATATCCACAAGCATTTCCATCTCATCATTTGTCAGTCGGCCCGTATAAGAGTGTCCTTTCATCCGATTAACAGGTGGATGATTATGAGTGTCGCAGTCCACTGTTACCATCCAATCGTCATCAGTGGCCAATTTTTGCCCCCGTAATAAGAATGGACAATTACACTTCTTCGATGAGGTTTCATTCACTATCTTCTTCTTTGTGTCTTTCGGGTTATACACACCGTACCTCTCACATGCAAACTTGATTCTCGATCGCCTACCTTTCGTCTCCCCAGCATCCGAGCTCTTTATAACGATAATAAAACCATTTGCATGGCCTACTTCCCTTGTCCATGTAATAAGTTCGGCCCTACTCTTAAACACAATATCGGTTGTGAACTCATCAGTGTAATCCTAACTAACACCAACTCATTGCCAATAATTTTGTATTCATCAAATCCCTCATCATCCTGATGAATTACAAACCAATATTAGTATTACATACAAAATAAGCCAAGAAAACAAAAAACAATAAAAAAACATCAAAAATGCTCTGTCCGACAAGAATCAGTCGGACAGAAACTCTTTGTTTGACTGATATTGGTCGAACAGAACATTTGCGATGTTTTTTTTTTGTTTTGTCCAACCAGTCACGGACATACATTTCCTTTTGTGTCCGATCTATAGTGGTCGGACACCACACTTTTTGTTCGTCCATGACAGGTTGGACAAAACGATTCCGGGAACGATTTTCTAGGTTTCGAAACCTATTTTCGCCCCCTTCCTTTAGGTTTGTTTTTGCATAAAAATATTGTAGATACCAAATGCAAGTACCTTAGGAGATGAAGAACGGCTTAATTCTTTTTCCATTGTTGGTCGAACGGCTTGCTTGACGGTGCACACTTTGAACACTTTCCCAATGACTTGTGAGCACTTCAAATCGAAAACAACCACTTACAAACAGTTAAAGACGTACTTGTGATTCAAAAAATGGGTTAAAATCACAAGATTTAATATTGAAATTTGTTGGGGGATTGAATAGTTTTAGAGTTTGAGTAAGAATTGAATGATTAATTAGTGAGTGAATAGAGAGGTTTAAGGGTTTAAGGAGTTTAATAGGTGTTCTTTTTGGTAATTTTACATGAAAATATTTTAGTCTTTTTACTTTTTAGATGAGGTGGGTGAAGAAATAGGAATGGGTGAAAATAGTCGGGGCTCCAAAAAAAAAACCTTCATCAATGCTAGCCCCAATTAGTATTCAAGCATTTAGATCTCGCCTATGAGCCAAACCACAGACCCTTTATAAGTTAGTTTAAACCCACCCAACAAAATATTAGGTCGAGCCAACTCGTAAAAATATTAGATTTGGGCAGAACAATCCAATGCAGGCTCATAGGCCACGGGCCAAATTTTGACCACTAATCAAGGTTGTCATGCCCATTACTTACAGCAAAAATGCACACTTGGTTGCAAATTTTAGAAAAGTTTGTCGATTACATTGCTTTTACAAAGAACCAGACTTACTAAACAAGGAGAGGAAAGGAACAAAGAACAAATATTGAGATGAAAGATGCAAATTAACATAAAAATAACATGGAACATACTTTTATGTTGCTGAAATAACACAACTAAAGGTTTTAACTTGTCTATGACAATTGTCAAAATCACAATTTGAATTTGAATCAATGAATCATAAGATTCACGATTTGATCCACAATGAATCATACATTTACGATTTTATCCATCCTAAAACAATTTAAATTGAATTCTTAAACCACTATACATGTGGATTATAAGAGAGTTTATTTGTGTAATAAATAAATTGGTCCAAACCATAAGTGAATCGAACTAAATTGAGATTTGAATCATAGTGAATCAGTTGGAATTGTTAATTAACTAACAAAACACTAATGTTTTCATAAATCGGTGGGTACTTAATACACACACACACACACAAAACTCATATCTATATGAGTCTTACAATTGACCAATTTGAATCCAATACAATTCACCAATCCCTGGAACGATTCAATTCTCACAATAATGTTGTTTAGTTATGTTCCAAGCACGTATTAAGTATAATTTTAATGGCTAACACTATGTCTCTTCATGATGATCGGTCAATAATCAAACCTGAAATAGGTATGCAACAACCTTCAACAAACACATCATTACAAGCATGTAAATAACAGATGCTATTCCATGTAAATAACAGACGCTATTCCATCCTCTAACCTGCCAAGTATTTATTGGTAACTAATGACTGTCTCCAATCCTTTCCCACAAAGCACATTACATAAAGCAAAGGTAAGCTAACCTCATTTGTCCTTTTCAAAGCTAACTAAGCAAGGAAAAAATAACTTCATTACAAATCATAGTCATACCAATTCAAAAGGCAAGTAACAATCACAGCCAAATCCAAGAAGGCAAGAATACTGCATCAAAAGGCCCATGAAAAAGCACAACATAGGTAAAGTGACCATGGCATACTCGGAACAAAAATGCAATCATTTCTTTAGTTCTAAGGACATTTCATGCTAAACGCAGCCTAGGACACTTTCTTTGAAAGTATAAAAGTTACCACCCAAAATGTCCACCCATGATATAGAAAATCATACCAACTCAACTTAGCTCAACACAAAATTTATTGTACTCTATCAAGGTCAAATAAGTAGCTTTATGCATAGCTGATCTATCAAAGTTTTATACTAGCTGCCACTTGCCAGCTATCTATTGCAATTCTCCTCCTTTATCTCTAGGCTAAGGACCGGATGTATATGAAAATATGCAAATAAGCTCAGGATAAGCAAATTGCTAACTGCGTGAGTAAATAATTATCTTTGTATGACACAAAACAGATGTCTTGGTAACTGTGGCAAAGAATATAACTGTATGGAATATATAGGTCTATAGAAAGTTACACTAGTTAAAACAGGTACGATGTACACAGTGCCTCACTGTGTTAATGGCATGGATCTAGACAAAAAACAATGAACTTTGAATAAATTAAAACACTTCTACCTGATTCATGTTTCTAAAACAAAACAACCAACCACCTTGATACAACACATTTCTCCGCAAACAGCATGTTAACAATCTCAAAGAAAGAAACTGCACTCGATTCAACTACATTAATAAAAAAAACGTGATGAAACATTCTTTCTGCCCAGTATGAGCATTTTCTCGTCATTTTTATGAGATCCACCACAGATTGCCAAGCAAAACAAAATTCACGAAACATAATCAAATGCAGGAAATCAATACATTACTAAAATCCTAGCAAATGCACATAATCCATATAGAGATTTAACTAGAAACTTTAACACAATGTTTCCTACTAAGAGTAACGAACAATTAAGCAGCAATCCGTATAAGAAAATCTAAATAATTCCTCATTTCAGTAAACTTTCAAAACATAATCTCGATGAAATCAAAATTCGAAAAAGAAGTAACCGTAAAAACACCGCTAGAGGATCTAGGCAGTTAGAACAACGGCGCCACCAGCCTCCTTGATCTTCTTCTCGGCGATCTTAGACACGAGCTTCGCCTTCACAACCATCGGCTGCGACAGCGTCAACATTCCTTTGCCTAAAACCTTGAAGTAACCGAACTGAGTGACATCGACGAGTGGAGCGTTATCAGCGGAAGCCTTGTCCTTGACGTCCTGAGGAACCATGGACCACAGCTTGTCGATGTTGACGATGGGGCAGTAGAACTTGTTGCGGAGCTTGTGGAAGTACCGCATACCTACTTTACCGAAGTAACCGGGATGGAACTTGTCGAAGAGGATTCGATGGTGGTGCATACCTCCGGCATTACCGCGACCTCCGGGATGCTTTCTGTGCTTTCCGATACGACCGTGTCCAGCGCTCACATGGCCTCTCTTCTTCCGGTTTTTCTTGAATCGGGTCGTCATCCCTGCTCTCTGCGAAGCTCTGTCTGTCCTCTGTGTTTCAGTGGAGGCGAAGAAGAAAGGTTAGGGTTATGGGCCTTTGTATTATTAGCGGTGTATCTTGGAGACCTAGGGTTGGGAAATTTTTTGTTTTTTTTTCCTCTCGAAGCCTTGTCTTTTGATTTATTTACTATGCTGCCCCGTTAGGACTGGTTCGCTGTGTCTAGTAGCGCGACGCATCGAGCCATTACATTTACAAATGACGAACCGAAGGATTTGGCTTTATAACATGTAATAGATTTAATTTATAATTTAAAATTTTAAAAGGTAGGTTTGGTTATGATTTAAACTTCACCTGTCTTTTCTTTTTCTTTTCATTTTTTTTTTGAAAATAAATAATATTAGTAATTAATTATATTATTAGCTTCATCATTATACTATACTTTTAAAAATATATCAAGTACGTTACTGACTCATTGATTCTCCTCACTAATCCTAAGCTCACTTGTATATTTTGTAAACTCAGCTGGTCTCTCGACCTCTTGACACCCAAAAAAAATAAAAAATAAAAAACTCAGCTGATCTCAAGCTCAAATGAAGAAAATTGAGTTAAATAAATGACAACTACCATAAAAATTTGGTCAATTCAACTATTACATTAAACTATTTAATCATTTGTAATTAAGATTCTAATTAATTAGCAAGTGAAGATGATGAATTAGGTTTGTGCAGTATAATAAAAAAACTTAATTAAGTTGAGTCGAGAATAATGGATTTAAAGTAAGCCAACCACCATTTGATTTAGTAGGGTGGTAAGAAAATGAATTTTTGCTCACAAGGTGTTGAGTTCAAGCTTATAGCAAACTTTTGTTCACATTGCACGTATGGGATGATGTAGACTTTGTACACGGCCTTTGCCCTTATATTGTGGGCATATGTGTAGGCGTTTGTATGCTACTACTAAATGAGATGCTATTATGTTCCTTTAGAGATGTTGTGGGTGGATCGGTCTTTGTAATGCATTCAAGTTAAGTGGAAGAACATCACCTATGAATAAACTATAGTAAAACCATAAGTAAAACCATTTCACTATTTAATAATAATAAACGTATACTACTCTTTTTCTTTTTTTTTTTAATAGGCTAGTTCCAGGTTTGTATTCAATTTTCAAACTATTGAACCGAGCATTCGAACCCAAAATGTATACCACTTCATAAACTCAATAGTCATTTTAGTTTCTCAATATAATTTTTATATTTTAATAAGTCTAGAAGATGTGTTAAACTCACATAATTGTATAATTAGTGTGTTAAATTAACTGTAACATACATAACCCAATAGAATAACTTTGAATAATGTTGAAAAAAAGAAAAGAAAAAAAGCTTTGAATAAAACATTTTAAAGTTCAAATTGAACAAGCTACTGAATCTTGCAAGCTTGGTCTGGCTTGATGGTTTGGATAAGTTACTTGGCCTAGAATACAACTGAATAAAACATTCTAAAGTTCAAATTGAACAAGCAACAGAATTTTGTAAGTTTGGTTTGGCTCCATGGTTTGGATAAGACATTTGGTTTCCGTGTCCGATTCAGAGACACAGCTCCAGTTTTTCTTTCAAGCTCCAACAAATTAAAATCACGCCACTTATCATCAATTGTGTCATTTCGGCTCGCTTCGTTGCCGCGTCCGTCATGACCGTCTCTCTCCTGAATCTGAACCACCACTGTATAAGACCGTCTTCTCCTCCTTTTCGACGACGGACCCCACCGCTCTCTTCCCTTCCTCAAAAGCGATTCAACTTCGCTTCGACTCACCAGTCCCGAATCTCTCACTCTCTCATCAAACTAATCAGCTCCAGAAGAATTTCAATCTCGCCTTCCAAATCAGCTCTCGTTAATGGATTCGCAGTGGAAGATTTTACGGAAGAGAGCGATAGCGCGGAGAAGAATGGTGGATTTCCGGAGACGTTGTATAAATGGATTGTTTTTCTCCGGTCGGTGATACCGGGGGGAAGTTGGTGGAAGTTACCGAACCACGTCGAAGTGGTCGGCGGCGTGAAGCCGGTGACGCTGTTTTCCGCGCTAAATCGAATGTGGCTACTGGTTGCTGAAGATAGATGGGTGATCTTCACTGCATTTAGTGCCCTAATTCTTGCAGCAGTGCGCATCCTTGACCTTAGTTTATTGAATTCTCTCCGTTTTTTTTTTTTTGGTTATTTTTTTCTTTCTTGAAACTAAAAACAATTAATTAGTTCAGATTATCAAGTTCTTTATTTATTATTTTTTTCTTTTCTAGTAAATGATCTGAAATAATTGATGGATTTTCATCCATTCGAGCCGCAAAAGATTCTAAACGTAGAGCATAGTATCGTAGATATTCTGTTAGCCTTTCCTGGTACTATAAGACGATACAAGTAGTTATTTAAAATCATCTTCCTGTTAGAAATCAATACTGAATTTACGAATTCTGAAAATGCTAATTGGGAAGATATAATTACTTGCAAAAATTATTGAACCAAAGACCTCTACAAAATGAGTTTCAATACCATGCTAGAAGTCACAGGATCTAAAAACAATAGCTGATAGGTTAAGGTCCGTCAATGAATATCAAACTAACACCAAATTTGTTGACACATAATACTCGAGGTAATATCATTTCAATTCAATGCTTTCATAACGTTGGAAGATTCTTACTCAATCCAAGTTGGATGAATGCCTATCTTTATTGTAAAATTCATTACCAAAGCATTTGCAGTTGGAGCTGCTCAATTCTCCAATCATTTCTTTTTGGTTAGTAATGCTACAACTTTTCCAATAACAACAGTACAATAGCCTCACGCATCCCTGGTAATAATTCTCATAACAAAGAAACTTGTTGGAATTGGAGTTAAAATGACAACAGAGAAAGTGAGAGTTCCTCGCTAAATGTTCTTTATGAACCTAGTCAATCTACCTGTTAGGATGACTTTGAAAAGCATTATGTGATCATTTTTCCCTTGATGCTCAGGGGATGAAAAAATTCTCAAGTGAGTTTGCCCTCAATGCTTTGCAAATGAGATTTTGTGAACTAGGAGTTTCTTTTTTTGTTTTTTCTTTTCCTTTTTTAGTAAAGGGTATACTTAATGCACGAGGCTCTCACAATTACTTGATCCAGGGCAATGATGATATATACATAGCCTAGCCTCTCCAATGTGGAGGAGGTAAGGTTGAGTACATTGTCCCTTCCCCAAATCCTCAATGGCGGAACTTAATGCATCGGCTACATCGTTTAGGTAGTTGAAAACTCTAATTACTAAACTAAGATCATTCTTCACGGAGTTGTTTTTTGATCTTTAATTCATATGTTGCTAATTGGTGCGATTCATGCTCAAAAAGTCAACCGTTCTTGGCCTTTTCTCTCTGTTTCCATCTCTCTCAATATCTTTTCTAAGTTATTCTCATTCCATTGCAGCTTTCAGAGATATCAATACCACATTTCTTGGCAGCTTCAATTTTTTCTGCACAGAGTGGTGAGACTTTGGTGTTCCGTAGAAATGCACGGCTGTTGATTCTCTTTTGTGTTTCTTCAGGAATATGCAGGTCAAGATCTTGTATGGTCAAATTACCCCATTTCTAGTTTAAATTCTAAATTCAAAGAATTGTATCTTACGCTATATCATATGCTCATAGCTCAAGATTCAGAAGAGTTTTACTTGTAATCCCTATGCAATGTTCAATTATGCTAAATTCAATTTCTAATCTACACCATGATAACTATTTTCTTAGATCCATTACAATGCTTTGATTCTAAGACTTCCATTTCTCCTATAACAAGAAATGTAGTTGTGGCTTGTTTATTGAGTTATTGCCTGGATAGAGTTTAGAATACATTAGACTTGTTGAAAATACATTAGTCTTGGGAGGGGAGAGACTAGAGGTCGGGCTATACTGTAGGTCATTCTTCGCATAACGCAGATTGAACAAGGCTCTCGGCCGCGGTTGTCAGGCCGGGCCCTGACCCAAAATTTCTGCGCCTCGCGATGGTGAAAACGAGGCTCTTGACACTTTGGATGGCCATCTCGTACTCGCCTCTGCAGTACCTGATGATGTACAAATTCTGGTGAAGGATCACGTTCATAATCTTTGCTATAGGCCATATTTCGATTCCAAATTGGTGCGCCTAGGTCATCGTGACGATTATATCACAACCCAGTTCTAACCCATTCATCTACGCCCGTTGGTGTGGAATGAACCTCACGACAAGGTTGTGGTGCAAGCAAGCGCCTGCGATGGCAATGATCCTTGCGATCCAAATTAATCACATAAGATTGGTCGGATTCGAACCCCTGCTCCGCATCGTGGAGTGAGACTATGTTTGTTGTGAGAACTTGTGACCTTCTCTTTGTCTTGGACAACGACGGATTTGTGACATTGTTGTTGCGACAACGTCAAGTGCGAAACAACTTTTGTTAATTGATTGACAGTTTTGACAATATCGGTGATTAGTTATTCCAGTCAATCGACCTGAGGATTGACTGCAGGTCTTCCTCTCTTCTTCGGTGTCATTGTCGAAAAAAAACAAGATCAACCTGTCTCTAATACCAATTTGATGTAAATTCATCACAGAAGCAAGAACGAAAATACACAAAGATAACCAAAATAAATCTATTGATTCGAATTCTTTAGAAAAACATCAGATCCCTTCTCCTAATGGCAGAAAGCCTTATTTATAACAAACTATCAAATAGAGTCATAAACTGACACAACTTCTAACTACTTAACTACGTGGGTTTAAACCACCTAACGTGGGCCCACTAACAAAGACATGAAATGAAAATAGAAAACATAATAAAAATAAAAGACATGGTAAACACGTTATGCACATGTTTCATGCGTCCATATATCACAATCTGGTTGTGAAGAAGGTTAAATAATGGTCGATGTGAAAAGCCAGTAAAGAACAATTGTACAAGACTAAAAGTAGCCACCGGTTCAAACTTCCTTGATGAAGGCGCTCTTCTATGAACATGATAGTTACCTAGAGAGTTCTATAGACTTTTGGTTTCTTCTATATTTGTATTCTTTCATTGATCCAAGTATTTGTAGCATTTTTTTTTTCTAGAGTAAGTTAAATTTAATAATTTTTTGTTTTTTTTCTTTTGTCACTCTTAATGTCAAAAGAAGTGCAATAGAAAATTATTTGATATTACAATTGACTTTTTGTCCCCCCACTCTAAGAATACACAACACAAGAAACTCTACTTGGGGAAACATTACATTTTTTAGTGGAAGCAGAGATGCAGGTGGAGAAACAATGAAGATTGAAAGCTAAGAGAGAGATACCAAGGGATTGAAACTCTAGGTAATTTAGTCTCCATTATTCACGAAGAGGGACAAATAAAAGATGATGTCAACCATAGAGAATTAAAGTAGATTGGTTTAAGTAGAGGAGTGATTATGAAATATTGTATGATTGATGCATATCTTTAAAGTTGAAAGGAGAAAATTTACAAGATTGTTATTAGGCCAACCATGCTTTATGAAACATTATGTTTAGGCAATAAAGGAATGATAATATTCAACTATAATGAAAATGTGAATGTTTAGATGAATATGTGACAACATTAAAAGATTAAAATTAAAAAAAAATAAAAATCTGAGAAATGATAAGAATAATCTCAGTTAGAGATAAAAGAGACCGAACTAATTAAAATGGTCTGGACACACACAATAAAAACCATTTGATAATAGATACACTAATTAGGAATAATGACATATTAACAATTAGTAGTAATTAAAGAAGAAGAGGAAGACAACCAACGGTCCAACGGTGAGTTGGTTTAGTGGTTGGGGGCAAGTGCCCCCCAACCTTACGTGGAGAGTTCGAATTGGGACTCATACCACCTACCAATATGTTGGCCAACGAGTCTAAGGGTGTTTGTAGCCGTGCCCCGGAGGGATTAGTAGGAAACCAAAGAATTCTGATACCCAGCACCTCAAAAAAAAAAAAAAAAAAAAGAAGAAGAAGACCTAAAATGACAATAATAAAGATTATAAAGATACAACTACTCATACTATAGCTATGGAGTTATTTGATAGATTGGAGTGCAGAGGAGGATTCATGCAGTCGACCCCATGTAGTTGGAATCTATCAAAAAGATAACTCTTATACTATTACTATTAATACCTCCAATTATTATGATATAATAATAATAATTAGATTACAGTGTTTCTATTCAATTATTGGCACAACAAACATGAAAGTAATATGTACAGGTTGAAACAACAACTAGTACATGATGAACAATTGGAGAAAGATTCCAATGTATTTAATCGTATTGCATCTTTTGCATATTGGCATACTAGTTATATTTTAGTGTCTGCATTTGTGTGAAAAAGGTCTCTAGGAGTTGAAACTGCTGCAAGTTCAAGAAGCAACAAGTTATATCATGGAAGAAAGCCCTCTTCTTAGACCAGTGGACAGGCCATAACTACAAATATAGGCCTCAGATATATGGAAGAAGTTATATCGACCCTTAGGCTTGTGAGTCGGATGAATATTCTGTCCCCTTTTGTATTTCTCTTTTTCTTTGTGGATATATTTGATGATAATTTTTTGTTTCCCTTATAGTTCTACTGAAGCTGCTTTCTACATTTTAACCCCTTTGAGGTTATGATTTCTTGAGTGTTCAGTAATTCTGAATTGTAATTAATTGACCTTTTGCCCCTTTCATTACATTTCAAATTGTCAAATGAAAATGATGAAAAAAGCATTTTAGCTGTTTTATTGCTGTTCAATGGAACCATTGTATATAAGCTTCATTGTCTTCCTTTTGATTTTAATAATCCAGTGCCAATATTATAATTTGTAGTGATTATAAAGCATAAATTGTCAGGTATACATTTGTAATGACTGTAATAGCATTCATGTGCACCTAATATATGCTAACTGCAAACTTTATTTTGTGAAAAATCGTGCGAGCCAATATTTTAATTTGTAGTGATTATAAAGCATAGATTGTCGGGTATAAATTTGTAATAACTGTAATAGCATTCTTGTGCACCTAATATATGCTAACTGCAAACTTTATTTTGTGAAAAATTAGCGGTTTACGAGGTTGCTGTTTTAGCATTGCAAATATGATCCTGGTGAGTTTACCTGCTTCCCAAATTGTCTTACAAAGCATGTTTCTCTTTATGCTGTCTGTATCTGTCATTTATATGTTTGGGCATTGAGTATCCTTACAATCTGTTCAAGTAGGTTCACTCCTTCATGGAGCCTTGATGCTTACTTTATGTGCACACTTTTAAGTGAAGAAAGATATGCAAAAATGCACTCTTTAAATTATAAATCAACGAAATGCAACATAATTATACCCTAAACATAAAGTAGATGATGCAACAAATTATAAGTGTAAACTAGGGCAAATGATGTAGTACATACAACAAGTAATAAACTGGGGGGAGTCCCAAGGTCGAACCTCAAGGATTGGGATGAGTTCCTAAAACTATGGTTTGCTACAAATAATAAAATGAAAAATAAGGAAAAGATGAAATAATAGTAAAATGAGAGTACTTGTAAATGATGAATGATAATGTAAGGAACAACAATAAGATGAAAAGTTAGGGCATTAGAGTAGACCCAACCCTTCTCTCTTAGTCCTTCTTGAGTAAAATGATTAGGGGTGGAAATAACTAAAGAGTCCCACCTACAATAATAAATCTTTAAGCTCAAATATGTTAAAAAGTAGTGTTTTCCCACAAAAGGTATTTATCATGAAAATACAAAATAGAACTAGTGTTCTAATGTGTGTGAAAACTAAATGTGAATTCTAAGTATGTGAAATACATGATATGACACATCAAAGAAAACTACAAAAAGTCACACTTCAAGATGAAAATGAAATACCTCAATCTTTCATTAGATTTTGCAAATCCAAACATACAAAATACATGATAGAATATATGAAGAAAAATATAAAACCAAGGGAAAGAATGAGAGAACACATATGTCAATTAAATCCAAATATAAATGTCATCCAAGAATTTCCAAGAAGAGAGTGGAGAGGGCTTCCTTTTAGCCCTAAAAAGACTTAGCCTTCCATGGATTTGAAGGCCATGAAAGAACAAAAATAAAAGAGAAGAAAAATGAAAATAGGAAAGGTATGGAGAGCTCCTAAGTGATCAAGGAGAAAATGAAAATATGGGATGCTCTCAAGTGTGGATTTGAGGGGTTTATATAGATAATCAAGAGAGAAAATGAGCCAATGGGAGGTTGTCTAAGTGGGTGATGTGGATGAATGGCACAAGTGGCTCATGCTCCAATAAACTTGTTGTATAAGATGATAGCAAATTCAAATTAAAGGTGATAGGTAGCTATGCATAGTAGGGGACATAAGAGCATGGAGTAGTTTAGAGAAAGGAAAAAAGAGAAATAAGAGGGAATCTTGGGATACTTTTTGACTAATCCCTATCAACCTTGGTTCTCTCATAAATTCAAACTCATCCCTTGGATTATTCTTGGGATCCGCTACAAGATGATGATGATGATGATGAAGATGTCTCCATGTGTGCCATGTGTTCTTCTTGACTTGAGATTCCTCCATCTTCCATCGTAACCATAGATGCTCCTCGGGATTCACAAAATTTCCATCCAAATGATGAATGAATGGGATGATGCCATGTGTCATGAAACCAAGTGGGGTGACGACTTCTCTAATTTGATGATCTTTAGGCTCTTAATGCTCATATGCTCCACCATGATTAACTTCTCATACATTTTTTCCGACAATTAACACAAATATCGCGTAATGAGAAATTTAATTATGATGATCTTAAATTATGCACATGATTTTAAAATTGATATGTTTGCTTCCTAGAAAATTTATGGATTTATGAAATGAAGAAATCAAACATATTTTATAATTAATTATTAAATCATGAGTCTTAAAATATGATAATGTTCTATTATAAAATAATAATTTGATGTCAAAATGAGCATTATCAAGCCTCTTGTGTATACTTTTTTAACAATAAAGTAGTAAACTTGGACATAGTGACACGACTCAACTTGAAAAGGCTGCAATTGGGTTAAACTGTCAAAATAAAATAAAATAAAAGATGGAGCATGAGTGGCCTGTTCGTATGAATTTTGGTCAATTCTCATCTAAGAATAGCACGCAAAGCAGTCTCCAGACTCAATTATTTACCTGCTCTTGCATAAAGTATTGAGTGAATGCAAGATAATGTGTTTTTTCACCAAAGCTGAAATAGTATTCTTCTTCTTTGAATAACTTCTGGTTAGCAAATTGCAAGTATGAGTTAAGCAGGTGCTCTATGAATTCTACAGGTAAAGCGTATGAGAGAAATGCTTTATTCAGCTCTCCTCTTTCAGGTTTGTGATGCATTTAAAAATACTCTCTCATATGAATGAATGATTACTTTGTCTTGGCATGTATCAGAATTATAGCTCTTGCGCTAAGTTTTTTTATGATAATATTTTTCAAAACCATTGGTTACATTTTTCAAAATATTTGAAGTTATACGTTAAGCTGGTGTGAATATTGAACAGCTTATTGTTCAAATTCCTCGACTTTAACTAGTCAAAAATTCTTTTGTTGTACTCTTTTTCTATTTTTCTGAACCTTTTTTTATTTGCCAATTTTTCTCCATTCTGATAGCTTTCTGAATTATATTTGATGAACAATATCTATTGGTCTCAAGCAACTCCTAGTCAAGGTTTTAAGGGTAATTGACCAGATTGCCTTGTTGGGCATAAAAATTGCAAAACTACCCTTGGGTGTGTGCGGGGAGGGGGGGGGGGGGGGGGGGGGTCCAAGGGCTTGGGTGGTATGTGGCCTCCATATACATCTTTCGAGTATGTTAAGTGTGTTTCAAAGTGGTAGGAAAAAAATTTGCCATTGATTGGGTTCAGTTGCCCCAGACATGGTTTTGGCCATCCAAGTTCTTATCAAGGATCATAGGGGGTTGAGGGAGATCAAAATTGTCCCGAGGGATTGGGGTGGCATGTGCTCTCAATGATAGGCAGGAAAAAGACCTTGCCATTTGGGTTCCCCTGCTTGCTTTATCATATGTTGTGTGCTTTAGTATGTTGCAACTAGCCACAATGAGTAGCTAATTGAATCTTCCTTCTGAACTGTATAGGTGATGAGAAAATGCCTATTTTGGAGAAGAAATCATATTTTAGGTGGTAATGGATCGATGCAGAGATGGAAATAGATACGGTGAAGAGGAGTATCACCTAATGGTATAGATGGGAGTTTGTAGGCATATGAAGCTACAGGAGTTGTGGTGGGGGGTCTAATTTTTTGGGGCTTCGGGTGTTGTGTGGCCTCCTCCAACATCTCTCAGGTTATGTTGAAATGTGTTTGAAGCGACGAATGGGAAAAAAGACTTGCTATATGGGGTTGGCTCCCCTATGTAGTACGCCACATACATTCTTTCAAAGGGGCATAGAGTGCTAAGGGGAGTCCACATTTTCAGATTTTCGCTTAGGCTAGTGGTGGTGTGGGGACATGTCTCAAGGGTATCTTGAAACATGTTAGAGGCGATAGTTTAGAAAAATACCTAATTGTTTGGGCTCGGTTGTCCCACACATGGTGTAGGCCACCTAAGTTCTTTCAAAGGAGTATTGTGGGCTAAGGGGGTCAAAATTTTCGCGAGGGCTTGGGGTGACATATGACCCACTTAGGGCTAACGGGGTCAAAGTTTTTATTTGAAATGTGTTCAAGATGATAGATAGCTAACAACCCTCCTTCAGTTTCAGTTACCTTGCATAGTGTGTAGGTCAACCAAGTTTTTTCAAAGTTGCATAGGGGAATAAGCATTGAGGGGGTCAAAATTTTCTTGGGGCATTGGGGTGGTTTGTGAACCGCCGTGATCATCTCTTGACTGAATGTTGTAACAAGTCCACAGGATCAAACCATACTGTTTGGGATCAATTGCTCTAATTCGGTCTGACCCTTTCAAAGAAAATTAAAGAAAACCTTCTAAAGAAGGAATCTTTAAAGCAAATGCCTCTTGGAAGGCGTTATCATTAAAAATTCGTTCCAGCATGATGCAGGGACCTATCAAGCTAGGTTCAATGTGGTATATTTTTTGAAAATTTGTCGAGCATAATTGAGTGGCTCCAGCACAAACATCATTTGATTTTTAAAAATATATTTGTAGTAAAGGACTTATCATATATTCATGGCACTTTTTCTGTGCCCTTGTCTGATCATTTTCTACTATTGTTCTCAATGAATGCTCCAAATCAGACATACATTCTCTATATTCCGTATTACATCATCAATATTTAATATATTTCCTGGAGGACTTTGTTTTAATTTCCATCTTTTAATTCATATTTAGGAGTTGGGACTATAAGCTTTTTTGTTCCTTTTGTGTTTCACCTTCTTTTTTTTCTTATTGCTTGTTTTGGCATTTGTTTTAATGTTTCCAATTTTCTGATCCTAATCCTACAGTCTTTTGAGTGCCTAATTCACACATTTAGTTATCTTGAATTTTCGTAATCCGTTGGATTTTTCTATATCCCAACTGAATTTACTATCTTTTAATTTTCATTTTAGGAAAACTTGAGTTTGGCTTATTCTCCCTACTATCCACAAGTTTGATGTCTCTTTCTATTATTAATCTATATATGTGGGGTTTCCATTACTTTATACTGAACTCTGTACTGTTGACCTAAAGCTACATATAGATATGGATAGAGATGCTTGGTGCAATACTACTTATTTGATGAGACCTGATTATGTAGGACATATCCTTTTTCGACTCAGAAACAGTTGGTGATTTGACAAGTAGGCTGGGGTCAGATTGTCAGCAAGTAGCCCGTGTTATTGGAAATGATCTTAACATGATATTGCGCAATGTTCTTCAGGTTTCTTCACTTATTGATTAATCTATTGTCTTCTCTAAGTTTGCATATAAATTGGAGATGTAATTTGTGTCTCCTTTTCTCTTTTCAGGGGACTGGTGCACTGGTCTATTTGCTTATTTTGTCTTGGCCTCTTGCATTGTCCACTTTGACAATTTGCTTTGTCCTGTCATTAGCAATACTATTCTATGGCCAGTAAGAATTTTTACCTTGTGCTTTCTTTACATGCCACACAGTTCTCTTCGTCCTAGGCACGAGTATAGATCTAGTGGATTCTAGTATGAACTAGGAAGTAAGTCCAAAACATTATTTACTTCTTTTGCTTTATGTAAATTGTTGATTCTAATGCATTCTAAGTACATATTATTGAATTGCTATAGGCTGATTTATTCTATTTAACCTGCCAAAGCTTATGGGTATTTGGTTTTATCTTTCAGTCATTCTGCCATTTATTTAATCACTTACGCTTAACATGTTCTTGGACAGGTACCAGAAGAGAGCAGCAAAACTTACCCAAGAGTTCACTGCTTGTGCCAATGAAGTAATATAATTATTTTATCCTTAACTAGCTTCAGAAATTTTATATGTTGAACGATTGTCTATAACAGGAGCACTTTCCTTTCCTGTATTCAGGTTGCACAGGAGACACTTTCTTTGATCAGAACTGTCAGAGTATATGGGGCAGAGAATCAAGAATTTGGAAGGCAATAGTTGTTTCTAGTAATTATTCTTTTTGTCCATAATCAATAGCTCCTCAAGTTGTCCCTGACTTTGACATTGAAACAACTAAGAAATGCGGAGACAAGGACATAGAGCCAATTTTGAAGTTCATAATTTATATGAGCATTCTATAGTTGTGAGTTCTGATCCTTCCTCTATGGTGTACAGATTCAACCAGTGGCTGAAGAACTTAGCTGATATAAGCTTGAGACAAAGTGTGGCTTATGGATTTTGGAATTTCAGCTTCAACACTCTTTATCATTCTACTCAGGTCTGATTCTTCTGTAGTTCTTTGAGGTTTTCTCAGTGGCTAAGGACGCAAGGGTTTTAAATACAAGAGCAAATGAATCTGGTATTGACAGGACATGCTCAAGATAGTTGGTTTTTGGGATACACTCAAATGATCACTGATCTGCTATCCATTGAATATGAAGTGTTAGGGTTTCATATTTTCATCTTTCAGTGATGTTTTTTGTGCAAATCTCTCTGTCTGAGAAGAAAGTAAAAAATTGTTGTTTTTATATATGCTAAGTTAATTACTGGTGTAATTATTGGATTTGCTGAGAACATTTTCATCGGTAATTAATTAGCTAACCAATGTCTTACAATTTGGGATGTTGGAATAATAATTCTAAAATTTTGAAGGCATAATGCATACACTCATCTTGAATTGCATTTGAGTTTTGAAGGAATAATATAAGTTGATTCTGAACTGAAGGAACATGAAACTTCTTTATAAGCATTATTATCAATTTATCAGTCTAACTATAATCCAAGCCTTTATCACATTTATCTATGTTTGGCTTGTTCAATCATATGTCAGTATTTCCTTTTATCTAGAAGACTAGGTCCATGTCCTCGTTTTATTCTTACATGTTCAAACATTTTCTTATTTCCTTAATCAGTGTGATTTTTTGGATTACTACTTAATTATCTTTTTAGAGGCTTTTTCATGGTGCTGCAATGGGTTTCTTTGCACTCTGCATGTCACCAATTTACAAGACACGACTCTTTTGGCTTTTACTGCCGTTTTGAGCTACTTCCAGGAAATTGTTGCACTTTTCTCATTGTCTTTCCTTGTCTATTTTACCTTAACATAGATTGCTTGCATTAATATTCTTTTCATGTAATCTAGTATATCAAGGGCTTTTTTACCTTAACATAGATTGCTTACATTAATCTTCTTTTCGTGTAATCTATATATCAAGGGCTAATAATGCATATATTTGAGTGACTTCAACAGCTGCTGCAGCTATCAAACATTTGAAACATAATTCTTGGATGATACCAATGGCTCATGTTTGTCATATTGCTAATGACTTTATGAGAAATGACTTTTACATAGGATCAGTCAGTTAATTCTACTTTTGTGAAATTAAATTTTATAGGTTATTGCTGTGTTGGTAGGGGGAGCATCAATTATTGCTGGTCATATAACGGCAGAGCAACTTACAAAATTTCTATTGTACTGTGAGTGGTTAATTTATGCTACATGGTGGGTGGGAGACAACTTGTCATCTTTAATGCAGGCGGTTGGTGCAAGTGAAAAAGTCTTCAGGTTGATCGATCTCTTGCCTAGTGAACAGTTCTTACTAGAAGGCAAGTTCTCAAAAAAATTTCAAAATATTTGGCTTGTTTTGCTTTGAGATTTTTCTTCGTTCTAAAGACTCTGATAGAGCTGTATCTGGTTGCTCATCACTTTTAATACGTGCATTGGGACTTTCAACTATGATATGCATTATTATATTATCTCCACAGTAAGATTTTGTACTGTATACATTCTTGAAGTGACAATATTTTAAGGCATAAACAATAGCCTCATTTCTGTTCCCAAATTATCAAATATTGATTTTTGATTGGTTATAGATAAGTTTCGAATAGATCACAAGTTGTAAATATTTCAGCCTTTGTGGGGAAAGGCAAAACTCATTGGAATTCTACTGGATGGCCTGTATAAATGCTGTGATGTGTTTCTTGATAATTTTTAAAAATTATTTGCTTATCATTATATTGTAGGAAAGGCAAAATTTGATGGAATTCTACTGTTTGGCCAGTACAAATTTTGTGAATTGTGTTTCTTGATGATTGGGATTATCGTTTATGGATTATTAGCTTGTGACTATGTTTCAGTTCTTTCGATCATTCCAATTCTATTGTGAATGGAAAATTTAAAAGGTGCATAAGAAAGGAAAATGCTAATCTAACTACAAAAATTGCAGCTACAAATGCAACTACACGATAAATGCCATTGGATATGCATGCATTACACATCTCAATGCATGTAATGAATGATATAATGGAATTAAAAGTGTAGTTGCACGTGTAGTTGCATTTTTCTGTAGTTAGATTAGCATTTCCGTATAAGAAATTCATTTTGGCTTTATCAGTGGTATTATACTGTTCACTTGGCTACATATCAATATTGGTCTGCTATAAACAGCTTTGTCACAATTTATTTGGAGTCAGCAATACATTTTGATCTACATTTTCTTTTTTGGATAACCGAGGGTATTTAGCCTCCACTCCTAACTAATCCCTTGGAGCTATGTGGGAATCTTTCTCTTCCCACTCACTAAAGAATTCAAAGGGGAGTGACTGTTTTTTGGGGCTGAATTTCAAACCCAAGTAGCACTTCTTGAGGCAAGTATCTGGCTATCATGCCAACACCCCCTGGTTAGTAGCAACTCAAACTCTAGTGACAATGTGGAATTAAGAAATCATTAGATTATCATTTTGGACAAGTTAAAAGAGATGCACATTTAAAAATGTTGGATGAATATTTCATTGTATCTTCCCTGCCTGTCTATTTTTTGGGGCTTTACACCGTTAACTCAACTTTGAGGCTGACATGGCTCTGTGTTACAGGTGTAAAATTGCAAAGGCTGGTGGGACGAATTGAATTTGTGAACGTATCTTTCCACTACCCTTCAAGGATAACGGTATGTTTAGTAGGATAACTTTTTTTGATTATAATGGAGCAAATAACTTTCTTCCTAACTGTGGTCGCAAACTATTGCAATCCATATTTGCTGCATTAAAACTGATAAATTTAAACCAAACTTGAGATGGATGTGGTATACATAACCATTTTAGTTTTTACATATGGGTTCTATTATTTTATTTTCTATTGAAATATCATTTCTAAATCCCCATGATTAAGCACTAACTTCTGGACATAACTCTCACTTAAGCGGTAGGGCATGAAACTTTTCTCTACATAAATCTTTAATCTCCTCTATTTAACACGTGAAGATTTGCTTGATAACTAGTGCTTCCAACATACATATGGGTGTTTTATGAATCTTTAGTTGTTGGTAATGTTTCTTCTCCTTTTTTGTTTTTCTTTTTTCCTTTTCTTCTCTCTTTTGAGAGGTTAGTCTACAGTGTTTCACTTTGTGCATTAGATAGATTCCTCTACAACTCAACTCAACTCAACTCAACTATGCCTTTTTTCTCAATTATATGTGGTCAGTTGCATCAATCCCCTCCATACACTATCTCTTTACCAAGGGCTAAGTCGACATTTGGGGGATGTCATAACCTATGTTACCTGGACGCGGGTATGGGTGTCGGACACGGGTACATATCTAGAGGTCTAACTTGTTCATTTTCAAATTCTGGGATATGGGGACTGGGCTATATTATATGTTGTTATTTCCTTTTTTTCTTTTCATTCATTTATTGTCCGTTTTGTTCTCCTACTTAAGTGAATTTCACCTGTTAGTCATTATCTTCTTTCATGCTTTCTTTTCAATCCATTAGAGAATTTACATAGTAATATTCTAAAATCAGAAGTGTCGGACACATATCCCATACCCATGTCGTATCATGAAGTGTCGGACACGGGTACGTCGGGCTAAAGTAAAGAGTCCAGGTAACATAGGTCCTAACCCTTCGTGTAGTCTAACCAAGTAGATTCATGATAGTTGATCTGATACAAGGTTTTAGGACCTTAGCATTTTTTATTTTTTTCATTTATTTTTTGTATCTTGTATTTAGATATTGTTTACCTTCTGTAAAGACAAGTATTATCTTTGAAAAGATTATGAATACAATATGAGAAAACAAACAATATCATATCATTTTAATGATGAAAAAAATGAGCTTGAGGAGGATTTTGGTTGTTCATTTGTAATTGGTGTCTTTTGCTACTGCTTTTTATGACTGAATTCCTTGGTTCTAAGTTCTAACTGATTGATTATATTGCCGTCAATCATTTTGTTGCTATTATATAAATATTTTATCCATCCCTGCTAATTGTCTGACATTTGAGCCAGGTGCCTGTTCTACAACATGTTAACATGTCAATTCACCCTAATGAAGTGGTCGCTCTTGTAAGAACTTCTGTGTCCTTTTTCATCTGCTATTCAAAGATAAAGATTAGAAACTGAGCCGTGGTCTATTTTCTATTCAAAAAGTAACCATCAGTCTATTTTTAATCAGGTTGGTCTTAGTGGCAGTGGGAAGAGCACATTTGTTAATCTGCTGCTTCGTTTGTATGAGCCAACAGGCGGTCAGGTACGCTTCAGGTTTCCCTCTGCATAAACTGAACATATCAGACATAATGAGACAATGCACTTGATAACAACTCGCACTATTTTACTAAAATCAGATCACTATTTGAAAGTGTTGTGAAGACGTCACCTAAGTCCATTGCCTAGATAATTTGTAACTAAATCACTTAAAGCAATTTTTGAAAGTTCTTTAAAAGTTTAAGGGGTTACTGTAAACATATAAAGCCTAAGGTTCTTTTTTATATTCATGAAAAGATCATTAATATATTTCACCAAAGCCCTTATGATTGAAACCCTCAAACCCTAACCTTGATACTAGATAAAAGTCAATTATGTTCTATAAGCATTGCACATACACATTGCATTAAAGACCAAATGTAATTCTGTCGTTATTTTCTTAAGCAGAAGTTTGGTTTTCTTTTTTAATTCTTCTTTTTTGGTTTTTGTTGTGCTTTTCTTTATAATGTTGCATGTGTGATTGTATATCTTAAGCTTTGACGTTACTCTTAATTCTAGGATTATACATTTAGTGCTTCTTTATCTTTTTTCCTTTTCCTATTTTCTAATTTTGATGTCCTCTTCTTATTTTATTTATATTGCTGCAATCATTTTCTTCTTTTTTCTTAAGCATTACATTAAATACAACTCACTCAAAATTGTTGTATCTGCTATGACTATGATCAATAATTTTATTTTTTGCATTTGATATTCCTTGGTGTCATGGATCATGTAAAGCACATATTAACCTGGTGCAATTGGCAATAGCTATAAAATAAGAGGCAGTTGAATCTAACATTGGGTCTTGTCTTATTAAACACAGATCCTGATTGATGGCTTCCCCCTCAAAGAATTGGATATCAGATGGTTTAGAGAAAGAGTTGGATTTGTGGGACAGGTTCTTCAATGCATTTTGGTTATAACTAATTTTTTCTCTAGTTATTAAAATTATTGAATGTAGATACAGATATAGTTTTCTCTATCTTATTTTGAGCAGGAACCTCGTCTTTTTCGAAGGGATGTCAGTTCAAATATAAGATATGGATGCATGCAAGACATCACTCAGGACGATGTTGAATTGGCTGCAAAGCAGGCATATGCACATGACTTTATTATATCTCTTCCTAATGGCTATCAAACCCTTGTTGATGATGATCTACTCAGTGGGGGCCAAAAGCAGCGGATTGCCATTGCCAGGGCCATTCTCAGGGATCCTTCCGTTTTGATCCTGGATGAGGCCACTAGTGCACTGGATGCTGAGAGTGAACACAATGTTAAAGTTAGTCCACAATCTTCACAAAAATTAATTTGGCATTAGTCATTATGTTTTGACTATCTTTTGTTTCATTATTTGTTTTAGGGGGTTCTTCGGTCTGTTAATGAAGGTTCAAAGAAAAAGAGAACTGTCATTATCATTGCACATAGGTAAATGTTATGTCCATATCTTTCTTTTATGTTCTTATTTCCATGGTTTCCAACTGCTGCAACCTTTTGCAGGCTGTCAACAATACAAGCAGCTGATAGGATAGTGGTAATGGAAGGCGGTCAAATTGTTGAGGTATGTTGGAGCAAGAACATTGCATCAGATGGATGTTTGCATCATCAAAGTAGACTATATGTTTGGAGTTTTGTCGTCCATAAAGTAGGTTAAAATCAGACATACATGAGAACACTGTATGTATGTGCAGATGGGGAAGCACATGGATCTCCTGCAGAAGGGTGGCTTATATACAAGATTAACCAAAAGACAAGCAGATGCCCTGGCATGAAAACTTTGACTCGGATTTTCAGAGAGACGGGGTGTTGCTTCACAACTTTTTTAGGAGGGAACAGCCCACCATTCGTTTGAGAAAATGCTGGTTCTATACAACACTCATTCTTCAAGCTCCACTCCAGGTAAGAGTGGAGAAGGCACTTAAGGCAGAAGCACAAATGCACTCGTGCCGTCAAAATCCAATTAATGCAGAGGATGTGTTAAACGATACGGTAGTCGGTGGAAATCAATATTGTAAGTCAGAATATTCCTAGTCCCAAAAGGAGCTTCCATCGGCAACTTTCATAGAACCACAAAAGAATAGGCTTGGGGTAGAATGAAGAAAATCTTAATAGTATTTTAAAATTTAATGCAAGTATTACAGTTTATATTTATTAAAGTTTGTCTAATGCTTAGTAATTCATAAATGCAATTCTTGGTGTACTGAGTTTATTTGGATCGTTGAACCATCAACTTTCTATTCGAATGGCGTTCCATTTGGATCTATCAGATTATATTCCATCAGAAGCTAGCATAATCCTCGGCTTTAGGTGCTGCTAGTTGCATTAACTATTTTTTTCAACACACCAATATTAAATAATTTTAAATAATTATAAAAAATATAAAACGAATTTTAAAAAATAACTTTTTAAAGTGTTACAATAAGTATTATATAAAAATTTACATACTATCCCATCAACTATTTCAAATTATTATTGTATATTAAGATTTTAAAAATCTTAAAAATTTTATTTTATTTATAGATGTGTTTTGTACGTGAAAAAATAGCACTGTTAGTCTCGTTGAAGGAGAAGATTTAGAGAGGTCGATGTTGTTGAGGCGTTGGATGATTCGTCGTGAATCACGGAATCGTCGAAGTCGGAGGAGAGCAAGTTCTCGTCGGAGACGGGGAAACTGATTATGTGGGTTATTATCCATGTAAGCAGTGAGGATGCGATCTCGGTTTTGACTGTTGGTGTTGTCGGCAAGATAAGTAGTCAGATATCGAGAGAAACGATAATTGTTCATGGTGAAGTATCACACTGGGTTTCCATATCTACATCAGGGTCACCTGTGTCAATGGTATCAGAGCCATTCTTCTGACCCTGGTATTGTACTATCTAAGTTTATTTAGCACTATGTCTCTCTTGAGTCATCTTCCTTTGTGGTTGATTATCGTTTTAGTTATTCTTGCTATCTTATGTTGTGGTTTACTTCGTTTATGTTTTGCCTGTTATATATGTGATGCTGTTGAAGTTGATGATTAAACGAGTACTTAGATTTTGAAACTTGGTTTTGGTCTTAAATAGAAGCAGAGGAATCTATTTTTCACCTGTTTTCTCCGTGGGATACTAACGACAGGGTCTTGACGGGCCAGAGAGAGTGCCGACGTAAGACAAAGAGGTCTGACAGTATCCATGGAACCCTTTGGTGATAGTCCCCCTTCATCTTCTATGTCCGGCCCTAGCCCGATTTTAAAATCTTCCTCTTTTAATTTTTCAAGTCTTCCTGAGTCATGTATTAAACAAGCTTCGAAAATTGATGATTTGGTCGAAGTAACTCATATACCTGCAGATAGTAAAGTTTCTGAAACTATACCTCCTTTGTTAAATCCCTACTGGTTGTTTACTAAAAAGTCTCAGTCTTTTACTACGTCTGTTAAAAGACTTATTAGTCGTAAGAGTCCTCCCATCAAAGAATATATCCAAAGTACTGCCTTTACTCACTGTACTCTTGAGTCTACTATGCAAGAACAATACTCAATTATTTACGGATGTTCATCCCTCACATCACTCGTCATACATCAGTATTATCTTCCCTCTTGAAGAAACAACCACCTCCTTGGCAAGATATTCATACTGATGCTGTTCAGTTTCTCAAGAAGATTTGTCAGAATCCTCCCCCACTGGTTATACCTAGTACCGGCTTTCTTATTCTGCAGACTGATGCGTCTGATTATTATTGGGGTGCGGTTCTTCTTGAACGCAAAGATTCCACTGACTCTATTTGTGGATATCACAGTGGCAAATTTTTCGATTCAGAACTTCATTACCATATCACAATCAAAGAAGTTCTTGCTGTTAAATATGGTATTCTGAAATTTGCCTTTTTCTTACGGCCTGCCCAATTTGAAATTCAAATGGATAATTCCTCATTTCCCAAAATGTTAGAATTCCGCAACAAATTGGTGCCCTCTGCTCAACTTCTTCGTCTCCAGGAATGGTTTACTCAGTTCCAATTTACAGTTAAACATATTCCAGGAACAAAGAATGTTTTGGCCGACTTTCTCTCCAGACCTATTCAGAAACCTAATGCTCAACAGGTTTCCCTGTTCCAGAATGATCTTATTTTTCCCTTGTTAATCCAGCCCAATACTATTCACAAACCTAGGCCTATCCAATTAATTCATGCCCATGACATTTTCCCCCTCATTGGTGCCATTTTCCCTTCTGACTTACCTAAGCCCAACACTGCTCATGAAATCCGTACTTATGCTCAACAACATTTGTTTGCGTATGCTCATAACTATTTTATGGACTACCCGGCCCATTTGTTTAATCAACCTAGTCCATTCAATCAGACTAAGCCTTACTTATTTTTATTTCACCTACGTCCTGAAATATCTGATAAGTTTTTCTGGTATTTATGGTGTATATCTTGTTTATACAAAATAGCCTTAACATTTATTCCCTCTGAAATACAGCAGTATTTACAGTCACATACTACATCTCATTTAGACTGGTGTATGGATCTTTTTGCTCCACGACAAACATGGTTACGTCATATTTCTGAAATCTGCCAGCAAAGGCCTCTCCGCCTTCATGCTATATATATAGGCTACCAGCCATTCTCTGATTCATCCCAAGGACTTGTTGCAGAACATTACCTTCAAGAGTTTCAAACTTACTCTTGCCATCTTACAGAAGCAGTCCTTTCAGGAGTCAGAAGATTTTTAGAAGATATTAATGATTCTTCTCCTTCAGGTTCTCATACTCATATCGGGCCTCATGAATTCATCCCCTCAGCACATTTGGATGAACTAATACAGAATCATGCCCCGTGGCATATTGAGGCTCCTCTTCCTCAATTCAGAGACCCTCCAGAAAGATCTCCCAGTCCTTCTCCACTCAGACAACGTCTCAGTGATTCTCCCCTCATTCTTGAAGATCTTTATGACAACCAGCAACAACAGGAGTTAGAATATCAATATCAGCTTCGTCAAGGTTTTCCTCCTTCTCCTAACTTCCAAGATCCTCCCAGACAGACTGACAGAATTGTGAATGATCCCCCTCTTTCTCGAGATGAGATCATAGAATGCCAGCAAGCTCAAAACTTTGAAGACAATGTCGGCATTGCCTTAGGTCTCCTACCTCCTCCTCCTATCGACCACCATGAAGACTGGCTCGACAACTTTGACACAGGTGACCCTGATGTAGATATGGAAACCCAGTGTGATACTTCACCATGAACAATTACCGTTTCTCTCGATATCTGACTACTTATCTTGCCGACAACACCAACAGTCAAAACCGAGATCGCATCCTCACTGCTTACATGGATAATAACTCACATAATCAGTTTCCCCGTCTCCGACGAGAACTTGCTCTCCTCCGACTTCGACGATTCCGTGATTCACGACGAATTATCCAACGCCTCAACAACATCGACCTCTCTGAATCTTCTCCTTCAACGAGACTAACAGTACTCTCTAGAATTCACCGGGCTCATCGCATGATTGACCGACAAATGCAACCTTACCTCGCTGACCTCATCGATGACATCAACATTGCCCAGCAATCATCTCCACCAGCTCAGCCAGATTCCTCCTCATCTGCTAGCTCATCTTCACATGCAGTGGTCCCCACTCATGTCCCCCACTCACCACAAGAGGACAAATCAACATGATGCGTCCACTTTATAAAATGAAGCATCTTTGCTTTATGGCTTGTCTACTTTTGTGAGTGCTCGTCTTTCCAGCTCAGTTGCACGTGACCTTATCTTCAGCCAGCTCAAAGACTACCAGCTGTCCCGGATTTGAAGCCTACTGAAGTCCGTGGATTTGAAGATGTTTGAAGTCCGTGTTTGTATTGTCTATAAATAAGAGTTATATTTTCATTTGTAAGCATCGAGTCTTCTAGTTTTGTATCCAGTCTTTGAAGTTTGTGTTTAACATTAATCTTCCCAGCTTTGTCTACCTTTAACTTTGTTTGTGTATTGTAAAATAATCCTGTCTACACTTAGTGTGTGTGTGCCGTAGTAAAAAAAAAGTTTTTAAATTTTTTTTTGAACTTATTATTTTTTCACCATAATTTTCTTAGTTAGGGATAGTTAGGGAGTGAAAAAAAAAACTAACTAATAACTGATAAAATTTTCTCATATTCAACTAAATAATCATAAAAAAATTTCTCAAATACATTTTCTTCAAAAAAAAATAAAAAATAAAAAATATTATTTTCTCAAAAAAAAAACACACCCTAAGTGTATTAACCACAAATATATCTTTTTATTCATGAATTAACATTTTTTAGGTTTTAAGATGAATTTATTTATTTTATTATTTAATATTTGTAAACTATTAGATATAAAAAGTGCTAAAAAACCAATAAAAATTTATAAAAAATATATATATATATTGGTGGGTAAAGAATAAATGGTGGTGCCATTGGTAGCACCCCTCGGCTTTGCTTATACTTGGTATAGCTGTGACTCTAATCTCCCTAACACTAACCTGTGGATCTAAGAATAGATAATTTGATAAGTGTGACAAAGGTTATCATTTTGGGTATCACCACTGCCCAGAAACGTAATTAAAAATTAAGTTTATGAGGACATGTAATATGTTAAGGGAACATTAGGGTTGATATGAGAACATCCCTGCCTCCTAAATTAAGAAAACAAACGACTAAGCCCACATGATACAAAACAAAGCCATCAAAAACCTTGAGTTACAACCCAACTTACTGTTATCTACATAAAGTTCATTCTAGCTCAATAAATCTGAGAGCAAAAATATCGACTACCAAGGTCTCTTTGCACCAATGGGTATAGAGTTGGACCCTGACATCTGAGATCGATTGCCAAAACCACGCCCTCTGGACCTGAAGTTCCCATTAGATCCTGCCAATAGTTGGTAGGGGAGGAGAAAGTCCAAAAAGAGAGAGAAGAAATGTCAGGGAGAAATTATGCAGAACATTTCGTACCAATAAAACTATAGTAGAAAGAAAACATGGTAATCATCGACAAGAACCCCAGCAATATCCCAATATTCACCAACACCAAGAGATGAAGTAATGATCAACACTAAATATCAGAACAATAAAAATAAATTACCTCCCATTGAAACACCTGATCTGGCCAAGGCAGCTAATGGTTGACCCACTACCTGCCTTGCTTCTTGTAGAAGCTTAACAAGTTCCCTGGCAAACTTTGCATTTTCATGTGTGAAAAAGGTGTAAGCAGTTCCTCTAGCACCAGCCCTGCCAGTCCGTCCAATTCTGTGAACATAATCCTCGAGGCTTGATGGGAAATCATAATTGATTACACACTTTATGTCTTTCACATCTGCAAGCAGCAAGGGCAAAGTTTGTTGTATGTGAATAAAAACAGGGGTCCTATACTAGAATTTAAGATGTCTAGAAAAAATGCAACTGTCCCCTTATCCCTGCACCCCATAAGCTCTTATCAAAAATAAGATAAACACATTCAACAAGCAAATGTGCCCACCTACCTTGCAGGGATAAGGACCAGCACCACCATCCCATCCAAACCCAACCAATGAAAAGCTTGCATGAGTCAACCGGGCTGCCACGACAACCAGCTCCATAACCATGGGCGGCAATAACTTCAACCATGTTACTAAGACACTTGCTGCTAGGGGCTATGCCTATGCCAGATACCCTAAATATTGGAAGATCCTAGTGGACTCAAGATTGTTCATGCTATAATTTCTTTCACTGGTAAATAATGTATGCAACATAGCACTGAATGTATAGTGCATGACTCCAGAAGATCTAGAGAATGTTCCACCGTAGACCCTGTTGAAACTATTAGTAACCAGGTGCTCCCTGTGTCCATGTAAAATGAGCTGCAATAGTTACACCTCAAAGCGAGGTACTTCATGGTACCTATTACTGAGAAGAGAGCAAATTGCTTCCCGGCAAAACAGGTAAAGCCCTTGGTGAAGGGAAAAATTACCCCCATGGATGAAAATAACAGGTGCATACCACATTCATGTGATGGCAATTCCAAGCACCACAAATTTAATCCTTGGGGAACTGGTCAGCAGCCCGCCGACTCGACAATCTTCAGCAATTGAAGAACCAAATGAATGATTTAAGACTCCTAGTACATAGCTATCCTACCAAGACCACGTGCAGCTACATCAGTGGCAATCATTATAGGACTTCTGCCACTTTTAAACTCAGCCAGAACCCAATCCCTTTCAGACTGGTCCTTGTCACCGTGAATGGACAGTGCTGGCCATCCATCCATTCTCAGCTGTCTTGTGACCTGATCACATCCTTTCTTTGTCTCCACGAATATCAAAATCCGGCTTCCATCCATTTGAGCTTCCAGCAGTTTAATCAACCTGGAAAGAAACACACAAAAAGGTCAAGAACACACTAGATTTAGGATATACTACCCTCCTGAGCCACAATAACCCAAACACACCTGTTGTACTTCTCCATGTCTGTCAAAACTTCAACAACTTGATTAATAGAGTGATTGGCTTTCAACTCTGAGGATCCAATAATCACCTGAAACGTCAAATACATTTTGTAGACCACCGAGTAAGATAAACAAATACATTCCAAGAAAGATTTTTTTACAGATTGATGTAAGCCTGCTGTATGCCAACCCACCTTATAAGGATTACGTAGAAACTGCCTTGCCAAAGACTCTACCTCTTTTGGCCATGTTGCACTCCAATATAATGTCTGTCTATCAGGCCGTATCTACAATTGATAAAACAGCTTTACCACTTATTTCTGAAGATTGATATTTCCCACAAGCAGTATTTCCCAAAAACTTTAAAAAGTTACAAATTATACTATCTATTGGTGTTGATGAATAATAATCAAACATCAAGATGATAAGAAATTTGCATAGAGAACAACAGCTCAGAAAAAGTTCAATATGTAACAGAAGCAATACACTAAAGTGATGCTACTGGTGCAGGCAGCAGAATAATAATTCCATAAAATAAACTATGCTTGCTCAGCTTTTGAGGCAAGCAACAGATACTAATCAAATATCTAAGAAAAAGTAGTAAAACAGTGCTAATATCAAGATCATTCTTCGTAGATAGAATAGAAAATTGAGCCTTGGACTGAAAAACCAAGTAGAACAAGTTACAAATAAGAAATTTCATATGTGAGTAACGTTAACCATTCATTATAACAGATATTTGAATTGAGAGCCAAAATATAACTGCCAGTTGCTCCATTCTTAAGCAGGTGAAATTGTTCCAAGATAAAGAAAACAACCATGTGACTCAAATCAGATGTTACAGAGCAGCCATGTGATCCTAGTCATAATTTAGGCTGCGTTTAGTATAGAATTTAAAAATAGTTTTTAAAAAATGAAATCATAATTTCACTTTTAATTGATTTATAGTTTTTGGAAATATGCTTGATATCATATTCAAAAAATGTTTTTGAAATTTGAAAAACAAGAAAATTTGTTTGGTTGCTCTAAGATTTCAAACAAATCAATTTAAAAAAAGTTTATGTGGGTGCCATCAATTACAGATCAACCAAAAGAAAAACTCAAAAAACAACTTCTCTATGTTTTCTAAAAACAACCATTTTTCTTAACTTTTTTCTAAAAACGTTTTTTGAATCACAATGAACCAAATAAGTTTTTTTACAACTTTTTTCACTTTTTTGTTTTTAAATACCAAAAATTGGATTTAAAAACGATACCAAACGCAGCCTAAAGGAAACAGGAAACTTAAGAACTTAAGACACAGTGCTATTGTGATTAAGACTGTGCTACCGTGATTAATAATTCTGCTGGTTGGGGTTGTGAAGAAATTAACGAGTTATGCACTCAAATTAGATTTGAAACAAACACCTTTGGAATTTATTAATCTCAGAAAACAATTTAAAAAGAATATGGAGCAAAGGGCATCGATCATACTTGGGAAACAATTTTGCGGATCTGTGGCTCAAAACCCATGTCCAACATACGGTCAGCCTCATCCAACACGAGGTATGTTACTCTCTGCAAGTTTGTATGGCGAGCTTCCAACATATCAATCAGTCGACCAGGTGTTGCAATAACAATCTCAACCCCTAGCAAAAGGAAAGGTTATTTAAAAAAATAAAAAATCAATCATAAAACTTCTTCAACCTGTCAAAGACTACATAGAAGGTGGACATGTATAATATTACCAATTAAACATAGCAAAAAATATACAAAATTAAAAATATGACAGAATTGCCGACCTCTTTGAAGATCACGAATCTGTGGTCCCTTTGGAGCACCACCATAGATGCAAGTACTTCTGATATTTGAACGTGACCCAAATTTTGCAGCTTCTTCTTGAATTTGAACAGCCAATTCTCTAGTAGGGGCAAGAACTAGCACAATGGGACCATCTCCTTGCACTGTAGTACAAAAAATAGATATGGAGATTGAAATAAACTTAACGCCAAGAACAAAAACCAACAACAGAAAAATAATAATAATAATAATAATAATAATAATAATAATAATAATAATAATAATAATAATAATAATAATAAAATAATCCCATACTAACCCAATGGAGGTTGGGCTTTAACGTGTACTATGGCTGGAAGCAGATAAGCCAGTGTCTTTCCAGAACCAGTTTCTGCAATCCCAATCAAATCTCTACCCTTCAACGCCATCGGCCATCCTTGAGCTTGAATTGGGGTTGGCTCTACGAACCCCAATCTCCGTATCACATCAAGGCAATAATCTGCCAAATGCCAAAATCAACAATTCCATTTACATAGAACATAATAACAATAATGCTTGCTATAAAAAGAGAGACATTTGATCAGTAATATCCAGAGATCCTAAACCTGGAAAGTTGGCCTCTTCAAAAATCCTGATTGGCTTTGGCACATCATGCCCTTCAACCGTAATCTCCCGTCTTGCCCGGTAGAGCATAACATCGTGATCAGACATTGCTCGGACTGCATTACTCTCCACATAGAAATCTTTCTCAAAGGGAATTAAATTCCCAAAGTCCTGTTTAGGAAGAGCAATTTTGTTCAAGTCCTCTCTTGACCTTACACCCCCTCTACCCCCACCACCACCACGCCCTCCAGCACCGCCCCTAAAACCACCACCGCCACCACGACCTCCGTCAAACCCTCTCCCACCACCACCGCCGCCACCACGTCCTCCGTCAAATCCCCTGTCACCGCGACCTCCGCTTACTCTGACACCAAAGGCACCAATTCCGCGACCCCTTCCACCGCCGCCGCCAAAGCCACTACGTCCACCACCGCGACTGCCGTCTCCTGTTCTCCGACTACCGCGATCTCGATCTCCGCCACCAGTACCACTCTCTCTACCACCACCACCACCTCTAAAGCCCCTTCCGCCGCCGCCTCGACCAGTATCAAACCCCCGGCCTCCGGCCCCGGGTTGAAATGACGGAAATCCGTTAAAGTTGCCGGCGGCGGGAGGAAGAACGCCACCGGAACCTCCTCGTCCCGGTGCAAAAGCTCTGGGAGGTCCTCCGTAAGCCGTAGATCCAGTGCGACCGAAGTTCGGCATACCGCCGCCATCTCCGGCTCCGCCCATAATCGGCGGCGCGAATCGTTGCGGCGGTGGCGCCATTAGGTCACTGAAAACACATCAGAAAACATATGTAAAAAAAAAATGTAATAGAGTTGGAACGGAATCAATGGAGGATGGGTTTGTTTACCTTCTTCTCTCGCGGTAAGAGTTGGGGTCGGCGAGTCTGTGATCGAAAGAGTTCATCTTGGCTGCGTTAGAAGGGCCTGTGCGATCGGATTAAGGAAGTTGGTGGTGGTGTTAGGGTTTGGTTTGTGTTTTTTTTTTTTGAGAGCAGAGACAACAAAGGCTTCTATTTCCGACTTCTAAAGAGAGAGAAAAATGGAGGAAGAGAGAAAAGACGGTCCTTCTTCGGCTCCGATTTCGCTTTGGGACGGTGAGAAAACACTCGACCCGAAGATCGAAGAATGTGAAATCTTGTTACGGTGGTTTCTGTGTTATGAAACCCGGGATAAAGCAGCGAGACATGGAGTTTTATATATCGGAAAATTGGAAAAGATAAAAAACTTGTTTGATGTAAAAAACTTTGAAAACAACTTTTTAAAGAAATAGGTTGTTTTTGAAAAATAACAAAAAATTGTTTTTCCATTTTTTATTTATTTTTTAATTGTATTCCGATTTAAAAATAGTTTAATATATATATATATATATATATATATATATATATATATATATATTATTTTATTTTTAGTTCAAACATATTTAAAATATATTTTTTTAATTTGAAAAATAATAAAAAATTATTTGATTATTTTAAGATTTCGTACAAGTTAAGTTCAAAAATATTTATATGAGTCTGATCAAGTATAAATCAACTAAAAAAATTTAAAAAAGAATTTTTTTTATGTTTTTTAAAAACAATCATAATTTTTAAAAAATATATTTTTTGAATTATAACTAAACAAACAAGTTTTACCGTAACTTTTTTTACTTTTTTTTTTTAATTAAAAAAATTAAATTTAAAAATGATATGAAACACAGCGTTAACACTTTTGTCTCTTCTCAATGCTAAATAAGTCAAGGTACTAAGTTAGATTACTTGCAACCTCTCTTGCGTCACTGTGTACCTTTTATTTATTTATTTGTCAGTTTACTTTTTGAGTCAAGTACTAGAATGCATCTATATATATTCCAAACAAAAATAAATGTTGCATTTAGTTTGTAATTTTAAAATTATAATCCAATCTAAAGAGTAAAAATTTGAATAGTCATATTTTATTATTTTTTGAAAACACCATATTATTATCTAAAATGCAAATAAGATTGCATTTAGTTTATGATTTAAAAATTTTAAGACAATTCAAAAAGTGGTAATTTGAAAAACGGTATTTTATTGGTTTCTTGAACATACCTTTTTTTATTGTATATTTTAAAATTTTGTTTTTCTATTTAAACCAACAAAACATATTTTTTGTGTTTTTACAAATATAAAGAACTATATTGTATTTAAATCACAAAACAAATACAACATAAGCCTGTTTCTAAAAAAAAATAAAAAAAATACAACATATGCCTTTTTATTCAGTTTTTTCTTGAGTATCTAAGATCATCCACCTAAAATACGTCTATATTGAAATAGAATATGCAATAAAAAACATATTATATTATAGGCTACAATTTATTAGATGACCTTAGTAGTTGAGATTATTTTGTTTTCCCATCTTGAATGTTGGTATTTTACTTTATTCACACTCTTCTATTTATGGATAGCATTAATATTTTTTATATAAAATATTAATTTTATTTCTATTTACAGTGTTAAAATTTACTTTAAGTAGAGAAATAAAATTGAAACCAAAAATTGAACATAATATGTGTGTTTGAATTACAATTTGAAAGCAACAATGCAAAAAAAAATCATTAAGTAAATTTTAAAACATTACAAATTTGTTTTTACATTTTATTACCGATTGCTTTTTAATGTTTTTGGATTTTTGAGTTATGTTGATCACGGTGATTTTATTTATGGAAAAGAGTAATACTTGACTAATATTATTTTCTTAATATATTTTGTTAATTTTATTTTTGAGAGTTATTGAATCGCTTCGTATTATGTGTTAATGCGTAATTTAATGATATTAACATGTAATACAAGGTGATCTAATTATTTTTAAAGATAATATTAATAAAATATGTTAAAAAAGAATATTTGAAAACTATTATTTTATAAAAAAAGGTTAAAAACATTTTTTGCAAAGAATAAGACAAAAAAATAAAAATAAAAAAAAATTAAAGTTTCTTTTCCGTTCCAAAGAGACGTCGGCTTTCGTGAGACTAACACTGCCCGTCTCCTGGGCTTTTCGTTTTGGAAAGTTTCCTTTTTTTCGGGCAACAATGTTCTCGCACGTTCATAACCTACAAAATATGTTCCTACATGCTTTTCAGCCAATCTTTTTCTACCACGTGCCCCGCAACCCCGGATGCAGTTTCCCGCCGATTAAAACCTGCGCCAAAATCCTCAGTTAACTCATTTCACCAAAAACCCCAAAATCACCATTACTAGGGTTTTTCAGTTCCCAAAGAGAACGTACACTGCCACCCCGATGTAACTAATTCCCGCAATCTCGTTTCTCCGATCCTTCAGTTTCTAGGCCTCACAATGTTTCCCTTAGGCCCGGCGTTGCTACCATTTCTACTGGTAGCTTTGTCGGTCTCGGAGCCAGTCGCCGGCCCCCACATCGCCGACGTGAACCTCTTGTTGCCTCCTCGCATGACTAACCCCGTCGAGTATCGGCTACTGGGAAGCGATGGTTGCTTTTCTTGGTAACTAGAAATTCTCCGTTTTCTCGTTGATTGATTTGAGTTTCTGAGCTGAAAATGTGTTATTGTTTTCAGGTCTTGGGATCACCATGATATTCTTTCTGTTCAACCTGAGTATAACAGCACTAGTCGATGCTCTACGAGTGCTCGTTTGAGGTCAATTGCTTCTTACGGTGGTGGTCGGAAGGAGACCGCTGTTTACGCGGCGGACATGCGTTCTGGAGTCGTGATTCGTTGCAAGGTTTTTATTGATAAGATATCGAGAATCCAGATTTTTCATAATTCTGTTAAGCTTGATCTTGATGGGCTCGCGACGCTCCGTGTTCGTGCATTTGACAGTGAAGGTGCGGATTTTTATAAATTGCACTGTGATTTATTAAGAATATGAACGATTTTAGGTGGAAGAAGATGGAATGAAATTATGATAATTTGGTAATTTGTGTTGCAGAGAATGTGTTTTCTTCGTTGGTTGGGTTGCAATTTGAGTGGAAGCTCATGCCTGAATCAGATGGAGAGGTTCACCATCTTGTTCATGTTCCTTTAAAGGAGTCTCCATTGAGTGATTCCGGTGGTTTTTCTGGCGATCTTGATATCCAGATTAAAATAGAAGACAGTGTACGTGTCGTGCTGAATGGTGCATTTTGCATTGAGATTTTTTTTAGTATAGAATTCTGCTTAATCTTTTATTTTCTGTTTGGATTAGGGTGTTTTCTCGGACTTGTATGTTGTGAAGGGAACGGAAATTGGACACGAGATTGTTTCTGTGAATTTGGTTGAACAGCAATTGGAGCACATAGCAGATAAGATTGTATTAACTGTTGCGGAGGCTATGTCAATTGAGCCTCCATCTCCTGTTTTTGTAATTATCGGTGCTTCGGTTCGCTATAATCTTAAAGTCATTCGTCAGAATATTCCACAAGGTCTGGTAATGTGATCCCATGTGTTTTGATTCCACAACCTCTTTTCATAACCTCAGCACAGTGCTACATGTATCGATTCAAATGTTTGGTTCCAGCTGCCAATCGCCACTGATAGTTAGCAGTTTGTTGAATTTTTGTTATATTTTTACATGATGCATTCCTTGGATATAGTTTGTAGTTTATGGAAAGATTATTGGAGTTTTCTTTATAGCATTCGCTTTTCAATTGTCTTTTGCAGTAATAGTTTTGCCATCCCCCCATCACCGATGGTCAGTGGTGAATTCTTCAGTTGCCCAGGTCGATTCCCTGATGGGTGTTGCTAATGCACTAAACTTGGGCACCACGACTATAGTGGTTACAGATACCAGAGTGGTGGGCCATGTACAGATGTCGTCACTTTATGTTGTCCTACCGGACACTTTGCGTTTATACAAATTGCCCTTGTCTACTTCTGGTGATCCTATGGAAGGGGTAGAAGCTACTCCATCTACTGCCCGTTGGTATTTTGTTGCTGGCCGGCAATATGTCATCTATGTCAAGGTTTTCTCAAGTGGACCTGGTGCTCATGAGATATACATCACAGAGGTATGTTGGATTATTATTGTTGGTATCATTATTATTGCTGCATGCCAAATTAACTATATTTGATTTGTAGGTCTGTAGGCCTACATTAGTTACGTGAAATAATTTGAGTGTTTTATTTGACACAAAAGAGGTGGATCCTAGTATTGGCATCGATGCCCTCACTTTCAAATTTGGTGTGCTGTTTATAGCATCTATGTTTTATTTGTCCATGGGAGATTAATAACCATGTTCAAAAGAATTTTGAAACCTATCATTGAGAAAGGACTGGTTCTGATGATATTGACAAGAAGATGAGACTACCAACGAGTAGTTGGCTTAGTGGAAGCGGGTTGAGTCCCAAGGTCATCCCTGTATAGAAGTTCCAGCGTTCGATTCTTGAAGGCGCCCTCGTTGGGGGAGGTCTACTATTCCGCACTCGTCTCGAACGAGGACTAGTCCCATACCCGAAGGGTGTGGGGATATCTCGTGGGAAACCCAAAAAAAGAAAGAAAAAAAGACAAGAAGATGAGACGTGGACATTTTTGTCAGACAATAAATGCAATCTTGTGCAATCAGCATGGGCTTTTAGCATATTTGATATCAGTATAGCACAATGACGTATGCAATGACATCCAAGAAATTCCAAACATTCTTAAAAATCTTAAAAGGAACAAATGAAATGGCAGACAAGAACAATATTTATGTTTAATTGTGCCGTACGGGTTGAAGAATTGAAGACTTGATGTCTTGACTCTTGAGAATTGAGGATAGAGAGTTCGCAGATGGATGCCATGAATATTAATGTTGAATGATTTGAATTTTGATTCTTGAACACCTGATTTAGTTGAATAACTTAACAATCAATAATGACTTGAAAAGCTTGCATTCCTATATTGCTCAAAGGAGTTGACAATTTAAAAAAATGCAAAAGGAAGATATCAGAATGAGGCTGAAGAATGGTGGTGAGGGGAATGGAGGGCAAGGTTCTTATATGTAGAAATGTGAAGAAAGAAAAAAAGAAATAGGGTGGATTGCATTTGTTTCGCATTGTATGCTCCATTGCGGCATTAAACATATTTGCAGTTCCACTTGTCAACTTTGCACACAGCTCAATCGCATTTAATTGTGATTAAATGTTTTTTTGAGCAGATATTGTGATTAAATGTTGTTGTTCCTTCTATGTTAATTGTGATGAAATGGATTGATTGAACTTTGAAATTGTTTCAGAAAATTAAATCAGTCATCATTCATTGCACCTGTACTAATAATCATTAGGGTTATTTTAACATATGTGTTGTTATTAGAATTGTGAATCGGTATCAAATTATTTGAGAGTTTGGTGAATCACATAGGGATTCAAATCGATGGATCATAAGATTCATGTAGACGATATGGATCGTGCATAAAAATAAGTAAATATCTATAAACACACGGGATTTAATTTACAGTTTTGTTAACTTTGGTTCTAATTGACTATCCAAGATTAATTAATGTTTCGTTATGACTAATCTTTTCATGAAGGAGTTGATTCTTACAAAAACTTGCTAATGTAATACTTCATAATTGTTAAGATATAATCTTTAGGAGAACTAATTTCTAAAAGTGATTTTTTGTTGAGGAACCCATCCTCATAAAAAAATAGTTTGGTAAGATCTTTATGGATGACTTGAATTATAAGACTTAAATTGTGAATCGTAAAATTTGAATCATGAATAGTAAAATTTATAATTTTTTTTTTGATTTATTAGTAGATTTAGCGAGATTGGGATTCATGTTATGGATTGGAATTGATTTGCCTTGAATCGAATTGTGAATTGTAAGATTTATGGATTTGAGTTGGATTATGACAACTGTAAACATATATGTTTCCAAGATATTACTTAATGTGATGTTGGTAAATCAATGAAAATACTAGTAGAGCTTTATCAAATGTCAATGCATGGGAAAAATGGGTCTTTTTTTGTTTTTCCTTTTCTGTCTTTGAAGGGTGTATCTGTTGGTTAAATTGCTTTTTCACATGAATATGTATGAATAGATATTTTTAATGTTTCTCATAGGAATATGTGCTATATATGCTTTTCACTTCTCTCAATTTTCTTCACTTAGCGTCTTCCTGTCGTGGCAGAGTGATGATGTGAAGTTGCAGTATGAGTCTGCCTATTGGGAAATAATCTCGGTGTCAGATAAAATTGCTTCTAGGCATGGTTCGGATTCAAGAATTCTAAAAACGACTTCACAGGGTCCTGGAAGATTAATTGCTTCCTTATCTTACAATAGTGGACATCCAGAAACAACAGAGGTGATCATATTTTATTATATTGCAGTGCTCTTGCATTTAGTGGTGGTGGGGGTGAGCATGCTCTTTAATGGTCTGTGCTGATTTATATCCTTTGATTCTTTCTACTCCTGTAGGTTCTGAAAGTTGTTCAGGAAATCATGGTCTGCAATCGTGTGAAGTTTAACATGAACAAACTAAACGTTACCTCTCAAATCATTCACCTTCCATGGGCACCTGGGATTTATCAAGAGCTGGAGCTACAGGCATCTGGAGGTAATTGTGTTGACTTCCAATATTGAATAGGTGATCCACACGTACATTGCTCATGAACTTGGGTTTAGTGCAGGTTGTGTGGCAGCATCCACTGATTACAAGTGGTATTCCTCTGATGTAACCACCGTATCTGTATCTGCTTGTGGGGTTGTCCAGGCAAAGAAGCCTGGTCAAGCTACTATTAAAGTGGCATCTGTTTTTGATTCGATGAATTATGATGAGGTATTGAAATTTGAGTGATGCTATAGTCATCATCTAATTTTTATCTTTTTACAGATTTAGTTGTATATGCTGCATTCTGATCTTCAATGTCATGTAATTTCCCCTACTTTTCTTTTAGAACATCTAGACTGTACAGTTACCAAAATAGATGGTACTGGCCCTTCAGAATTCAACTAAATTTCAGCAGATCTGTATCGAAACTAGAAATATAAAATCAAGTTTCACAACTTTGTTCAACATGGTAAAAACCTTGAAGGGTGGAAAACGTCCACATGTGGCATTAATCTAGAACTTCTAGATTCATTTTATTCCTTTACAACTGAAGATCAGGTTGTAAAATACTATTTCATGAAATCTAAGAATATTGGAAAAGAATCACTTGAGTCACCTAGAGGCTGGAGTCCATCAGGTCATAACAGAATCACTACTGTTGGACCAATTCCTGAAGCTTCTTCAAGAATCAAATAACAATCAGCCTTTGCAGATTAATCAAGCAATCTCTTTTTCAGATCTTACAAAATCGCAATGCTTCTCTTGTGGCATAGCTTGAAATTTTTTGGAGAAGAGACTGCCGGAAAAGGCATCTTGGACTTTTTATACTTAGCCAGAACATTAATGGGATTGATTGAACATTAATGGGATTGATCGAACATTAATGGGATTGATCCTTCTTTGCAATTTAGACGGCTTTAAATTTTCTTGGATTTATTTTCTTGAGAAACAAAATCTGTAGCACGATTCATCTTCCACACTATATGAAACTAATTTACAAGTTACAAAACCTGAAATGAAACCTAAATACACAGGAAAATTAGAAACAAATTAGAATTAATAACCTAAACCTTGCACATGTTCATGGCTCCCACTTAATAATTTTTTCACAATATGACTGGGCAATAAAAAAAAAGGTATAATGTGTATGCGGTGTGTGTGGGGATGGGGAATACATTGCCTTGAGTTGCATCATATATAAAAGAAGAAGATGAGTAATCAGATTTGATTTTATTGTTGAATATTTGTTTGGTTAATTATTCATTCAGAATGTTTAACTCATTTTTGTTTATTTGACAATGAATTTCTTACTCTCTTTTCTTTTTGAATTAAGGCATGGTCAATGCCCCGTTAATGGATTATGGTTTTATCTGTTTGGACTATAGTTATTAGTTTCGAAAACTGTTATATCTCAATTTTTTTTAGTCATTTAATCAACCTAGAATTTTCCATGTTGGTTCTGTACGCTTAAGGTTTCTGTTTAAATTGCAGCGCAGTAGAGGATAATTTAGCGTGAGTGGGTTATGATTTCTATGGCTTGCAACCCTGGCCCCCTTTTTTGTGTTTCTAATATGGTACTTTCTGTTTCTCCTTTTTCCCAAATTATGATGGAATTTCCCTAGAAACGAACAGATCGTATAATCATTGTAAAAATTTCATATTCATCTAGAATCACAAGGAATTCCCCAGGAACAAAAGATCTAGAAATCATTAGGCTACCTGGAATTGACCAGACAAGAAACAAAGCAGATGATTCACAATTCAGAACTCCACCGAATTAGAAGTATCTCCAATCAACCTTGCTTGAGAGCATCAAACCAAATAAAAAACCAGAGTAAAAGTTGCAGAGAGGGAACTTTCTTCTACAGTTGATTCAAATTAAAAAATATGTTGCTTCAAAATGATTTATTCAATATTTACAGTTGAAACATCTTTATATTGGGATCGATACTGGGAACAACTTGGATGATCCTGCTGAAAGCTTGTGCAGCATGAAAGTGTGGGATTGACTTTCTAGAGAGCAGAAACAAATTGGATTGATGTTTCCATCATGAATTCCACTTATGATAAACTAGAAAATAAAAGAAAAATGTATTGATTTGACATACAACGATGAACTCTAAGAGACTTTACGCTCCTAGTTTTTGATCTTACACCATCTTTTTTGGTAAGTACATTAAGCTCTGTATCTTTTGATGTATATAAATATTATATAGTCTTCTATTTATATTTTGAAATTCTTTTGGATCGCATTAGTAACTGTTGCCTGTTGTATATCTTTATCTTTACCCTCTTTTCTCCTTATTTATCTTTATTGACTTTTTTTTTTTGTTCTTCTGGTATTAGGTTGTTGTTAAGGTTTCCATCCCTTCATCAATGGCTATGCTGAAATTTTTTCCTGTAGAGACTGTTGTGGGAACATATCTTCAAGCTGCAGTGACACTGAAAGCTTCTGATGGTGATTCCTTTTTCCTAGAGTGGCCCAAAATATGATTTGCCTCCTAATTAGTTTCCTTTTTGCCTTTGTTTCCAGGTAGCTATTTTTATAGCTGCGATTCTTTCAATTCCTACATAAGCTGGAATACTGGAAGCGAGTCTTTCAAAATTGTAAACATGACGGGGGATGTCTTGGCCTTCAAAAAGTTACCTGATAATGATGATTCAAATTCATTTTATGGTCCTCAATGTGCATGGGCATACATATACGCATCAAATGTGGGCCGAACTTTGTTGCATGCAACATTGTTGAGAGAATTTCAGTCTTCCAGAGATCCATCAGATGGAAGTAAGCTTCTAAAAGCATCTTCACTTATAGCAGCATACAATCCTCTAATTGTACGGCAGGGTGGGAATGGGAATGAATTTGGTGGTTATTGGGTTGATTTGGCTAGACAAGAAGCTGGAATTCAGTTGGAAAACTTGAATGAGTTGTATCTTGTTCCTGGAGCACAATTAGATGTAATGCTTGTTGGAGGGCCTGAACGGTGGGACCGAGGTGTTAAATTTATCGAAAGTGTAGACATTTTTTATGAGGAGCATGTACTTCTTAAAGAAGCAATTCTTGTGGATCAGTCATCTAAGGATAGAGAAGGATTATACAGAATTTCATGTGTAACCCTGGGGAACTTTGTAAGATTTTTGCAATTTGTTTGCTTTGACTTTCACCATTTCTGTTTTTATCGTATAAATGTTTAAGGTATGCTTAATAATTTTGCTACTATAATATTTTGTAACACAGACTTTATGTTTGTATCACACAGCAATTGGTTTTCTCACGTGGCAACTTGGTTGGTGATGATCATCCATTGCCAGCTTTAGAAAAGGTGGAAATGTCTCTTTCATGCACCTTTCCTTCCTCGATCACATTGCTAGCTAATGAACCTGGTATGAATAATAATTCCTTGTAGTTCTCATACCTATTTATTCTTTTTTTTTTTTTTGTATTGACACCACTGTGATGTCATATTGTTATGGTTAGTGTTTTGTGCTATGAATTCTTAACTCAACTCAACTCAACTAAGTCTTTTCCCAACAACATGGGGTCGGTTGTGTTATGAACTCTGCTAACTGGCAATTTTATGTTTATGCTATGCAGTGAATTCAGCTGATGTTATTCAGGCTGCATCTCAAGCTGATCGCTGTCCAAGGAAAATTCGTGTAATGCCAGTTACTGTAGCAAATGGATGTACGATTCGAGTAGCGGCAGTTGGCATTCATCACTCTGGGAAGGCTTTTGCAAACTCTTCTTCCCTTTGCTTGAAATGGGAACTGAGTGGGTGTGAAGGGCTGGCTTATTGGCAAACTGATGGTTTAGAAAGGTCCAAAGCATGCTGGGAGAGGTTTTTGGTTTTGCAGAATGCAACTGGAATGGTAAAAACCTGATTTCATTATTTTGTATCAGTATCATTAAATTCAATTTTTTGCTTGCTTTCAAAAAATTAAATATTTTACGCATGAAGATGGAGCCACACCTTGGGTTCTCCATACTTTTCCATGGACTGTGTTGCCCAGTCGATCCTGTGCATGCTCTACTGGGTTATTTTTCGCTATATCCACATTGTTATATTCTTTATGGCATAGGATCCCAAAAGTCATATTTCCTTGTCCTACCTGGGATGACCCAATGAAACTTTGTTTTTTTTTTTTTTGTGTTATATTGATGTAATTTATAAAGGTAATAAAGAAAAGACATGTGAAAAAACTATGTATAACAGAAAATGTGCATGTTAAGATGAATATGTGGACATTAAAATATAGAATTAGAAACAAAGATATTCGAGAAATGGTAGGAGTAGCCTCAATTGAAGATAAAATGAGAGAAAACCAATTAAGGTGGTTTGGACACATACAATGAAAGCCTTTAGATGTTCTGGTTTGGAAGAGTATTTTTTAACAATAAATGGCAATGATTGAGGTAGAGGCAGACCTAGAATAACAGGGACAAAAATAACCAAGAAAGATATAACTATTTGTAATTAAAATGTCAACTTAGCCTTGGATGGAGCGGAGTGGAGGAAGCAGATTCATATAGTCGACCCCATATAGTTGGGAAAAGGGCTTACTTGAGTTGAATAATGTTATTGATAAGGGTCCATTTGGGCTACACTATTATTGGAAAGTTAATTTTGGAAACATGGCCTTTTTACTTTTTAGAAAGATCCCACTCACTGCTTACCGCATAGGCACATATTCATATTCAAATGACTCTATGCATTGTGTAAGGCATAGATTAGTTGCAAATTTGACCTTCCCTTTCAGTATCGACACCAATATGATTGATGAATCGATATGTTGATTGAGTTGTCACCTGTCACTTTTGTATTTGATATGTTGGAAGTAGTGGAAATAGGGCTTTACCTTTTATTCATGGTTTACAATAACGTTCTAGAATGAAAAATAATTGCTTTAACTAATTTTTTAGTCATATTGTTATCGTAAATGATATGTAATTAGTATAATATCACATAATGACTTTATTATCGCATAATGACTTTATTTGGACTTACTGATTGTAGATAAGATACAATCCTTGGTGGTTTTTGTTTACTGTTACTTTTTGAATAACTTAGATTGTGACATTCATTATTCAAAACTTAGGTTACAAACCAAAAATTAAAATTAAGAAGAGAACTTTTAATCGTTTTCGAAAATCAGCCTTTTTTTTATGAGTAAAATTTTTAAATGCTGTTTTCCCGTTTGACTAACTAAATGATTCTCAGCAAGGCCTTTTTTATTTTCGGAGACAATAAGCTGTAACTGAATCACGAGCCAAGCAGGGCATAGTGTTTCTACCTCTCTCTCTCTATCTTTTTTATTTTACCATGAATTTCAGTCTGTTAAAGATTTTATGATCAGAAATTTGAGCTTTTCTTTGCTCTTATTTTTCTCTGTGTTCCTTTTTTTAATCTTCTTAATTTATATATTTTCTCATTTTCGTATTAAATAAAAGATATGTTTAGTGGGCCCACCATCATGCAGAACATTTTATTTACCTAATATCTTTTAGACCTTGTTATTGCTCTCTTCCTCTCCCTCTCCTTCTTCCCCTCTCCATTTAGTTGTTCTTTCCTGTTCATTGAAATTTGTTTTTGAAAAACTCTTATGAAAAGAATTGTTTATGAAAAAACATAGTATTGCAAAGTTAGGCATTGCAAATATGAAGAGAAGTGCTTCACTTGATTTGATTGATGTTTATGGATAAGCCTTGAATCAGGGATAGGCTTTGGAGCTGGAACACACTTTATAGAAGAATTTTATACTAAGTAAATCTGTTGATTTAAATCTAAATGGTAGTTCAAGTTTTTTCAATCAATTCTCTATGAAGTGTATTTAGTCATGTTATGTATAGATAGATATACAAAGGCTTCACCTGTCAGATTGTGCTAGAAATGGTGTTGGTAACTTTCCATTACCATGGTAATTTGGAGAAATGTTTTGATTTGGAAGTGCGCTTGCTTTGAAACTTTGCAACGTTAAATGGTCGGCATTATTTTCTTGCTGATTTGGATTCATTTTTAAGAATCTTCAGCTTGTTGATCATGCAAATTATTTTATCAAATTGCTGTATTTGATATTGCGTTCTTGTTTCTGATACTACATTGTTTTACTTTCATATTTACTTTATTGTGTTAATTTCTCATTATCAGTGCATTGTACGTGCTACTGTGATTGGTTTCTCTAATACATTGATTAGTGGTCTTCATGAAAAAGCTTCGTCACTACTTGAAAAGTCAGAAAATGTTCACACAGATGCCATTCGTTTACAGGTCTGTTTTATATGTCTAGAATATATATATTTTTTATATTTCTTTTATTTGTCTTTACCCATGTTTTCTTTTCTCTAGCTCTAATTTGCAAATTGTTGAAAAATTGCAGCTTGTTTCTTCTCTAAGGGTTGTTCCAGAATTTATGTTAGTATTTTTCAGTCCTGATGCAAAGGTATTTAGACTTCATATCCCTTTGCAGTTTTTTATTTTATTGCATGCCTTTCTCTAAATAAATTAATGGGATGCGAGAAAGCACTTTCCTTCCTGTTTATTATGCTGCTGTCATGCTTTGTGCAATCTAGTGGTTCCTTACAAAGCATATTCTTTGATATGACAATAACAAGTTTAGACAAGGTGGGACTATTCAAGTATTTGGTCAAATTCTCTTTTCAAGAATTTTCTTTGGTGACTGTATTGTAACTAGTTTGCTTTTCTTTGGATGTCAATTACTTTTTTTGTCAGTTTCTATTTTTTGTTTGTATTCAAGTCGTGTGTTTTAAGTGGTGAAAAAAGTTTCATATGCTTAGTAGTTGAATATGGTTTCCACAGAAGGTGCTTTATGGGTTGAAGTAATTTGAATAAAACCCACATTCTCTTCTTTTTATCTGTGTAATGCTCTCTGCTCATGATCCTGCAGGCTTGGATGATTGAATTGTTCTAGTCAATGATATTAATTTATATTATTTTAGTTTATTCTCAAGTTTCCGGGATGCTTTGAGAATTCATAAAATAAATTACAACCTTCTTCCAAATTCATATAGATAAGCTATTCTTCTGCATACTTCCCTTTAAGGAGATATCTTGTATTAACTAAAGTTTCTGTGTGTATTGTTAACCCCTCAGTCTATGTTTACTTAGGCATTCTTGCATGGTTACATTCTTTTGACAGCTTCAACCTATGTAACATGTACCTGTGGCTTCCAGCATGGGGCAATTTTTATTGTAAAATTATCTTATGTGGATATTTTCATTGATATAAATACCAGTACAACCCACTAAAAACAAGGAAAAAGAAGGCGCGTGCATAATTTACAACCAAGAGACCTTCACATAAAGCAAGTCCTGGCAAATGGCCTCAAAGAGAAGATAGGGAGGAGCATACATAGATATACATAGATTGACAAACCACGCTATTGAGATGTGTGGTATTGGGCTGAGTAATTGTGGGATAAATAAACTTTCCAAGTAAACTTTGAAAATCAACATCTTTAAATATATCTTAGAAAGTGAAGAACACAGCTTCATTGAGAAAGATAGATACCTTCTTGTGATTCTGGTAAATGAGCATACTCAATTTTGACGAAATAACAAAGAGCTTCCAAAAGTCTGTAGTATGAACGTGCTATTTCCTTTTTCTTTTGCTGCTGTATGGCATGTGAGATGTTTTTATTGTTAGCCATCATCCTTTTCTAGGTAAACCTGTCAATTGCTGGAGGAACCTGTTTCCTTGATGCTGTTGTGAATGACACTCAAGTTCTGGAAGTAATTCAACTGCCACCAAGCTTGCAATGCTTGCATCTTACAATTGCACCTAGAGGGTTGGGAGTGGCAGTTGTCACCATTCGTGATGTTGGACTGGTTCCTCCTGTTTCTGCCTCTGCTGTGGTAATGTTTCATATCTCATTTTGGCTCTTTTATTGGTTTGAAAGTGCTAACCTTCATCCAACCTGGTTTCGCTTCATTTTTATATGACAATGCCACCTACAAGTTGTCTGACTTGGTGATCTTGGAAACCTAAAATGCCAAACTGTCTGTACAATTTTTAACTTGTAATACATTCGCTTGCCTGTGTTCAAACAATAAATGTTTTTCTTCTTTTTTATTTTATAAAATTTGGAAATTGATTTCTTTGAAATCCTCAAGGGCCAAAACACTTCACCTCTTTAAGGAATTTACTACCCAATTTATGTAGCTAGTACACTCTTCCACAACGGCTCCAGAAATACAAGACTTCCTCAGAATATTCTCAAAGTGTTCTCAAAGTTTTCAAAAGTTATCCCCTAGAAAAATGACCAAGGCCTACTGACAACTAAAAGACCCACACGAAAGAAATCAATCACAAACATAAGATAAATTGAACCCAAGCATAACAAAGTGATCTTGGCTTTCTGATGTTGATCCAATGAACCTTCTAGTTGAAACTTGAGCATTCAACTTGCTGTAAGATCTAATTGAGAGAGAAGAAGTTGTTATCAAGTTCCGACGACGAATCTATACAAGCTAAATTGGGATCATTAGTTTATAAGTGTTTTTGTTATTTGGACTTTGTCAACCTTAAACCGTACACATGTCACATAATCTATGTAAAAATTAGAAAGCTTTTAACACGGATTGTTGATCGCCATTTCCTGGAAGGTGATTTAGCAGTTTTCTGGAAGGCTAATGTCTTTCAATTTCAATTAGATGACATTCTGTGACCACTAACATGAAAACTGAGGACTAATTTTTATAAATTTATGTGGGATCAATTACGAATTCTGCTCCAAGTTATTATTAAAAGAAATATTCATATATGAAAAAAGTTCATAATGAAACTAGAATGAAACAATCATATATGCCATAAATAAATGTAGACCTCTAATAGTGTACAATGTTTTTAATTTTTAGTGGAGATGGTTATGATGAGCCTCTTTGAAAGGTCATTACTCTGAAAAAGTTGGGAAATGTTCCCTTGTGCTAGTATTGTCTCTGGGTGGGTTTGTGTCCACAAGTCCCTCACGTGTACAGTCTTGAAAGTGTCTTGCCCTTGCTTAGCCTTGTGGACTTGACACCATTCACATGCTTGAGATACAGACAAACAATCTGCATGCCTGAGATACAAATAAAAGAAAATATCCGTGAAGCTTTTAGTTTATTTCATTTCCTACATATATTATTTTAAGATGTGTAGACATGGATTATATCAGCTACTGGGTTCAAACTTCTTAATATTGCTTGTAATTGTTATCATTTGTCTATTTGGTATTCATCTCTCTGACTCTTAGCTTCATGTACATTGTATGGACTCCTCATGATTGCTAGCTTTTGTGATCAATAGTAATCAAATATGTCTTACTTTTACTTTCTTCCCCTTTGATCTCCCTGTGTTTCTATGGTCTCAACTCTCAAGACAATGATTCTTCCTTCAACTTTTCTTGTTGGAAATATCTGACACTATTTCTAATGGAGAGTGCTTTGGCAGGTTCAAATTGCAGATATTGACTGGATTAAGATCATCTCACAAGAAGACATAAGACTTATGGTACTTGTAAATTCATTTTCTCTGTGCTTGCTGACATGGGCTTACTTTTATGTGGATAAATAATTGTAAATCGTGCCTTTGATGTTCATAGGCTGGAGCTGACAAGTCTATTGAGATATTAGCAGGGGTTGATGATGGAAGCATCTTCGACTCTTCTCAGGTTTTGAGTAATTTGTTGTCTTTTTTTATTTTAAATATATATTTGACTAGTTTGATTTCTTCTCTAATGAGTATTGGACTATCTTTGGACATGTTTTCAGTAGGAAACACTGAAACAGTGGGTTTGTGCAAGTACTATAATATCTCTATATGCTAGCATGTTTGTCAGGACATCATTCCGTGACTTGTCTGTGTACCAAGTACTTAGAACCCTTCTTATGTTGACAAGTAGTCCAAGTAGAAGTTATCTTTCTCTGTAAATCATTGGCAACTGTTTCTGTTTAGTCTCTTAGATTCTTTGTATTTCTTGTTACTTATGTTAATTCTATTTTGTGCAGTACGCTTTTATGAATATTCATGTGCATATTGAGGATCCTATAGTTCAGCTTGTCAACATAAATGTGTTAAGTCCTGTTGCCGGGGATGTCAATGTGCCAAATTTTGTCATTCGAGCCAAAAGTCTTGGGGTTACAACTCTTTATGTAAGTCTAGTCTTAGGCATTTTTCTTGTTTACTTACATTGTTGCTAGCTTTCTTGAATATCTGTGAAGTTAAAAAATAAAATTTGAATTTTCAGGTCAGTGCTAGACAACAATCAGGTCATGAAATATTAAGTGAGCCTATTAAAGTGGAAGTCTATGCACCGCCAATAATTTATCCTGATGATATTTTTCTAGTACCAGGTGCATCATATGTGGTATGTGCCTTTTTTTTCCTTTTATTTTTTATCGTAGTGACTAAGATAAAATATAATACTTGAACTGATATGCAATTAAGAACAGGAACTTCAGTAGCTGCTTCATTTGTCAAGTTAATTACTTCTTCTCCCTGCTTTCTCGTCTTTGCGTTTACATTGGTTTGCATTTCTATTTCAACTCTGCTGTCCAACTTTTGAGAACCCTTATCATGCTGTAGAAGTTCTAGTTGTGTATGTTTTGTATATGCTATGGAAGTTTTAGTTTTTTCCCTTCTCAAACAAAAAGTTTTGTATGTTTTTTGTTTTTTGTTTCTTTGTTTTTATTTTCTCTTGTTTTTGTTTTATAACATTTTGATAATTCTTGTTTAGCTTACCTTGAGAGGTGGTCCAAAAATTGGTGTGCTTGTTCAATATGAAAGCATGGATCAAGGGACTGCAGAAGTTCACGGATCTTCAGGAAGACTTTCAGCGATATCTTCAGGGAATACTGTAAAGCTACTATACCCCATCACTTTCTCTTACTTGTTTGATCAATATCAAGCATATCATATCATTGGAATTTTCTTAAATCCATTTAGGATACATTTTCTTTCTTTTCATTTCTATTCGATGTTCTTTGTTGATATTGTTCTCTATGAGGTGAATGTTGGTACTTGAAAACCATCATTGATTGCTTGCGGATTATCCTCTTACTATTCTAGTTAGGGGTTTTTTGAAATAACATTCCTTTTTTTTGAGTACTTGTACTCTCTGTTATTAAAATCGTGCGATTCACTTCAAGTCGCATGACTTTGGAGAGAGTCGTGCGACTCGTGCCGCGACCTGCGTCTGGTTTTTTTGTTCTTTTTTTTTCGTTTTTTTATTTTTTTATTTTTTTAATCTTTAACAGTTTAACCTATTTTAACCTTTCTCTAATCCCTATAAAAGTAAAAAGAATAAAATAACTTTAAAATACTGTTCTTCCTTGTCTTCTTCCTCTTAAACCCTAGTTACCCTACAACTTGGTCCCAACTTAGATTTATTGATTTCTCCTTCTATTCTCAATCATATCAAGTTCCGTCTTTTGCGGAGTGTTTCTACAACAAAAAGGAAGTGTTTAAAGCTTGAAGATTGAAGAAAAGACAAAGATAGGTGATTTTTTTTTTCTATACCATTTTTTAAAAACGGGATTTATTTTTCATTTTCATTTTTCCTAGAGTATACCTGCAAAATAGGAAATTTATCAGAATATTAACCAAGAAGTTGTTTTGGGAGTTCTAGAATTAATTATGAATCATTAAAATATGCATATATGAGTACTAGACTTGTTTATATATGGTATTTGAAAAATCGAAAAAAGCCTTACGATTTACGATTCGATTTAAATCTTATCGTGAACGATTTTACGATTCGATTTCGATATAATAACTTTGCTTGTACTGATAATCATATCCATATTCGGTAACATTGTAGACAATCCAAATAAGCTAGGCTGATTTTTCAAATGATTGTGTCAAGCTTAAGTGTCTTGTCCATTCCACTTACCTTGAATAGTTTTTACTTTTTAGCAGCATTCATCGTATCAAAATCTGGGTAGCTTTAGTAGTTTACTGTGTCAAGCACAATATGCCAATGCCATTAGTTTTGGTTTGAAAGGCCACACTATTTTCCTATTGAAATCATTTAACGTTAGTGGTGTAATGAAAAACAAGATATGCCAAACATCCACATATATCAAACTCCCTATCAACAAGAAATTCTTTAAATATTGTAAACAATTTACAAAACCTCTTTCCCACTTAATAATATTGACAACAAATGTAATATTATAACATTTAATATTCAATCAATTATCTATTTTCTCCCACTTAATCATTTCTCCCCAAAGAAAAACTACAACACAAAGTTCATGTAAAAGAAATACTAAATTTAACTCCTATTTTTATTTAAAAATTAATTGTTAATTTTCTATATCAATTTACCTTAAAGTAACTAGTTGAGATTTAATTTCTAACTTTGTTTAAATATTAAATATTGCTTGTACTTCATAATTCTAAGTCCCTTCTTGGAAAAAAAAAGTGTGGATGCTTCTTATGTTGTGCTCTATCAAAAGCATGGTAACTTTAATATTTTGAATATCATAAAATTGATACATACCTGGCCTAGGAAAAATTTAAAACTTATGAAACTTTTATTATGACTTCAGGTGAAGTTTTAAACACATCTATTATTTTATTTTTGTAACATTAAATCAATAATACTGTAATTAGTGTCACATACCAAAATAACTGCACTTATACAATGGTTTATTTCTATTATCTGATGCCTTATCAGAAAATTTATAATACCATTTGTATATAAATATTGAATATATCACCTATGTATATGTTATTTCATTTATTTAATTTCTATTACCTATATCATGCCTAGGCAATGCCCCTTGATAGTGCCGTTGAAGTATCTAGTGCTTCTTCCACATGCAGAATTAACCCTATCAATATTTTCTTAATGCTTTCCCTTTTCTTTGTCATTTCTGTGTATGATCAAGAGGAATACGATGTCTGCATTCTAGCATGGTATGATTTGGTGGATGCAACCTAATCAAAGTTTCATTGTGATTTTGGGGCAGAGGGTTCAACCACGCTCATGAGTAATAGATCGTGACTTAAACCTAACTTTGATTTTCTGCACATAGGCTATGATATAGTTGATCTTTTCCAGTGGGAAAGTCATTGCGTCTGAGTTTAGCTTAGAGATCAAATAAGATGGTGTTAAATCTATCCTAAAGTTGATTGTCAACTGTCTTGACACATTTTCATTTATATGCTGTCACATAACTTCATCATCTTTTGCTTTCGTCTGTGAAAGTACTTTGTGTATTATAAATGTTTTGGTTCTATTTTAATTTTATAAATCTGGATCATTTACACATGGTAGTGTAATTTGTACTGGTTTCTGGTTCATATATGCCATAGTGATATCTCCTCAGTGTGCCAAAAAAGATTTTAGATCATAATTATTGGTGTATGAGCATACACATTTTGATTGTATCATTTGTTTGATACTGTGCTCACTTTGTTTGTATTTCTGATTCTGATTTCACTATCAATTACCATTGTATTGTTATCTTATTCTACTATTCTTTTACCTCTATAATCAAATTAATCTGAAGATAGTAGTCAATTCCATTGGGCCCATTGGTGTACCTGCTAGCTCAGCCTATCTTTTATTCATTGACAACTAGTGCCAACAAGCATTCTTGGTTTTAGTTGCATGGTGAGAAACATCTGCATTTGACAATGTCATATTTTTATGTTCCTACTTCGGATTTACTTCTTCTTTTGATCAATTGCTTCAAATTATATTCTTATATTCATGTACTTATTTTATTAATTTGTATAATTCTGGTCCTGTCTTAAATTTATAATGACTGTTGATGATAGAAAAAGAAGTGTTGGGTTTTCTAATTGAAGATGAGAAATCTGTTTAATGCTATAAGATAACTTTCATGATCAGACGGTACGCGCCATTGTTTATGGGAATAGAGATATTGTGATTTGTGAAGCAAAAGTAAGAGTTAGAGTAGGAATTCCTTCATTGATCATTTTGAGCCTGCAGAGCGATCAGCTGAGTGTCGGCCGTGAAATGCCTGTATTCCCTTCTTTTGCAGAGGTAATGTTTTTTACAATCATGTTAATGTTATATCTTGGCTTGTGGTGTTAATAAGAAATTAGTTGATGCAACTCAGGGCAATTTATTTTCCTTTTATGAGCTCTGCAAGAATTATGAGTGGACTATCGACGATGAACAGGTAAATGATTTTACTTATTTCTTCCTGTTTATTGCTTTTTTGCTTCTAATTTTAATGGTGTGCTACACTTGATGCTATTAAATTTTTCTAGTAATGAGATCCTGAAAAATAAGGGCCTGTTTGTGTGATATCTAGTTGTATATCTAAGACGAAAACATGAAATTGTGGGCCCCACTGACAATTTCAGTTAGAGTTATTGAATCGTGAGTTAAAACCACTCGTTATTAGTCAGCCTAATGCCAATTTGTTCTAACATTACCGATTGTAAATTTTTGGTCGATTGGTTCACTGTGACAATTCTTAGATCTTTCAAAGGGTAAAATATCAAATTTTGAATTATTGAGAATTTCGAAATGAAATTGGTACCAAATCGATTATGAGTTAGACACGAGTCCAACGCAACTGATTACGTCCAAATCGAACGTCAAACAAACCCATAGCGCATAAATTACGTTTTAACGTGCAAACACGCAAATCAAGAAAATTTTGACGTCACATCAGCATGTGTGACACATGTCGTGCTCTTATTGGGCAACAAAAGTGCCCAATGCATGACTTGAAAGCTCTCATTGGGCCATAAAAGTGTCCAATACATGAGTTGAAATGACTTAACCCATGACATGTGTCATTAAAATAAAAATAACTATGTGTGGGCCAAGTTGCTCCCATGAGTTGGTGAAAATATTGCATGCAAGCCCTAAAAACCCTTTCAAACTTGCCAAACACCCCTTAACCATTAAACCCCCTATAGTTGTCTCTTCTACACTTCACCATCGAGAAACCTCTCCACCCCTTCTCTCCATTCTTTTCTCAATTTCCATTAAAGGTGAGTAAGGTGGCTAAGGGCTCTTCCAAAGACAAGTAACATCTATTTCTCTAACTTTACTTACTGGGGGAGGGAATGAGAAATTACAGATTTGGTGAAGTCTTCCTTGTTAAAATTGAGTCCATTTAGATGATGAAAATTTGTTCCAAACATGACTACAAACAAGCTGGTCTGTCCCTTTTTTTTTCATGGAGAACAACCCTTGTTTCTCCACATTTTAAGCATTGATTCCTTAGCCTTTTTCCTTTCTTCTAACCTCTAATGTCGTTTGTTGCGGAAAAGAGCAAAATCTATAGGATTTATTTCCTTCCAGGAAAGATGATAATTTTAGTAGTTGTTTTATTTAGCAATTACTAAAATTGTAATTATTGCTATATGTGTGCCTGTATGTCTATATAGATGGTGTTCCTCTATTGAGACATTATCACGAATAAGATTTATCCCTCCCTTCTCCCGTGGACGTAGGCCATTGAGCCGAACCACGTTACATCTTTGTCTTATTTATTTTTCAACATGGTATCAGAGCCTTAGGCTCGTACACCTGAGAATATTTTTTTGGCCTTCATGGCACAAATCTTCTGTGCCAACCTTCATCGTCGAATCTTTGTGGTCGGCCTTCATCGCCATTGCTGTGTGGACTTTCATCTTCATCGCTGTCGCTACTAGTACTGTTCATTGTAGCCTTCATTGCTGCTGCGACACCTCCACTATCGCCGCTGCTGTTTGCGTTGTTGTTGCTACTACCGAACGCGCCGCTAAAACTCGTTGCTGTCACTTTCGACACTGCTGGTTGTCGTTACTAGTGCTTTTCATCACCATCGTTGCATCATTTTGCTGTTTGTGCTGCTCGAAGAAACCCTTATCGTCGCTGCCGCTACCACTGTCGCTACTAATCTTTTCATCACCGAAATTGCACTCCAACGACGTGCATCGCTGACATCGTTGCCCATCACCGTTGCTATCATTGTTGTTGTTACTGTTCACCGTTACCGTCAAACACTCCGCTAAAATCCATCTGCAAACTAGAAGTCGCCATTGAGAAGTTAGTTCCCGCGACGTGGAAAGATTGAAAGTCGTACCCTTTTGCTGTTGCCGCTGCTGCCCTTTCGTTGTTGCCGCTGCTGCTTGTTTCGCGCGACATCGTTGCCTCTGTCGTTGCCCTCATCGTTGCTTGTTGCTGCTGTTGCCCTCGTTGTTGGTGTTCTGCGCTGTTGCTGTGTGGTCGTTGTACCGAGCTGCTGCATCGATGTCGCCATCTTCTTCTTTGTCTCTTCTTCCTTTCTTTCTCTCTTCCCTTCTTCTTTCTCTCTTCCCTTCTTCCGTCTTTTCTTTTTTTTTTTTTTCTTTATTCTGTCTTCTCTTTCTCCTTTCTGTTTTCTTCTTTCTTCTTTTCAGCAACTACCAAAAAAAAAAAAAATCAGATTTTCTGAAAAAAGAGAAAAAAATTCAGATTTTTTGATAAAAAAAAGAGGAATCAGATTTTCAGAAAAAAAGGAAGATCTGAAAAAAGAAAAAAAAATATCAGATTTGAAAAAATATTAGATTTGAAAGAAAAAAACATCAACCTCCATCTTCGGCCTTCATTGCCAAAGAGAGGCTTGTTTGACCTTCATCACTGTTATTGAAGAATCTGACTAGGCATCATTATTGTTGTTGCTGCTTCCACCGGTAGGTGAGCCAAAAGAAAGATGTCCAGTGTACAATCAATTGAAGAGCACTCTCTCAAGCAAGTCAGATTCAATTAGAATGAGATCAAGAGATTAAGAACTTTACTTGACACTCTTGGAAAACCCTCAGGTACCAACTCATTGGCACATTCAGGTAAGTTTCCTATTTCTATTAGATTCAAAGTCTCGGATAAATCCTTTGCAAACTCTTGGATTATAGTTTCCGGTGCTACTGATCACATGACCAATTCTTGTCATATGAAAATACTTATAATCCATGTCCAAGCAGTCGAAAAATAGCCACAACTGATGGGTCTTTAACCGCAGTTGCAGGCATATGAGATGTTCACATTAGCCCTACACTTACACTTAGAAATGTACTTCATGTTTCGAAGCTCTCCACAAACCTTCTCTCTATACAAAAGTTAACACATGATCTAAGCTGTAAAGTGATTTTTTATCTTACTCATTGTGAATTTCAAGACCAGAAGTTGGAAAAGACAATTGGACTTGCTAAGAAATAGGATGGGTTGTATTACCTTGAGACACCGATAAATTTTATCAAGAATAACTCATCATTTCTCTCTGTGCACTATCTCTCCATTAAAGATAAAATATGGCTTCATCACCGTCGACTTAGACATTCCACATTTAGAACCCTTAAGGTCATGTTTCCGTCTCTGTTTAAGACACTAGATGTTGACGATTTTCATTGTGAGCTGTGTGAAATGGCAAAACTCAAGAATATGACTTTCCCAGTTCACAATGAAAAAAGTTCAATTGATCTTATTCATAGTGATATTTGGGGTCCTTCTCCTATAACTAATGTTTCTGACTTTCTGGAGCACATTAGTTTGTATCTTTCATTGATGATTGTACTAGAGCCTCTTGGATATTTTTACTCAAACAAAAATCTGATGGGAGCTTCATTCTCTCAAACTTTCACAACATGGTACAAATCAATTCGGAGCTAAAATCAAGAAATTTCGATCTGACAATGCAATAGACTATTTTAATCAAACCTTGACCCCTTACTTTCAAAAGGAAGGGATCATTCATGAATCATCTTGCGTCCACACCCCACAATAGAATGGTGTTGCTGAGAGGAAAAATGGCAACCTACTTGATACAACCCGAGCCTTCTTGTTCCATAACAATGTGCCTAAGTTCTATTGGGGGGAAGCCGTCCTAACTGCCACACATCTTATCAACCGAATACCTTCTCGAGTCCTTGGTTTTAAGAGTCCCATTGAATTGTTATCACAATTTTATCCTAACATCAAAACCTCCAACAATCTTATTCCTAAAATCTCCAGGTGTGTTTCATTTGTCCATGTTCACCATCCAAACAGGGGGGAAATTACATCCAAGAGCTCTCAAGTGTGTTTTTGTGGGATATTCCTCAACTCAGAAAGGGTACAAATGCTACCATCCACCGTCTAAAAATTTCTCTGTCTCGGCGGATGTCACTTTCAATGAACACGAGTCTTATTTTTCTGCTCTTTCTCTTCAGGGGGAGAACTCCAACATGGAAGATAAGGATCAAGATTCTCTCTTCTATGACGCGTTCTCCATTGACCTCTCATCCATACCATCTCCCTCCACACTTGAGCCATTTGCATCTGCACCTTCAAAACCCAGTGATAACCAAAGTAGGGAACCTGAGCCTGAGCCGTCTGCTCTCGAGGATCGAATGACTGGACATGTGTACTCAAGGAAGAAAGCTACAATCTCTGAACCTATGCAAGTCCAAAAATCTAAACCAGCTTCTAGAAGTGAAGGTACAGTCTCTGACCCTCTCTCACAAAACCCTTTAGAAGCTTAGCCCGAAACAGACATTGATCTAAACCTTCCTATTGCCATTAGAAAGGGAACTAGGGAATGCACTAAACGTCCCTTGTATCCACTTGCCCATGTTGTGTCATTTGAAAGGTTTTCTCCATCTCATAAGTGCTTCCTTACTAGCTTGAACTGTATCCAAATCTCTACCACTTTGTCCGAAGCTTTATCTGATGAAAATTGGAAACAAACCATGAATGTGGAAATGGAAGCCTTGAGAAAAAATGATACTTGAGAGTTGGTAGACTTGCCTGCAGGAAAGAAACCTGTGGGATGCAAATGAGTTTATACAGTAAAATGCAAAGCAGATGGGTCCCTAGAGCACTACAAGGCATGATTAGTAGCCTAAGGATATACTCAGACATATGGTGTGGACTATCAAGAGACATTTGCTGCGGTTGCAAAAATGAATATTGTGAGACTTCTTTTGTCATTGGCAGCTAATTATGACTGGGATCTGCAACAATTTGATGTAAAGAATGCATTTTTACATGGGGATTTAGAAGAAGAGATCTATATGGAAGTGCCTTCAGGATTTGGCACCACTGATAAAGTGTGCAAATTGAAAAAGGCCCTATATGGACTTAAACAGTCCCCGAGGGCATGGTTTGGTCGGTTTGCCAAAGTAATAACAAATATGAGATATAAACAAAGCTAAGGAGATCACACTCTGTTTATTAAGAACGCAGCTTCAAGGGGAGTTACAGCTCTATTAGTGTATGTTGATGACATCATCATGACAGGAAACAATGAGAATGAGAAACAAAATTTGAAGCAGTGTTTGACCAAGGAATTTGAGATCAAGGAACTAGGGAGATTGAAATATTTTCTAGGGATTGAAGTGACACACGCTAAACAGGGAATCTTTATTTCTCAATAGAGTACATTACGGATCTTCTTAAAGAAACAAAGAAGTTAGCATGCAAACCAGTGAATATACCTATTGATCCTAATCACAAGCTTGGAGAAGTTGAAGAAGCGTTGACTGTTAATAAGGAGATGTATCAAAGACTAGTAGGGAGACTCATCTATCTCTCTCACACAAGACCTGATATTGCATATGCAGTAAGTGTAATAAGTCGGTTCTTGTACAACTCTAAAGATATTCATTTGCAAGCAGTTAATTGCGTCTTACAATATCTTAAAGGGACTCCAGGACAGGGCATCTTATTTAAACCAGTGTTGTCAAGGTGGAAAGGCGGTGGTAGGTGATAAACCTTAATTAGGCGAGGCGGGGCCTAGGCAGGATTAAGGCGGGATATAAAATGTTTATTTAGAGGTCCCTGAAAAATTTATTTATTTATTCGTTGGTCCCTCACTCCATATATATATATATATGCATGTAATTATTAATTTAGTTTATATATTAAATTATATGTAATTATTAATTTAATTCAGAAGTTGAAGTGGAAGAAGGGAGAGGATTTTGTAGGTCTTAAGAAATAAAATAAAATAAAAAAATCCTTTAAAAAAATTATTTGCTTAGACCTCCCCAAACCGCCTAGACGGTGCCACTACCCAAGGGGCCTAGGCGGCTCCGCCTAGGTGCTGCCTTGACAACACTGATTTAAACGACACAGAGGAGTGGTTCTTGAAGCATATACAAATGCAGACTATGTTGGTTCAGTAGTTGACAAAAGATCAACTACTGGATATTGTACGTTTCTTGGTGGGAATTTGGTGACATGACAAAGTAAAAAGCAAAATGTAGTGGCCAGATCTAGTGCTGAAGCAGAATTCCGAGCAATGGTACAAGGGGTTTGTGAGCTATTATGATTGTAGATAATTTTGACAGATTTGAAGATACACTAGGATGAGCCTATGAGACTCTAATGTGACAATAAATCTGCAATTAGCATTGCCCATAACCCAGTTCAACATGATCGAACAAAGCATATAGAGATTGATAGACACTTCATTAAAGAGAAGCTTGATAGTGGGTTGATCTGTACTTCGTATGTGTCTACTAATAATCAACTAGCCTATGTGCTCACTAAAGGATTAAACCATACTGCATTTCAAGTAAGTGTGTCCAAACTGGGAATGGTAAACCTTTATTCACCAGCTTGAGGGGGAGTGTTGCTGAGTAGAACAAAATCTGTGGGATTTATTTCCTTCTAGGAAAGATGATAATTTTAGTAGTTGTTTTATTTAGCAGTTACTAAAATTGTAATTATTGCTATATATGTGCATATGTCTATATATATGATGTCCTTCCATTGAGACATTATCACAAATAAGATTCATCCCTCCTCTTCTCCTGTGGACGTAGGTCATTGAGTCGAACCACGTTACATCTTTGTTTTATTTATTTTTCAACATCATCTCTCATGTATCTTCTTTAAAAACCATCAACCAACAACCCCTATATACCTTGATTTAAAGGAGTAAGCTTAACCCAAAGTGGGTCGGATACAATGATCTGTTACCTTCATTCCAACCAACAACTTTCCCCCATATTTTTCTCATATTCTCATGGGTGTTTTCTTTCTATTCTCCACTCATTTTCCTTCCCTAAACTTCCTCGAATCTGTTTTCTTCATTATCAGCCATGGCATGACATGCATATATGTGGCTGGATTATATATGCTCAATGCAGTAATTTAAGCTAGACATTAAGAGGAAGTTAAAACAACAAGAACATAGGTAAGGAAGGAAAGAAACTAGTAAGGAAAGTTATAGAAATAGATGTTACTTGCCTTTGGAGGAGCCCTTAGCCACCTTGCTCACCTTTAATGGAAGTTGAGAAAACAATGGAGAGAAGGGGTGGAGAGGTTTCTCGGTGGTGAAGTGTAGAAGAGACAACTATAGGGGGGTTTAATGGCTAAGGGGTGTTTGGCAAGTTTGAAAGGGTTTTTAGGGCTTGCATGCAAATTTTTCACAAACTCATGGGAGCCACTCATAGTTATTTTAATTTTAATGACACATGTCATGGGTCGAGTCATTTCAACTCATGTATTGGACACTTTTGTGGCCCAATGAGAGCTTTCAAGTCATGCATTGGGCACTTTTGTGGCCCAATAAGAGCACGACATGTGTCACACATGTTGATGTGACATCAAAATTTTTTTGATTTGCGTGTCTGCACGTTAAAACTTAATTTATGCGCTACGGGTTCGTTTGACGTTCGATTTGGACGTAATCAATTGTGTTGGACTCGTGACGAACTCACAATCGATTTGGTACCAATTTCATTTCGAAATTCTCAGTAATTCAAAATTTGATATTTTACCCTTTGATCGGTTTAAAAATTGTCACAGTGAACCAATCGACCAAAAATGTACAACCGGTAATGTTAGAACAAATTGGCATTAGGCTGACTAATAAGGGGTGGTTTTAACTCACGAGTCAATAACAATGACTGAAATTGTTAGTGGGGCCCACAATTTCACGTTTTCGTCTTAGATATACAGTTGGATATCACAGTTTGGTTTACTGCTAAAATCAAAATTTTGAAATACAAATTTCAAATTTCAAATTTGAAAGAAAACAAGTTTTTGTTGTTTAACAAATTTTGTAGATTGTGTAAAAAACTCTTTTTGAAGTTTTGCAAGTACTACCCAACCAAACATTTATCCAATAAATCATTGTTTACAAAAACAAAAATATTAATTTGATTCTATTCGATATCAGCCCTAAATGTCTTTGGCTTCTTTAGATTTTGAGCTTCCATAGTTACCAACACTCATATGGAGACCTTTCATTCTCTGCTGTGAGGGGAATTGCATCTGGCACTTACATGGACGAGAAAAATCTTGGTTTTATCAATGCTGTATTTGGAAGGTATGTTTCAACTTTTTTGCAATTAAATAAATTTTATAGACTTCTACTTTAAATAAGTGTATCAAAGCTAGAGGTTTTTATTCGAAGTGAAGTATCACTTTAAGTTTCATGACATGGCAATGTGTCTTTTTCCTACTATCTTTTGCAATCACTCTCTGTTAGATCCATTGAGGATGTTTAGTTTATTTAAAATCATGGTTGCGCTTTTTCTTTGCCAAGTAGCAAAAATTTAGTAGTTGTTTGTTATTGTCTCACGTTGGTTTGTCATATTTAGATCTTTAATCTGTAATTTGATCACCTGTCATTTATGCTGCTGTTTTCCAATGTTCAAGCAACGAGTGGAATATTTTATTAGTGTTTATGAATAAGATAAATGCAAGGATCGAAAATTCGACTACGCCTTGAACTTCGGTTACTTGATATCAGAATTAATCCGGGGAGCTTAATTCAACATAGAGAATTTTTGTAAAAATTTACTAAATTAGAGAAGTTTAGAGAATTTTTGCATAGGTGCTAAAATATCTACATTTATTGTAATATAAGCTAAAAACATATTAATAAACACTTTTAGTACATAAAAATATCCATAAATGACCGAACAAAATCAATCTTATTAAGTGGGTTGATGATTTTTTTTTTGATAGGAAACAAAAAAGCATAATTTATATTAATATCAAAAGGTGCAAAACTAGCCCGAGGGACGAGAAGTCCCAAAGGCAAAGACAAGTGGGTTGATGAATTTGAAATGGTGCCTTTAGTCTTAATCCTTTTTCTATGTTTTGATTTTCAGTTTTGTTGTGGCTTACTTCTCAACCATATACTTTGCTAGTTTAACATTCTACCTTGCGTAATTATTAGTTTATTATTCAAATGTGTTGCATTTTCATCTTGTTTTATAGGATTTTAACTAAAAGCATATGACTTTGGGAACTCTGTCAATATATTTTTAAGTTTTCATCTCATTTTAACTTTCTTTCTTTCTTTATTTTTTGTTTTTCTTGCTTTTTTCTTCTTTTTTACATAAGGCATATCCCACAAAATTACATGATTTGTTAGCTTGTTAGATTATTTTTTAATTTATATTGCTATATTGGTTGATGAAGTTAAAATTAATGCATAATTATTGGTTATTTTTTATTTTTTATTGATGAAATAATACGTGTTTACTTCTTTGTTGAATTTCATCGAATTTTATGTCGATTTTTTGCATTTTCTAATTAAAAAATCAAACTTTTATTGAAGTTTATCGAATTTTGTAGAATTTGTCTAATTTTATCAATTTTGTTGCTGTTATGAACTGAAAAACAGGGCAAAAAATATTTTGATGGCAAAGACTTATATTGGAGACTGTAAAAATCTGATAATTTTTTCATTCAATGCAACATGCTTAAATACAGCAAAAGTTTAACAGAAAAACTAAATAATTGGCCGATTACAAGACCCATGCAAAATATGGCTAACAACTCTTTCTAATATCAAGCCATAAACAGATAAAATAAAAAGAACTAAATTCCTAAAAATCTGGTCTTCAAAACGCGTTGCAGATCATGCTTGACCAGCTCCTGCAACTGTTATTCATACTCATCTTCAATCCACCTCAGCACATGCTAATCATCCTTATCATCAGCTATGTCAGCAGCTTCTGAAGCATTTTTTCAACAAATTTTTGCATTTTTTATTTATCTTACGTACACTTTGCACTTCGGTGGTCTTATGTTCACTCACATGTTCATTACATGTATGAAGTTACAAGTTAGCTGTTTCGAGTTACATGGCTGTTCTGAATCGTTGTCATGTTGATTGGATGATTCTAACATTGCAAACCCTCCAACTTCAAGCTCAGTAGAGGCAGATCATGTATCAATTAAATATTTATGGGTCTGTTCCCAGTTCCATGCACCATTTCTGTGCTTTCTTTAAAGGCAAACTGGTGGTACTAGTTGTTGATTCTTTGTTTAAGAACTTGGTAGAATTAATGGGCTAAATGTAGCTGTCTGGGTTTATGTCGTGGCATGTTGTTAACTCCACTTAACCTCTACTTCTCCTTTAAAATTAACCTCTATTTGTAGAAGGAGTTTATGGTCTGATTATTTTCTTTTTTCTTATTCTTATAGAGGTTATACCTCCACTTCAATTTGAGATAGAAAAAATAAAAATAATTACCAAAACAATAATTTTTTCATTACCCTCCTACTTTTTTTAGAGGCTGCAAGTTCCACAACCATCATCTTTGATAGAATGGAGTGAAGGGAGTGGATTCATGTAGCCAACCTCATGTAGTTGGGAATAGGCTCTGTTTAGCTGCATTAAGTACAAACCAATTCAGAATCTTGACTTAATCATTAGAGGAACCAACCATACCTAGAAAATAAATTTGTACAAGATATCTTAATTAATGAAATGGAGCAGAACTAGGACATTTTCTTGTGATCTCTGTGGTGTAGGAATCCCCTTGAGCTAGCAGGTTCCACAACTATCATTACTTTGTTCAGTGTTTGTAGATTATTTGGTTATCTGTGTGGTCGGCGTTTGCTTTTGTTTGCATGGTGGTGGGCCTTTGCTTCTTAGTCTATGATACTAAACACAGCTGGATATTATCTGCCTTAGGCGATGCTCCCACATAAAGTTATACCTAATTTGCATGGTGTTGGGGAAAGTGGGCTATGTTGTCACTGTTGTTTCCAGACACATTAGCGGTAAGCTTGAATGCTGCTAGAGTTTCAACATGGAAAAGTTCTGTTGTATAATGAGATTGAATTTACTATTTTACCAACTATACGAAAAAAAACTAATAAGAAATAGGACATAATATTGGTATTTGTGTCAAAGGTTAATATCTTCTGGAAGTCAATTTAAGCTGTTGATTTATTTCATTATGGTTGCTGGGATTGTGGTTTGTCTTTGTATTAAAGGGTAATATCTACTGGAAGTCAATTTAGGATGTTGATTTATTTCATTACTTGTAGTTGCCTATTTGTGCGCTATTAAAGTTTTTTTTTTGAGAAGAGACAAATAGATTTATATTAATAGCTAAAAAGGAACAACAGAGAGAGCATGAGACGTTAAAGTTGAAAAATGATATAGGAGTTTGGAGAGGAAATAATTGAAGCAGTTAATTTCATATCAGCCTATCTGGATTTTTGATTTATTGTTTCTCTTTAATTTCTGGTTTTATTGTTTTTACATGCATTTTATCCTTTTCTGATAAGTAAGATCTGTTTCTTCTGGTTGTTGTGGAAACATAATTTACTATTTTTCCTGAACATCTATGACTTGATATCAGATCCGGAGGCAGAACAACTATTGCTGTTTCATTCTCCTGTGATTTTATGCTTTCTGGCACTTCAAAGTCAGTATACTATGATGCATCTGCATCTATAACGGTGGTTGCTGATCCTCCTCTGGCTCTTGGAGTACCAATTACTTGGGTCCTTCCACCTTTCTATACTTCATCGAATCTATTGCCTTTATCATCAGATTCATATCACCAATGGGATTCTTATAGTCGTAGAGGAACTGTTGTTTATTCATTGCTGAAAACATGTGTCGGAAAGAACGAAGAGGATGGTATTTTTATTGATGGGAGTAAAATAAGAACAATGGAGAGTAATTATCTTGGTTGCATCCAAGCGACAGACCGAACGACTGGAAGAGTTGAAATTGCATCTTGTATAAAGGTTGCAGAGGTATTGATATTTATTGATATCCCATTCTGTTATACAGTTTGCCTTTTCCCTTTGTATCTGCCTAATGGGTGATTGTTTTTGGTTCTAACAAATTTTACCATGCTTTGCTAATTTTTCTGACAGATTTTACCATGCTTCGTGCACCGTACTGTCCTTTTTTGTTTGATGTCCAAAACTGGTGGTGATTACTTATATTTTTGTTGATAATGGAAAAATGGTTTGACATCATAATTGTTAGAAGTCACTAGACCTAATAGTCACCAAATAGTAAGATTGTTCTCCCTTTGGGTGAGATGGTGGACAAGTAAGGGACTCTTTCTAGTGTGTCATTTGGAGATGACCATGAATGTTCCAAAGGAGTTTTGGATTATGTTATTTTGTTATTCTTCCTAACCCCATGTAATAGTTTCCATTATATATGTTCAAATGAATTAGTTCTCTTCGATTTTATCTCCAATTGAAACTACTCCTATCATGTCCTAAATGCATTATTTCTCATGCTACATTTCTATATTTTTACTTAATGTATTGTTTGTTTATTGATTTTGTTAATAAAGCATGGTTGACATGATAAAAGAATTTTCCTTTCAACTTCAATGGTTTAGCTCAATCATATAGTTTTTGGAGGCACTCCTCTACTTAAACCAAGAATTTTAATTATATGATTGTACATCATTTCCTATTCACCCTCTTCATGAACAAGAGAGCCTATGTGCTTGAAATTTTTATTTCATGGTAATTCTCAACTTTTAATCTTCAATGTCAATTAATTAGTATTTCTTCATTTACTAAGTTTCATGTTTGATATTCAGTGTTTGTTCTAATCTTTAACCCTCTAAATTTGAAGTTTCTCTTCAAACATCTAATTTAGCATTAACTCCCAGTTTTACTTTTCTCTAATGTCATTTTTGATGAAAATACAATACTACCTTAGCAGTAAGTATCTTACTGTTAGAGTTAGAGATGATGCTGGACAGAATTTGATACTTGCTTTCTTCACTGAAATTTGGCAAAAGATCTCAGGCTGGAAATCTTGCTTCTCTTCTTGACTTGTTCCCACTTCTTCTAGAATATGGGAGATGAAATTCTAGGCAGTTCACATGATGGAGCAGTTCCCTACATATAATTTTCTCTTTTTAATTTTGTTCTATCCTTTAGTGTTACTATTATTTCACTTTGCAATACAACATTATTTCTAAAGGTAGAAAGTGAAAATAGTAAAATGAAATTTTTTTTTGGGGATTTGAAGGCACTCTTTTTACATCAGCACTACTTAATAGTTAGAGTTTCTCAAGCATGAAAGATGGGAAATGCAAATCTATAATCTGCATATCAGATTCAATTATTCCATTTTTTATTTTGATACAGATTTGTTAGGAAATAAATATGACCCCCATTTCTTTAGTTTTACATTTGTTTTTTTAATGTTATCCTATAATCTAAGATGTGTATTTTTCTTGTTATTTGTGGATTCTTTTCTTAGCTTATGTTGTTGATTTGTGACTATTCTATCAGGTGGCGCAAATAAGAGTTATCACAAGGGAGTTTCCTTTCCATGTTGCCGATGTTGGTGTTGGTGCTGAACTTGAACTTGTGATAAAGTATTGTGATGCCCTAGGTAGTGATAGTTCTGAGATCTATATCTTTCTGTATATCATCTGTGGTGCTTTAGTAGTTAAGGTTATCTAAAATTTCTCTGGATCAGGAAACCCCTTCAAAGAAGCATATGAAGTGGCTCAATTTGTAGCGGAGACTAATTATCCTGATATAGTGTCCATTAATGAGACACGTGATGGGACTGGAAACGTTCATGTTAAGGTCTGTTACCACCTTTAAACTTTTTAGAGCTTCATAATTGTTAATGTTCAAAACCTCCCTCCAGATAAGCTTTATGTTTTGGAGGCTTGGCATTTTTTTGTTCTGCCTCTCTCTTACTTCTATGGATATCTGGCATTCTAGCAAATGAATGCATATATTTATGTCTCATTCAATTGTCAACTTCTTACCCCTTTGCAATTCCTGACTGAAGGCAATACGCCATGGTAGAGCTCTTGTTCGAGTTTCATTGAAGGAAAGACCTCAGAAATCAGCCTATATGATGGTATTCGTCTTTCCTACTTTTTATTATTTTTTATTGAGTTCTGTATATATATGTGTGTGTTTAAAGCTGTGCTTCTGTCAGGATATGTTCCATTTTTATCAAGAAATGTTCACTATGCAAATGCATTTGTGACCAAAATTTATCACACTTTCGCTTTGTGCTCAATGTTGAAACGACTCCTTTCAGATTTTAGTTGGAGCTCATTTGCACCCTCAGAATCCACTCCTTAATGTTGGCGGTTATCTTAACTTTAGTATAAAAGGTAGGTATTTGTTTCCTTTTCTTTATTTTTTTCTCTCTAATTTTTGCATTTTCTAGTTTGTCGTGATAATTCAGCGCTCAAATTCCTTCCATTAAGTTCCCAAAGGGAGCAATTTCTGATACATTGTTGGGGAGTTGAAACTCATTACATTATATTGTTTTCTAGTAACAACTCTGTTATCGACTAGCATTTAAGTCATTCTTTTACAGTATAGAAATTTTGTCTGCTCATGAATGTCATTTTGCATATCCAAGTGCACATATATTTGCAAATCTGTGTAACAACTATTCCTGGTTACTTTATAGGAGGAAACTACTTGGACAATGATTGCATCTAAGCTTAGCCCCATGATGTTAAGAAATGACAGTTTTCTTTTGTGCATCTGGTTTAAAAACATAAAACTTTTAAAAACTGAAAATTTTCAAAATGAGAATTTGCTGATTTTCTCACTTCACGAGCTGTGATGGAACTTTATAGGCCTGACAGTTAGGACACACTACTTTTAGGTTTTGTTGCAAAACCATCATTATATAGTGTCTGTGGCACCTATGAATTCACAAGCTGTAATTTACTGCACAAGAGTTCACTCTTCTTGGCCCAGTGGAGACTATTAAGGCCTTGACACAGAAAATGACTAATGTTGGGCCACAAAGCTCATCCGATCAAGAGAGATTTAACAAGTGGTATGATGGAATCCAAGAAGGGTAGAAGGCAGAAATGAATGATGGCCCAGGAGATTCAGTTTCATCTTATCTGGGGTACTCCCATAGGGATTGTACCTCTAGGTAGAGATGTACATGGTTCATCTAATGTAGGTTGCATACACCTGTGGAGATTTTGCTACCTAAAGACAATAGGAAGCGCTAACTAAAGAATGTAGGATTTAAAGTGAGAAACCTCCTTTTCTTTTAATGAAACACAAACTATGTATATGATAATGTCTAGGCTTTGTAATCAGTTTTTCCAGACTACCCAGGAGCCAGGAAAGGAGAAGTAGAAATATTACTGTGCTAGTGTAGTCTTAAACCTTTAGAAACAGCCCCTGGTGGATAATTTCAATCCAGAAGATTGTGTATTTAAATAAAAAAATTGTTAAAAAGATGAATTAGAAACATATCACAATTTACAATTTGAATTCAATTTCGTCCTTAGTGATTTAACAATTTGATTCTGATTTAACAATGGTAGGTGAAAAATTGAGAGAAACAGAGTATACTAGGTATAAAATATATTATACTCGGAAGGATATAAGTAGAAATGGAGTGTGAATTGTTATAAAGGGTAACATAATTAACATGGCTAGTGCATCTATCCCCAAATAGGACTAGACCAATATGGCAGCGGGAACTTCTTTTTGGCATTGAATCAGGGTATTCAGGAAGATATGGATAAAGTAATTGTAATTCAATGATATTTTACAAAGAGAAGAGTTGGATTGGAGGGGATTTAAATGGACACGCAGGCAAAGAAAGTTTATGGTATGAAACGGTACACGAGGATATGAATTTGGAGAGAGGAATGAAGCTGGAATGAGTATACTAGATTTTAAAATAGCCTTTGAAATATGACCTTATGTTAGCAATTCATGTTTTAAGAAAGAGATGAATACTTATTAGCATTCAAAAGTGGACTTTAAGATCCAAATAGACTTTTTTCTGACTTAAAGGTTGTGAAATTAACATGTAAAAAGAACTATAAGATTATACTTGGGGAGAGTTTAACCTTAAAAGTCACAAAAAAGCATAATAGTGAATCTAACTAATTGTAGGATAAGTTGACTAATACATTAAAAACGTAATAAATTAGGTTCTTGGAGAATTAATGGTGAAATAACTAAATTTAAAGTTGTATGTGACTATGTGTTGACTCGCAGTTGTCCTGTTTCTGTATGGTAGAATCAGCTTAGTGATGTTCCATGTTCGAATACATTCTGATTTTGGGTACTTTTACTTGAGGCTTCAGATATAAATGTTTCATGATCTTCTTTTTGTCCGCCCAAGCTTCTCCATGTCATACTCAACATCGAATCATTTATAATGAACCATTGGTATAAAAAAGGCAATGGACAGTTATATCTGTAACAAAGTCTTGTTGAGCTCTCTTCATTCTTCCCCTTTACTTAAAAAGCAGTGCAGTAAAGACAGGCGGCCCCCTCTTGGCAAATTTGCAGTTTTAGTTTGTTATCTATTTCACGTGTATAAGAGAATCCCACTTGTTCAAAATGTTTATGAAACAGCCGTCTGATATTTGTTGAAGATTTCCCTTCTAAGTTTATAATATGGTGCTAATGCTATATTCTTGAAACATGCTTTTATTCCATGATGTTTACCTCAAGTAATCTGTCGTCGTGATTGCATGTAAGCCTTACCTTGCAAGCCGTGGAGAAGAAGTAAACCTCATCAGTTGCCACAACTCACAACTGATTGGGATCAGCTCTACAATATTCTGTTATTTTTCCATATTTCCACTCCATTTTGGTTCATTTAGGTGGTGTAATGTGAATTTTTCCAAGGTTCGAGTGGGATAAGTTTATATATACCAATATATGCTTCCTACGTAAATGACACAGCTTTCATTACATTTTTCAGTTTATTCTGAACCATTACCTTGATAAACCATTTCAACTTAATATATAAGGATTGACTTGGATCTGATTTCTGTCTAAAATTATTTGTGTCTAATCAGTAAAATGGCATCTGAATGATAATGTAGGGCTGGATGAAGTTGCTCCTGTAGTTGGTCGCTGGTTAAGTGCTAATACCAGTGTTATTTCCATAAATGAAGTATCTGGAGAAGCTCATGCCATTGAGGAGGGTACAACTCAAGGTAAAACTATGTCAGTCAATAATGCTTGCAGGATACATAGGAAATACAAGCTTAAATATTTTTTTTATCTCACTTTTTCCTTGTATTCTTTGTGCAATTCATATTGGATATGTACTACTATTCTGATAAGTGCTACGCCACGTGTCTTCTATAAACAGTAGTTTTTGAAGCTTCAAGCTTGAAACTGCAAACTCCAGTTACAGTGCAGCGAGTAGATATGGTTTTCGTTGATTCTCCAATGGAGACATTGACAAATGTTCCTTTCCCTACCAAGGGATATCCCTTTTCAGTGAGATTTAGGTCTGTATGCCGACAAACTTGATCAAGTAGCAGTGATCTAACTTCTTTCTTTTCATGATGCTAATATCTTTTAAGATTCTTTGATAATTGAAAGTCGAAAGAAACTAGGATGAGTGGATATATTTTTAACGTTCTTTTGTCTTTTATTTGATTGTAAAGTGATACTTGTAACCACAAGCTTGAAGCTACTGCAAAAAGCAAAGGAGTCCAGTATGATTGTAGAGTAGATCCACCTTTTGTTGGGTATGCTCCCTTCTTAATTTCTAGCGAATATTTGTTTACAGAACTACTGAATATATTTTTAATGTCTTTGGACTTTTTTCTTTGGTGAACTTTAGGTATGCAAAGCCATGGAGAGATCTTGATAGTGGCAATTCCTATTGCCTCTTCTTTCCTTACTCACCAGAGCACTTGGTACACTCCATACCCAAGTCAAAGGCTATGAGACCAGATATATCTGTTTCTGTCAATGCTACTGTTAATGAACCAGAACTTGTTACGGGATCCTCTACTGCACTTTTTGTTGGAGGATTCTCAGTTTTAGAAACAGACAAGGTAATGCAGCCAAAGCTACTATAATTCAAATCCTGATAATCACATAAAGAATAGGATTATATTTTGGTTATTTTGCTAATATCCATTCATGATAATTTAGTGGACCTTAACCTTGCTTCTTAAGGTTGGCTATTCAAGTCTTGTTAAACCATTCGCTCCTTCATTCTCAAATGCCTTAACATAAGATTGAATGATGGTTCAAGATTCAGGATTAGCTGGTTTGACCTCTATCTATATGAAGCTTTAGTGCAAATTGCAAAAAATGTAGTATCATATTTAAAAACTGAAACATACAGTTTTTATGTTGATATTATGCATTTTGAAATTTGAATTTACTAGTGATCCTCTTTTGGATCAATACGAGGTTGATTGTGGCTTTTTGAGAGCTGGTGAATTGAATTGACTTGATGAAAAGAAGAAAAACCCAAGTGCTGAGAGTCAAAACTTCAAATGTAAGGGGGGATTTTTCTTTTCTTCTCTTTTTTTTTTCTAAGAAAAACCATACTTTCTTTTTAATTAGTGATATAAAAATCATCTTAGACAAAGAAGTGATTTAAAGAGATTAAGTAGGACAAGGATTCATATGCATTACAAGAAACTAAAAACAGAAAAGGCTAAGCAAAAGTTAACAGTTGAAACGATCTCTGCTCCCGTGAGCTATAAGGAACTAGATCCAAATTCTTTGACCTTGCCAAAAGAGCCAGCCAATCTTTGAAAATCTACTTGAAACCCTGAGATTATCCTAGCTGTAATCCGGAGCAGAGACTGCAACGAGGGATACCAAGTTGTAGTCATTCAAGTAGCAATTGCATTCTAGATTTGATGCAGTTGAACCTGACTCTAGAATCCAATCAAACTGTAATTACTATTGTGATGAATTCTGGACAATTTATACGTAATATTTGTGTATTAATTCAAGTTGAGATGCTTTCTTGCGACAGGATTCAATGCAGTTGAATTTGACTCTGGACTCCAACAAGACTATTATTACTATCGTGGGGAATACAGGTGATGACCATTCATTTATTCTATGTTCCAAAATTATCATTAATTTGAAGAGGAAAAACTCTTGCTAGTTTGCTTTGGCTTGTTACCTGCATGCAATGCTTTGGGAGTTCTCACCAGAGCTTTCTGAATTGATTACCAACAAACCATTTAACTCATTTCAGATGTCAGCAGATCTTCATTGGCCAGGCCATAAAAGGCAAATGAATTTTACTCTTCTTCTTCTTCTTCTTTTTTAGAAGAAACAAGAAAGATACATCAACGTAAAAGAGAATTGGGACTAAAGATACTACAGAGTACCAATGATACTCTTGCCCCTAGACCAAGCATACTAACTCCTAAAAGCATTACATTAGAGTCTCCAATTTTATTCTAAAGACAGGTTGTTTTCTCTATATGGCAAAAAATTGTTTTGTCAATTTTTCATTTTGAGCTGTGTTGCAAGATTTATATTACAAACCAAACAACCTTAAAGAGTTGGTTATAGATATCTACAAACTATAATCATAAATTTATTTTGAAAAAAGAAAGTCGAACTTTATTGTGGGAAAAGTGAAGCTTGAGCCTCACTATGCTCAAGGCTTAAGACTCAAGATGTGTTTGTGTTGCCTAGCCATAAGGTGTGGGCCTCAAACATTTTTTAAGCGTATGGTATCACATTCTAAGTATATTATTGAATTCGGGCTTTAAATGATGTTTAAGTTAATAGGATTTCTATTTCCGAAAATCTGGGTGTCCCTTTTGACTATGTTCTCACAATTGCTGAAACTCTGGATCAAAGAAATGATGCGTAATGCTAAGGCTGCGTTTGGTTTGTGATTCAAAAACAAGAATACAGTCTGGAAACAAAAATTTAGAAAACGACTTTTTATTGTTTTTTGAAAACTAGTTATTTTCTTAGTAAAATTCTCCAAAAATGTTTTCGGATACAATTAACCAAACACGTTTTCCTTGTTTTCGAATACTCGGATACAAAAAACTGTATCCAAATCATGAAGACATGAACCAAATGCAGCCTAAATTTTCTGATACTGATTTATGCATTAATTTGGTTTCATACATATATTTTGTGATTATATTAACTTTTCAAAATTTCAAAATACTTGATTTCTACCTTTACATATTATTCACTAGGCTGTCCCCATTTCTAAGATTTGGATATGTTGACTGATTATACCATATATTGATGCATTTTGTTTGTGTGAAGTTTCTGGTGTGAGAATTACTCTTACTTTTGTCTAATTTTAATAAGCTTCATGATGAGACCCTCCTTAGTATGATGATCCACTTGAATGCGTTAGTTCCCTTTTCATGCATGCACCAACTTTGGCGGAGTCACGAACAATGGCTCTTCTTCCTTCTTTTTTTTTGACAAGAAACAAGTCGATATATTTATATATTGGTATCAAGTCAGAAAACACCCTCCAGGGACAAGATGTCCCTAGGCAACTTATATACAATCCAAACTTGGTTGCCAAGCTTTTAGCAAGTTCCCCAACCTTTATCCCTCCCTAATTTGCTTCTGCTAACCCCAAAGGGCAGCCAATAAGTGAGAATTATCCCATACATCTTCCCAACGAAACTCCCTATCCTGAAAAACCCTACTGTTCCTCTCCTTCCATATAGCCCCAAAAACTGGAAAGACCACTACCCTGCAGTAGTGTTTAAACTGTGGGGTGACACCTGATTCTTCTGGGTAGGCCGAACTATTTTCCAAGTTCGGAAAAGTGTACCATCGAAGGTATGATTGCCATCTTCTCCGAAATGACATAGCAAATTAACCCTCCATGAATGTGTCTGATGGACTCTCCATTAGCCCTGCATAGACCGCACCCATTAGGAGATATGCCCAATTTGTTGACCTCTTGAAGGAACATGTGCTTTCCATATATGCTCAGCTGGGAAGTGGGGTTATGGACCTTATGGTTAGGTGCATGGGTAAGGGATTCATAGAAGGATTTGACAGTGAAGATTCCTAATGGGTGACTAGACCATAAGACTCTGTCCTCCCCCCACCCCATTCTTACTGAGACCACGCTTTTGTTTAGGTTTCTGTGTGATCCTAATTGCATGGCTCTTCTCCTTCATTTGCCACATTCGAACTCTTGTGAGTATCTAATCTGATAAACTTTTTTTATTCATGGTTTAGATGTGGAAATCCATTGGGAAGGCCAGGATCTGATGACGATCAGTCTCATACACAGAGGGGATTTTGGGATTGGTGGGCATGCTGAATATGAGGTAAGTTTGAAATCTCTCTCATTATTATGCGTGGATGACGTGGGCTTATCAAATAAAAAAGCTACTAATTTCTTTAGCTTCAATGATTTGCTGTTTTTTCATTATTTATTTATTTATTTTATCTTCTGATTTTAGGTCAAAGTTGTAAAAGCTGAGAGATTCAAAGACAAAATAATCATTACTCTCCCAGCCACTGGTACACCTAATTCATTCCTGGAAAGAACCAATGCTATTGTTTGGATTCCTCTTTGAGATGAAGTACATTTGCTCTTATATTTTATGAAGTGTTTTTGTAGTGCTTTCTTCAAGGTTCCTTAAGTTGTGGGGAACCAACTCTAAGACTAAGAATAGGGTCTTTAAGTCTGGGGGACAGAAAATGAAATGGAATAGTAAAAAACATTGAATGGGCAATGAATCTGAACTATGTAGATACGGAGTGCTCATGTTCCATCCAAAGTCAAATTTCTTGGGTGGACTTTGTTGAATAGGAAGCTAAATACTGCAGATGTGTTGCAAAAACGGTTTCCCAATAAGTATTTATCTCCATTCTCCACATTGCTGCCCATTGTGTTTTTTGGAGGGAGAATCCGCAGATCATTTGTTTTCTCATTGTCCTTGGATTGAGGCCGGCATTTCACTAGATAGCCTTTCTAGCTATTTCCAGGAAGGTTGTTGAGTTAGGTAGAATTATGTCATTGCTACTTTTTGGGGTACCTGTTTGGAGAGGAATAGAAGAATTTTCTAAAATTGTAGAAAGGATGTATTGGGTTTGTGGGAAGATATTTTGTTGCTAGCCTCATGTTGGGCTGCTTCTTTGAGTTTTGCGGGTGTTTTCAGTTACTGAATGGTATAGGGATTGGAGATCATGTTTGTTGTAACTTAGATCTTGGTTGTTTTTGTTTTTGCGTACTTCTGGTACTCTCCCAAAGGCTTTATTTACTGGTTTTATTATAATCAATGCATTATACTTGTTTCCTTGGGGAAAACTAATGCTGATAGAATTTCAAAGATTGAAAAAAATCTAGCAATAAGGATAGTATAAAGAAACTGGGAGAATCATCCTCTTTACCAGGACCTTACAGATGGTAGACATATATATATGATTGAAAATGTCCCAGCTTATCAGATGGTCGAAGTGATTCCTTACATGTCACATGGTCTATGGGAAACAATTTCCCGCAGTTTGGATTGCTTTGTTCATATGATTCCATAAAAAAATTCTTGATGAGTTTTCAGTATCATTTGGTTTATTTTTGTGTTCTTAGATGTATTCCAACTTATTCTAAAACAGTGAACTAGTCTTTACTGAGAACATTTCTTACTCCTTTACAGGCCAAAGAATGGAATTAAACGTTAGCTATGATCCTGGAGAAGGGAATCTACCCTCAACAAGAAGTGTTCCTCTTTATGCCAGCATTCTCGTCTGTTTGGCTGTACTGATAGCAACTGTTGCATTCCTCGTACGCTTGATCGACAGACCCGACCAACCAAGATCTTCCACCCCTGCAACACCAAGTATTGCAGCACCAGCTACACCTGATCATCATGTTTCCCCTGGCCACAGCTTGCAACAGTCCCCTCGGACCCCTCAGCCTTTCGTGGAGTATATTAGGAGGACAATAGATGACACACCTTACTATAAGCGTGATGGTCGAAGAAGATTTAATCCCCAGAATACTTACTAGATTCATTGGCCACCAGTAGCAGTAATTTAGCAGGCTGAAATCATCCCAAGTTCCTAACTAAACCTTCTGTAAAGTATGGCAATGTGCCTGGAAAAATTTTGTTGTAAAATATGTTCAATTTTAGGTTGCTTTAGGCAGCTGAGGCTAGAGTTCATGTTAAGCATTCATGTATTTCCACAAAACGTTCATCAAGAAGTGCTCTGCGAGTGGTAAGTGCGCCTGCCTGCCCGCCCGATGAGGGGCCGACTTCAATATGAATGTTTGAGCCAATTGAATGAACTTGAGAACATTAGATTAGTTTGTTTTCTACAAAAAGTAAATTATACTGCTAGACTTCTGAAAATTCAGTTAAACGTAACGAGTTGATTGATTCTATTAAACGTTACATCGTCTAATTGCTAAAAATCTATGGATGTCATCAGCTATAACGTACCCGTAAACTCGTTTATATTCTTTTGTTAATGGTTGGATTACTTCATCCCATATCATATTCAGTTTAGATTCTCTTCCTATTAATTTTACTTTATCATTAATTGCAAATAAATAATTTCACTAATACTGTATTGTTGATTTACTAAATAGCAAGGGTTTAATTCAATAAAATGATAATTCTCATTTTTTTTTTGGGAAAAGATAGATAATTATTCTCATACTAAAATTTGTCAGGTTGAAATTATTTTTTCTCATAAAACTGTTAAGAGTGGAGTCAAGGAAATACAATTCGTTTTTTATTTATTTATTTTTTAATATTATTATTATTATAGTGTCAATGTCATAATTATTATTAGATCAACTACAGCACCTGAATTAGTGAATTGGGTGTGCTCGTATGAATTTATGAGAACCGCAAAATATCTTATACGGAACATCTGGTTTTGCTTTACGCTTCTTAGGGTTTAAGAATAGGGTGGAAAAACCCTCTCTTTTCTTCTTCATTTTCCTAATTTTTAGGGCTTTTTAGTTCTCGCCGTCTCAGCTACGTTTTCCGCCTCAGAAATAATGGCGAACGACGCTTCCTCCGACGGAGATGCGAACGAAGTTAAAGCTTCGGAGAACGTCGAGGAAGAGAAGTTCCAACCTCAAACGGGAGATGGAGCCAGCCCTGGGTATCGCATTGCTTCTAGATCTCTCTGTTTGTTTTCTACTAATCGTGATTTTTGCTCCTTTGATGTAGTGTTCGTACTTCAAGTTCTAGCTAAAATCATTCACGAGTACACAGTTTTAGGAAGTTCTTGTGTTTCTCTACTTACTGCGATTGGAGCTAGCAGATTCATGTGTTTTTCTTCTTTACTGCGATGGAGCTTGATTTCGTTTTATGGATCCAGTATATGAACCAATATGTTACTGCCTTATCTAAATTAACTGGAGATGTTGTTGAGAATCAACTAACCCTCTCTTACGGTGGCATTTGTTGATTTTTTTTCAAAAAAATAAAATAAAAATTGTTGTAGACTTTATTTTTTTTCGTTTTGGCTTTTTTTTATTTTTCACTTTTTAGCTGAGATCTGAGTCTGGTGATCAATGGTTACATCGCAATGCTTCAACGTTTTTTTTTTCTTAAGTGGCAGAAATAATTTTCAGGAACTCTTAATCGCGTTCTTTTTGTTTCTTCACTTGTTCCTTACATGTGAAACTCATCAGGGTTCCTACCATGCTCGATATACTACAGCTTCGTTTTTAGTTTCTGCAATGTTTTGAGATGTATCCTTTCTATTTTTAATCATTTGCATGTATCTTCGTTTATTTATTTATTTATTTGCGGCATTGCTTCTTTTTCTTGATGTTTTTGGATTTTGCCTTAGTATCAGCTAAGGAAACAATAGATATAGCCCCAATCTATCACTCTTATATTTGTTATTTCTTGCTTTTTATGTTTATTCCATACATCTTTGTATGATGAGTTTTATGATTAGTTTTGAATTCTGTATTTGCAGAAAGATCTTCATAGGGGGTTTAGCTAAAGAGACTACTCCTGGTTAGTTTTACTATCTTGTATATCACAATTTGTTGTTGAAATCCCTGTTAAAATTCGTTTAGTCTCTCATCAGAAATGGGGATTCACAGACCATGGAAATCTTTATTTAGGAGCGTAAGAGCCCATGAGGAACGAAATTGTCTTCTAAGACTGAATAAGATGAATACTAATGACTTGTGTAACTTTTATAGGACATAAGTCATAGTGGTGTTATTTCCCTTTTAATTTGTTTGTTGAATTTCTTTATTTTACTGAGGTTATGCTATAACCTTATTAAGATGGAGCATTTGAGATGCCAAAATTGCTGTCTTGTTCCCAAATATATTTTGCAATGCGCAAAATGCAGTGTACCTTTTTTATTGAATTGTTGGATGACTGATGTTTGAGAAGTTTCCATTAAACATCAATGAAATACGAAGTCATATAACTATGCTATGTGGTTGAAATGAAAGAAGAATATACTTAGTTGTGTTGTATTTTTTTTATTTAAATCTAATTTATTTGCTTTTTTTTTTTTTTTTTTTTGTACTTATTTAGTTAACTATTTTTGGGTTGTACAGTTCAGTTCACCAAACATTTTGGCAAATATGGTGAAATTACGGATTCCGTGATAATGAAAGACCGAAGAACCGGCCAGCCTCGTGGCTTTGGATTTGTAACATATGCTGATCCCTCTGTTGTTGATAAAGTCATTCAAGATGATCATGTTATCAATGGAAAACAAGTAGGTTTCAACTTAAGACTCCAATCTTGTGATGAAGTTCTTCTCATCAAATATTTTTTGGTCAATTACATGTTTAATTGTGTTTTCAAACCATGCTTGTTTTAGGTGGAAATCAAGCGGACTATACCAAAGGGTGCTGCTGGCTCCAAAGATTTTAAGACCAAAAAGATCTTTGTGGGTGGAATTCCCACAAGTTTGATGGAAGGTAATTTCCCATTTTACATTTTTTCCATAATCACCTTTCAAAATCGTTAACTAAACTTAGGGGATTATTTTGTTACCTTAACTTTGGCAGATGAATTCAAGGAGTTCTTTGCAAAGTTTGGTGAGGTCAAAGAGCATATGATCATGCGGGACCATGCTTCCAGCCGTTCTAGAGGTTTTGGATTTATTACATTTGACACTGAGCAAGCTGTTGATGATCTCTTGTCTAAGGGGAACAGGATTGAGCTTGCCGGTGCACAGGTGAGTGCATTGCTTTATATAAAAATGGTTTGTATCGTCTTGGCTAATGTTTGTTGTCAACTGAATAATGCTACTTGGCACGCTTCTTCATTACTTGGTTGGTAATAAAATGATTGGCACTTGCAAATGCATTTTGCTATAAATCTAGGGGTTATTTTACAAAGTTTGTTTTTTCTTTTTCCATCTTTCTCTGCTGTTTACGTGGTAGAGTGTGTCCAGTGCTGTTCCTGTTGTTGTTAAGTTTGCCACTCTGATGATTGTCTTTTATTGTAGGTGGAAATCAAGAAGGCTGAACCAAAGAAAGCAAATCCACCACCACCACCACCATCTAAGCGTTTTGGTGATAGTAGGCCTAGTTATGGTGGTGGAGGAATTGGGGATGTTTATGGTGGATACAGTGGCGTTGGTGGTAGCAGCTTTGGTGCTAGTTCTTATAGATCAGGAGGGGGTTTTGGTGGTAGGCCTGGTGCGTATGGTGGTTTTGGTGGAACTGAATTTGGTGGTGGGTATGGAGGATACAGTGGTGGTAGTGGCTTAGGAGTTGGTTATAGGTCAGAGCCCTCTCTAGGATACTCTGGTCGATATGGTGGAGGCTACGGTAGAGGTTATGATCTAGGTAGTGGTTATGGTGGAGCAAGTGAAGGCTACGGAGGATATGGCATCGGTGGCGGGGGTGGTGGTGGTGGTTATGGTAGTAGCTATGATACCGGCCTTGGTGGTGCTGGATATGGAAGTAGTGCAGGAGGGTCTCTGTATGGCAATAGAGGGGGTTATGGTGGTGGTGGTGGTGCTGGTGGTCGATATCATCCTTACGCCAGGTAAATTACGCCAGGTAAAAGCCGACAAGGCAGAGAAATGTTGATCCAATGTAGCAGCTAAGAAACAGGATTAGGCTCTCTCTTTGTAGCACTTGAGAATTTTACTCTCTGTATTCTAGCCAGTCCAAGATTCTTATTCTTGTCTAGACGTCTTGCTTCTCCCACCTTATTGGTGGTTCTTTTAAAGAGTGTTTTTGCTGTGGCTATGTTTTGGCATATATCAAATATTTATCGCTCAATTGAAGTTTAATCTTATCATTTCCTATCTTCTGTCTGTTTACCTTGACTAAATTACTTACTATTGCGGCTTCCTGAACTTCATCAAAGATATGTTAATTTGCATTTGCCCTTCTATTAAAAGAGATTATCATCATTAACTTCTACTTTGGCGGTAAACACGTATTTTGTTCTTATTCTACCTGACTTTCTCATTTTCAGTAGAGCTTATTAACTGCGCTGTCAAATCAAGTATCAAGTAGATGATAAAATCACATTCGGTCATAAAATCTTTTGCAACAATTTTGGCTAAGAAACCCATTGGACTCCAATTCAAAATAAATATCTAGCCCTGAATTATAAAATCAAAATCCCACGAGTCCCTGTAACTAAATCTAATGATAAAGCTCTAACGTTCTAATCGTCTAAGAATATTTAATTTTTTTTATTTTATGTAAATATAGATGTTTTTAAACTAATTTTACTTAATTAATAATATGTTTGGTGAATCTGAACTCTCAAAAAATAAAAAAAATAAAAAAAATATCTATACTTCCAAATGACAACCACGAGTTTCCAAAGTATCACGGGGTGCAGCCAAACGTGAACAGAAGACTAATTACATCTTTTTGTTCGTCAGCTACTGAACAACCCATCGTAAACTGCTAGAGAAGAAGGATGGCCATGGCCTCCCACCACTTCGTTTCATTACGAAAGGTGCGTACACTGCCACCATTAGCGTTCTTCTTCTTCTCTACATCACATCTTTTGCTCTCTTAATTTTGGGAAAATTTTCTCTTCTTCTTTTTACAGTCGCATGGGCTTCAAGTTTTCTGCAGAAAGAAAGAGAGAGGAAGAGATAAAGATCATCACCCTTACAAAGTTACTGAAATTACGCCACCGCCCAAGAACCTTGGCATTCGTTGCTTGCCCTCCGTGAGCATTTCTTTTCTAATGCAAATTTCACTCCCTCTCGGTTTTCCTTTATTGTTTACTCACTTCGATGTGTTATGGATCACGTGCTTTAATGATCATTTATTTGATGAACTCTTCTAATTTGATACCATGGGGCATTCCAAAATTTGAAGCCTCGGATGCCAATTTGGACCCCAAAAAAAAATTGTTCTTGCTATGTAGAGACCATAATTCGTCTTGTGACTTGGATTGGAATTTTCACTAGTCTGTTGTTATTCTAGTTCAGATTTGCAGTTGCTGTTGGTTTTGTTGCTAACCTTAGAAAAACAGCTACTTTGTTACTGCTGACTTGAATTAAAGAAATTTATGGTAGGAATATCTTATAATGCATTGGAAAGCTTATAGTTTACTTGTTTAATGTGGAACATTAAATGTAAAAATATTATCCCATGTCAGCCTAAATAGACTCAATCAAATCGGGTCTTCCTCCTTCTACGAGATAAATGAACTTTGGAAGGGTAACTTTAAGCAAGGAAAATTTTCAAGCTTGATAGCTTTATATTTTTGTGCCAATGCTTGTCTTGGTTTTTCTTTCATGAAAGTTCCATGTTACCCTAGTAGCTTCTCAATGCCAATTTCGGACTTTCCATTTCCTCTGCCAACATTTAGCTTCAATTTTCTGCTATTCTTAGAAAATGGCAATAGAGAAATAGGTGAGTTAACTTTCATTACCCATAGAGAATAGTTGGTGGTTTGTACTAACGTAAACTTGGCTGATAATTATACTATAGAACGTTTATGAAGAAGCAATATCCATAGAGTTAAGCTATGCCTTGATATGTATCCTTAGAAACAAACTATTGTTTCCGCACCTCAATGACTGAACTCTCAATGGAAGATAAGATAAGCAAATCTTCTGCATATGCCTAGTGGCTAGTGGGATAAATTAAGCTGGTTATATTTTGGATTCACTTCATTTTGCCCCTGCGGAGATGATGAACTTGAATCTTCCTACCTACACCTCATGAACTCATGAAAATTGCAATTAGCTAATGGTTGATTAGATTTGAGAATGAAGTGGGCAACTGGCAACCCATATTTCTTAATCTAAGTTTCTGATGGGGAGATGGAGAAACTGCCTAATAACCATTGAAGAAGTGTCAGTTCTTAGAATTGTATGAACCACTTTCATCATAGCCATTTAGTGGAATTTCCTGTTGTTAAACGCTCTTAACTACTTTCTGGCAAGTGAATTTGTTCATCACACCTCTTGTTGGCAGGTTTAGATATCAACTAGTAACACTATCCCCACTTAACAACCTTTTGGCCTGAATATGGGGCTTTACTCTAAAAGGCCTCCATAGTAATGAGGGATAGATTTCCACTTGTATCTTATTTGATAAGTTTTCCCATATCCGACGTGAGACTATTATTTTTGTCCACATATACCCAACACTTATCTTGTAGTTTTCAATAAAAAGGGAATCCTTTTCTCTATATAACAAATCTATGGTGCATAGGAATGTGTTCCTACAAGGTCCTGGGCAAAATAGATGCATGGAACAATTGGCCCACAAATGCAATTAAGATAACTTGTTTTTGATCTTAGTTGCTATGAGACTGTAAATCATATTTCTCTCCAATTTTAGTTAATAAAAAAATAGCAAGTTCTACATTGCTAGTTTTATTGATGCAATTATGATAACTTCTAGTTCTTTTTCTCATTGATTCTGCATCTTCTTTCATCACAGATCTGTCTATTACTTTCATCAATGATTCATTGATCAAATTAGAAGCCTGTCTTGGTAGGATGTTCATGTAGATCAAAGGAGATTTTCTGTTTGTTTTATATCAGGTGCATAAAATCATTAATGGGTGTAATTTTTCTCCTTGGGTGGAATGGTTATTATGTTGTTTCTTTAATGTTCTTTAAATTTTACTCTAAGTGGCCTACTGTCTGAATTGTCTACTTCAATGCATAAACAAGAAATTCGTGTTATGTGGTGTGAGTCTGTGAGATATAACAACTTATTTTCCCAACTGGATATAGAGGTTACATTTGGACCAGGATAGTGTATCAAATGGTATCTGATACTTCTTGAACTGAGAGTGATGATTATCTTAATGTTGCTCCCTATGTTAGCGCCAGAACTAAGAACCCTAAAATCTCGAACTATTAGCATAAATTGGATCCAGTTCAGGCATTTATTGTCTGCCAAAAGGAAAACAAAGTCAATAGAGACTGGAATTGCAGTATATACATCACTTTGCAAAGGAACCATTCTCTTTGCTTTTTTTCTTTTTAAATCTTTTCCAGTGCAGGCACCTGAATAGTTTTGAAACCAGTTATTTAGGTTCTACCCATTTTAGAGCAGGAACCAAATATAAGAACATTTGCTGTGAACCTTAGGTGCAGAACATTTACTTCCTGAGTTTTATGGGCACAACACATGGGTCCCTCCCAGCTCTTCATTGATTTAGAGTTTGAGGTTTATGTTCTTCTGCCATTGCTCATTTTGGCCTATATTGCTTTTTAAGCAGAACATGCAATGTGGAGAGTTTGTGACAATAGAGGGCCAGACCTACACGGTTTCAGCTGTAACTCACCGATACCAGCTTCATAAGGGAAAGTACGAACCAAGCGAGAAGAGGCTCGATGTCCTGTCTACTGGCAGGTACATACTGAATTTGTACTTTGAAAATCTACTAGAACAATCTTGATCAATTATTATTGACCAAATTCATTGTAACTTTTTATGCCCCCCCCCCCCCCCCCCCCCCTACATGGTTTGTATGCATGTATGTCCCCCCTAAATTTTTTACATGAATTTATAATGTAGATCTTTCCTGTCAACCTTTTTTTTTTCCTACTTAAAAAAAAAGTAGTTTGATGACAAAAGGAGAATACAAGTCATGTTAGGTATACTTAAATTATCTAATCTTCCTCTTGTTATACTAACAAGAACCCAGAATCTTTAGCATCTTTGTCAATCAAAATCCAACTCCCAAACAACATCTAATTTTTATTTATTTTTTTACAAGCACCAGACATCTAATTCTTAAGTCTCAGGTGGAAATATTATTATTTCAGATTGAAAAGTCAGCAAAGTGGATCTGAAGTGAATTTGTCAAAAGAGAGGTGGAAACTATAAAGGGTCTATATTTATTTGGCTCTTGATTTTTTCTATTTTTTATTAAGTTTTTACCACTAGACTAGACTAGACAGAGTAGTAGTAGAGTTAGAAGAAAATGCCAGAAGCGTGTGCATGTGTAAGTGTGTAACGTGAAGAGAGTCACATGGGTGGGTTGGGGTTCACGTGCACGGTGCACCGATGTGACAACTTCCTAGTCCCTACTTCTTTTATAAAAACACTCCTTAGCCCTTCTTTCCAGTTCCGACAATCAATGCTATTATTAAAGTCTAAAAGCCTTTCTGTATGGTTGGCACTGCCACCGCACCTTCTCTCTCTTCTCTCTTCTGCAACCTTTTCTTTGCCAGTTATTTTGCCCACGTGGCAATCTCCGCCTTTTTCAATTCAATCTTTTTTTTTTTCTTTCTTAATATTAGGCTAATACCCACAAAAAAATAAAAATAAAATAAAAAATAAAAAAAATCGTCGTGTATCCTAATATACACATACAAGAAACTAAGATTTATCAGATCAATTCTTGCAAGGCCAATTTGTCTAATTATGAAATAAGATGACGAGGTGGTTAAAATTCATATTCATAATTTATAAAAATATAAGTTTAAGTCGAGTAGTTAGGTGAGGTAAATACAACTTTTGTGTTAATTTTTTTTTTTTGGCGTCATGGATTATGTGTAGATACTTATAGGATTAATCGGTGCATGTAAGCTAACCTAAGTATTTTCTGTTACCGTTACCGACAAAAAAAAATTGTTTATTTGATCATTATGCTTTTAAGTGGTCATGATAAATGGACGAGAGCATGCTTATTTTTATCACATTTATACTTTTACATGTACAAGTTAAAATTATAGCTTTTAACCTTTACAAAAAATGATCCCTTAATTCGAAAACACGAAAAACTTATTTGGTTCAAAAGAATTTTGAAAATAATTTTTTACTTTTTTTCTTAAAAAAAAGTTATTTTTAGAAAATAATAAAAAAATTATTTTTCAAGAATTTTATTTTTGAATTGTGAACAAAACCCAACCTTAACTTTTCTTAAACCGAACTAAAATTACAACACATTATCCCTTAAAAAAAAAAAACTTTTCTTGAACAGCATACTAGTAGCTTATTTCTCAGTAGTTTATTTTTTGAACAATTTTTCAACATTTATGCTGTTTTCCAAGTTATAAACTGTATCGGGGTGCCATCGGGAGTGCCAATTGGACGGAGAATACTCAGCCAATGCAGCTTCATAATCTGCACTGACAGCTGAGAGAAGTCGAAATGAAACAACTGATATAAAAGAAGGTGGGAGTTTTACTTGTTTCCTGTTGCCTATGCCTTGCTTAGCCGAAATAAAATTACAGAGCGACAAAGTTACATCGAATAATGAATACTTTATATTATATCATATTCTATTAAGTAGGAAATGATACATCCCGGTCCCCACATTACTCTGCTTGACAAATACACAAATTACAAGTACTCTTCTTTCACTCTAGTTACGTATACGTTTTTAAAACATTTCTTAATATATTTAGAAAATTCTATTTTCACTCTAAATACTTCGCATTAATTTACGTTATTCTCACGATACGAAACAGAAGTTGCATGGTGTAATAACGAGATTCATGTCTGGCGACGCCACTATCCAAAGCCGAGAGAGATTGAATGTCAAATGCACTGTATTTTGGTATAGTTCAATTCAATGAACCTGCCTCTATCACCTTTCCAAACACATTTCATCAGTTCCCAACCTCTCTCTCACAGTAAAAAACTAAAAAGCCACCCTCTTTTGATCTCCACCTCTCGTTGTTTTCTTTCAATTTGGTCTTCTTCAACATCAAGAACCGTGCTTAATTTTCCCAGCGATGTCGACACGTTGTTGCTGATTGCTTCGCTTCCGAGCTCATTTTGCTTTCTGTTATCAATGGCGAATTAAGCGAAAGAAAACGCGTTAGGATCGGATCTGAAAGTCTTGATGACAAAAGATACGAACCGTTTGCTTACTTTCTTTCTGTTTTTTTGAAGGGACTACGAAAAATTGGTTCCGAGATTTTCGAGATCCGTTCTGTGATCAGGTATCTTTTTTATACATCTCCTCTGTTTTATCTTTTTTTCTTTTTCTGGTTGTTCTTTTGGATTCTTGAAAGTATATGGTAATGGCGGATTACAATTTACAATGTTAAAAAGGGCTTTCTTTTCTTTTTTGTCTACGTATCCGGTTTTTATGAAAAAGAGAAAAAGAAAAAAAAATCTGCATTGATTTTATTTGTTATTGTGCTCGATTATTGCTTTGATTTCCCGTAATATTCGGGATTATGCTGCAGCAACAGTGATCTTTTTAGGTTGAAAGTGTTGGATTTCGAACAAATCTGCTTAGAAGATCTGTCAAGTTGGTCCATTTTTAGCTCGGGATTCTTGCTTTTAAACTTGGTTTTGTGTGCAGTGGTGCGTCACTTTGATCGAAGAAGAAGAAGAAGAAGACGCTTTTTGTTCGAGTTAGAGCCTTGCAATTGATGGCCACAACTTCGGCAGCGGCGCCTTTGCCTGGTTACTCGTGTAAATCGCGAATTGCTTCCAATTCTGCTTCTGCTGCTCAATGTGAGAGTTCTTCGACATTGGGAAATTCTCGCCGTCGTCCACCGCGAGCAAAGAAGCAATCTTCAGATGAGGAACAAATGGCCCCTATAGTTGATCAGAAGCATCAATCACAGACACAATTGCAACAAGAATTACCTAGTTTGATGAAGAAATCTTGTGGGTTAAATGAAGAGAATTCACTTGGTACTGCTTGTTCAAGTGATCCTCGTGAATTAAATCAACCTATCACAGTAAGAACTAGAGAAAACACTGCTTCAAGTTTGGTTCCTAATGTGGTACTTGAATCTTGTGTTATTCCCGTCGCTTCCAATGAAGCTTTTGGGCAACAACCAAACGGTGTAGTAGCATCTCATGAGAGTCCGCCAAATAGTTTATGTGGTGGGACTCAGTATGTAGAAGCTAAAGATAGCTTTGGTACTGCAGGAGTTAGTGAATGTACCAGCAGTGCTGATAAGTCTTGTGGAAGTGCCAACATTAGTCATTCGTTTGATGCAGAGAGCAGGAAGACTAGTATTTGCAGAGGTAGCACGGGCAGTGATGCTAGTGACGAGAGCAGTTTTAGTAGCTTTAGCACAGCTATTAACAAACCGCACAAGGTGAATGATACAAGATGGGAAGCGATTCAGATAATTCGATCCCGAGATGGTATGTTGGGGTTGAACCACTTCAGGCTTTTGAAGAGGTTGGGGTGTGGAGATATCGGGAGTGTCTACTTATCTGAATTGAGTGGGACAAGGACATACTTTGCTATGAAAGTAATGGATAAAATAGCTCTAGCAAGTAGGAAGAAGCTTCCAAGAGCTCAGACAGAGAGAGAAATATTGCAGTCTTTGGATCACCCTTTCTTGCCTACCTTGTATAGCCACTTTGAGACCGAGAACTTCTCTTGCCTCGTCATGGAGTTCTGCCCCGGAGGAGACCTGCATGCGCTAAGGCAAAGGCAACCAGGGAAGCATTTTCCCGAGCATGCTGCTCGGTATGATCTTGATCCCTTCTGATTGTTAATATAATTTGTTAAAAGGAGCAAAACTCTTACATCATTTATAGAAGAAAAAAGCCCATCTGGAGTATATGTTTCCTCTATGATTCGGCCAGATAATTGCATGGTACATTAACTTGATTAGGAGGAAAGAACGTCTCTGTAATGATCCAAATTAAAGAATAGTTTCATTGCATTCAGTCTCTAGTTTACAGGACCTTCAATTTTCCTGGCAATCCGTATAATGAATTTAAATAAGAGTACCAACCATACAGATGGTCCTTGAAACTTTGCTTCATTCTGACTTTTTTTTTTTTTTTTTTTTTTGAAGAAGTGAACCGACATTGAATTTTTCTGTCGCAAACCCAAATAGCCACCAACCTACAATGCTTTTTTGGACTTGATATTTTTCCCAACTTCTATGTGATCCTCATTGCTTCTGAACTTGGAATGCTTGAGCTGTATTTGTCAATAATCTTGGCCCCTTTTTTTGAGAAGAAATATTCTTGGCCCCTAGTTCCATGTATTTCATATTTTTCCAAGTTTTTACGTGACTCTCTCTGTTGCTGCTGATCCTGGGATGCTGGACCTGCACTCATAAATATTTTTGCCTCCAAGCATGACTATGCTTTTTTCCTTCACCAGTTTCCTTTCATAATTCACCAAGTAATTGCATTAATCTTCTCAGAAACCTGTCACAGAAAATTTGTTGATGCGTAATGTCTATGCATATATGTTTATATGTAAAACCTCTTAAACTTCTTGGTTGTTTTGTGACGCTCTAAAGCTTGGACTACTAGTTTACAAAACAGAATTTTGGATGATCAAGTAGAATATAATGTTGTTAGCTATGACTATAGAGGATTGACCAATACTATCATTTATGCAGGTTTTATGTGGCAGAGGTTCTCCTTGCCTTGGAATACCTACACATGCTTGGGATCATCTATAGAGACCTTAAACCAGAGAATGTTTTAGTGAGGGAAGATGGCCACATAATGCTCTCAGATTTCGATCTCTCTCTTAGGTGTGCTGTCAGCTCTACTCTGATTAATTCCTCAAATGCGCACGCCAACTTATCCAAAAAGAATTCTTCATACTGTGTTCAGCCAGCTTGCATTGAGCCTAATTGTGTCATACAGCCATCTTGCCTGCAACCGGGATGTTTTGCACCACGTTTCTTCACCAGTAAATCTAAGAAAGAGAAGAAAAGCAAATCAAAGACTGAAACCTACACTCATGGGACTGGACTTCCTGAGATCAACGTCGAACCTTCAAATGCTCGTTCGATGTCCTTCGTGGGCACCCATGAGTACTTAGCTCCAGAAATTATAAAGGGTGAGGGCCATGGCAGTGCTGTGGATTGGTGGACATTTGGGATCTTCCTCTATGAGCTATTGTTTGGGAAGACACCGTTCAAGGGCTCAGGAAATCGGGCTACCCTGTTCAATGTGGTGGGACAGCCCCTTAGATTTCCGGATTATCCTACTGTAAGCTTTGCTGCTAGGGACTTGATCAGAGGGTTGCTGGTCAAAGAGCCGCAGCATCGCCTTGCATATAAGCGTGGAGCCACAGAAATCAAACAACATCCATTTTTTCAGAGCTTGAATTGGGCCCTTATCCGTTGCACCAACCCGCCTGAGGTGCCAAAACCAGTCATGATGGAAATCTCAACAACAACAACCACAACAACAACAACAACAACAACAATAGAGATGGCAACAGCAACAAAAACTGAGAATGTGCCAGGGGTTGATGTAAAGCCTTCAGGTAATTATTTAGAGATTGATTTCTTTTAGGCCTTCTAACTTTGTTTTTCTGTACCTATTTTGTGGCGCTCTTTGTGTATTCTGCTCGAACAATTCTTTATCAATAGAAGGATCAGGGTTCGAGAATTTCAGCTCCTCTTTTTCGGTGAAAATGTTGACTCATGCTCTTTCTCATAGTATAGAAAATGCTGTTAGAAGAATCTATGAAATTGAAGAAGTCTCTCCCTTTCCCTCCAAATAACCTTCTCTCTTTTCTTCCTTCTCACAACATCCTTTTGAATTACTGTGTGTATTAATAGCTAATTCTAATTATTTCAACCAAAATCTGATTAATTAAATTTGCCACAATGGGCTTGAACCGGACCATTTAAGTGTGACTTTATTGTTGTATATTAAACATGAATTAATGGAGGAAAACAAGGAGGAACACTTTAGCTGCTTTTCATTATTGTATTGGGATTTTGAATTGATTTTGTTTCTTCGCACTTGGCACAGAAATGTAAATCAACCTTAAGCTTCCTCTTGCTGTAAGTACTTAGGAAGGCCCCTGTTAATACCTATGTTCTATTGATATACTTGGGCCTTTACTTATTATCTATAACTTTTCGGTAAAGTGATTTCAAACCTCCTTGCAAGAGCTTGCCTGTTTCTCTAAATTATCATTCTTGTCTTTTCTCCTTATTATATATTTGGTCCACATGTTATCATACATGTAAAGAAGAGTGTTATCAATTATAGTTTTGAAGTCGAGCAGTCTCCGTTGCTCCCTTGTAGGCTTAGTTTGATGATGTAGCATATGAGCAAACTCTGAAGAAGTTATAGCATGGAAGAATCATAGATTGTTGTGACGAAAATTAGGAACGTAAACACAATCAAACATGAAAAATCTGGTTTCTGATTCTATCTTCTATTTGTAGATTTCATGGTGCTCTGGTTTGCCGTGCGAGGACATGCACTTGACACCCTTCTTCTGCTTCTGTTTCTATGGTACCGTGGGCCTACATAAAGAGCTACGTGGATATGTATAGTTTTTTGTTTGCAATGATGGGAAAGATAAGGAAAAACGTGGTTGGTTGGTGAAGGATTGGAGCCCACCTGTATCACCACCCACGCTTTTCTCGTGTACCTTTCTATGCTATAATAATTAAGTCATCCCGTGCTTAAAGGATAACAGACCAAAAGGCCCATAAAAAAATTGAAGTAATATAGGGGCCCTGAATCAAGAACTCAGGATCAGGAATATATATATATACTCGATACTCAAGACGTCTGAATCCCTGTAGAGCCACCCGATACATGTAGGTAATTTAAACAATAAATGAGCAATGGTTTATGTAACTTACGTCACAGCAATATTAATGATACTACTACATAGTCCAAGTCCCACTTCCCTAACCTTAGTTTATCACTGAAGTTTTCAACGCTACTGTATAACAAATTTTTTTGAAGTTTCTTTTAAAGGTTATATAGTTATCTGAATGAAGGAAGCATGAGATCACTTGCGCATTCTTCAGTTTCCTTACGTTACCAGGTCTCTACGTCAGTCCCTTTAAATCTTAAAATAAAATAAAATTGAATGATTAATGTACATACTTATTTGGACTTTGTTTAGTCATATGGTTTACATATTAAACACCCTCAATCCAAGCTTTTGATGTACATATTCTTTTTTTTGGGATATGAGGGCTCTAATTTATCCTATGCTTGTGTACTGAAAATAGGTACTAAAAACAGGTATGAATCAACGCTCCTCTAAATTTTTTAGACTGGTGTCATATAGACAGTTGAGCAGCAATACAAAATGGTCCATTCGTATAATTAAGATGCTTTCTACGCAACAAATAAAGATCTAATAGTACAACTAATAAATAACAAAATGGTCCATTTGTATAATGGGAGAGGTCTATTATCTCGCCTCAGCCGAGGGTTAGTCTCGTACTCAAATGGTACAGGAGACACTTTTGTGAAACTAAAAAAAAAATGATTTTATAGTTACCTAGATTAGCTTACGTGAACTCTCTAAGGGCAAGTTCCAACAAAAGAAGAGAGTAGCATCCTCTTAATGAATGTATAGGTGCCCTACATATAATTCTTTTTTTTTTTTGTAGTTTCAAGCTTTGCCCCTACATATAATTCACGATGCAAGATATTTTTTTTTTCAGGCAAAAATTGCATTCACCCTACTTAACGATGAGACTTGAGCTCATTGTTATGAATCATGTGTATGAGTTCTAACCACTTTGTAGGCCCAACCCTAGGGCAAGGCCCAGAGGGCGACCGTCCCGAGCCTCCAAATTTTGAGAGCCCATATATATGCACATACTAACTGATGGGCCATTTGATGTTTATAGATAATGACAAGCTTATTTTTTCTCAAAATGTAAAAAATTTAGGCTTATTTTTAACTCATTTTTTTTTAATTTTTTTAATTAAATTATTAGGGGCCTCAAATTTTGTAACAAAATACTTATATGGTATTTTATTTTATCTTAAAAAAAATTTGCTGTACTTTTTTTAGTTCTATTTTAATAAGATTTTTTTTTGTTCAAATAAAAGCTTATTTTGTCAAACCTCTTATTTTAGTTTTATTTTAAAGATAAAATATTTTCAATTTAAAATCTCAACTTCATATTATAAAAATAAGTGAACTTAAAAATAATATTTATATATAATAATTATATTAAATATTGAATATTTAAAATCTCAATTTTTATAAATTTTTATTGTATTAATTTTGTGACTTTAATGTATTTAAAATATTTATAAAAAAATATAAAAATCCCCATTTATTATATTTCACTAAGGATTCTTAAATAGTCAGAACCCCACTTCGTTATCTGTTGTATGGTAACTTTTATATTTACATTCATTAAGAAGATTATTGTTAATGTAACTAAAAATCTTGAATTGAAATCAATTGTTAAGTGGAAACGATAGATGGCGGAGGATGCTAATTCTAATTTATTACATCTTGACATGATATCTATATTGAATAAAAAAGAACATAAAAAAAGTTTAAACACTCGAGAAAATGAAAAAAGAAGAAGAAGAAAAGGTTAATATGGTTAATTGCATTGAGCGTGCACGTGGCTTTATCAAGCAGCATGGAGCCTTCCATTATAAAAGCTGTCCCGTAAAATACGACTGCACCCTTGCTCTGTCCCATACAACTACGTCATTTGTAGAAACCCAGAGGGCAGAATCGGTACATCAGGCGTAAAAAATTGACTTTTAAAAATTCAATCCGTGCGTATTAAATCGAATCGAAGCGCTCCAAAGTTTTCATCAGTTTATGCCAGTTCTTACATTTCGCTCTCATCTCTCGACGTCAAGACTCAGGCTCTCAAACATGTCATCTCCAACTTCTTCTCTACGAGCCCTAATTTCCGCCATGGCCGGAACTGGAGAAGATCTCTCTTCCGCCGTCAATAACGCCGACCTCGTTCCCGTTGATTCCTTGACCGATTCTCAGGTCGATGCAGCTGTCGTCGCCGTCGATTCGTCCAACGCCGATGACGTCAAATACGGATTCCAGCGACCTGAGATGCATAAGACCTCGCTCGCCGGAACTGTGGATCCCTACGACCGCCACGTGTTCCTCTGCTTCAAGAGTCCGGCGAACTGGCCTCGTATCGTCGAGGATCCGGAGTACGATCCGCTTCCCGGACGCCTAGCTGAGTACGTTTACTCTCGCAAGGACGACTTGCCTGTAAAGGTTTGTTTTTACTTTTATGAAAGATTCAGAGATTCTTTTGATTTCTTTGAGTAAAAAGTGATAGGGTTTGATAATTTGATTCTTTGTAGATATAATATTTTTTATTTTTGTTTTTTGTGCGACAGACTCGTTTAACAATATGTGAAGGAAAAGAAGGGGCTGATGGAGATGTTTTGATTTTCCCGGATATGATCAAATACAAGTACATCCTCTACGAGTGTTTAATAATTGTTTCTTTTGATGTCTTTTTTTTTTTTTGGTTTAATGTTATGTTCTGGTTTTGGGTGTAACTGTTGCAGGGATTTGAAATACGAAGAAGTGGACGTGTTTAGTGAAAATGTGCTTCTGAAGGGCGCGATATGGGATTCTAAATTGCGCGAGGAATTGACAGGTTCACACATATTCGTATGTGCCCATGGGAGTCGGGATCGTAGATGCGGAATTTGTGGACCTGCGCTTATTGAAAAGCTCAATAAGGAGATTGAATTGCGAGGAGTACAGAATGAAGTTTATGTTAGGTCGTGCTCTCATGTTGGTGGGCATAAGTATGCTGGGAATGTGATAATCTTCAGTCCTAATTCTGAAGGAAAAGTTGTGGGTCATTGGTAAGATTGTATTTGTGATTGATAGCTATCTTTACTTATTGTCTTTCGCTTTGGCCAAATCTTTGTTTCTTTCTGTAATGAGTGTTTTGGAGTTTACTCTGATTCAATGTTGCGTCTATTTTTCCTTGCAGGTATGGTTATGTTACTCCAGACGATACTCCTACTTTGCTTGACCAGCACATTGGGAAGGGAGTGATCATTGAACGACTTTGGAGGTTTGTTTCTTTTCAAATAGTAGTTGTTTTCTTGATATTCAGTTACAAATATGCTGAGACCTTATAAATTAGTATTTTAATGCTACATTTTGGCTATTGATTAGTTCTTGATAATCACATCACATAAATATTTAGGCCTAAACATTTTAATTAAAACAGTCTACCATAAGCTATTTTTATTTTCTTTTGTATCATCCCAATGCTTCCCCCCCCCTAAGTGGATATACTTTAAAGCAAACTCATTGCATAAGATTGATATAAAAGTTGAGTGTTAAATTGGAACAAGAAAATATTACATTTAAAAGAAATGTGTGCATAAATACATGGTTGCAATATATCTCTAATGTTAAACCATAATTATATTTTAAGTAGTTTATTTCTCCAAATCCTTTCTTTGAGTCATTTTGTTGAAAATCTTACCAACTAACCTATTTAGTGTTTTAACTTTGAACTGTAGTTCCCAAATAACTATTGTTTTCAGTTTATTAAGGGATGCATGGGCTGCTTTTGCTTGAATTACTTAATTGGTATTTTCAACTAATTTACATTACAGAACATTGTGGATGGTATAAAAAGTAGATGAGATTGTCACTGCCTTGGGTTTTGTCAAATGCAAAAACAACATGCAAACTACTGAGTCACCAAGTTATTGGATTCATACTCTCTTAAAGCTTTTGTGTTATGATACAATTGATTTATATTATTACCATGTCAAGAAGTTGAAAAACCCAATGGTGATCACTCTTGAAATTCTTTGAAAACTAACCCTAAAATATTTATTGTTGTTTAATTTTAAATGTAAGTTTACTGATGTAAATAACTGACACTACCTGAAGTTAAGATGGATGTGGTAAAAGATCAAAAGATGATATACATATTCTTTTGATCGTGAATAGAAATGAATACATTTGAAAGATATTAGGAATAACCCCCTTGGAGATAAAATAAGAAAAAATCAATTAAGATGGCTTGGATATATATAAATATAATTAGTAACATTAGTTGTGTCAGGTGGAAAGAATGGCATATTAAGTATTAACGTGATAAAGGAAGAGGGAGGCTTAAAAAATATATTGATAAGAGATAATTAAAAAGATATAGCTGCTTTCTATATAAATATGATTTTGGATTTGCCCTTTGATGTAATGGAGGAAATGCATTTATTTAGCTGCCCTCGTGGTTGGAAATATTACTTTGTTGAGTACTTGAGTTGAATTGAGAAATGAGAATATCAATAGTCAATTGGTATCAAAACTTGAGTTAAGTGGTGTTTTGGCAGCCATCATGATAGTTGGTGCCAAGGCCCAATATCATGATAGACATTGGTGCATGGTCAAATTTGGATACACTAGATGTTTCAATGACGGGTAATGTTACCTGCGTTTGTCTGCTGACTCTAGATTATTGCTTTTTTTTTAAGGAAAAGAAATATTAAGAGAAACCATCCTTTGGGAAAGTAACAAAAATGAAATTTTATAGATAGATGCATGTTGAGCTTAGTATTGCCAATGTTTGCTTGGTTACCAAACTTTTAAAAATCTTCTAACTTGTAACAGCTAAAATTGAATAGTTGGTGCATTCTCCACTTGTTAAAAAACAAATAAATATGCGACAATGAAATAATGAAACATTGCAGAAGCAGTTATCAAAAAAGTAGGGGAGCTATTTAGTTTTTTGGTTGAAATGAAAACTTATAGGTAGTAGCTTCTCTTTTTTCGAGCAAAACCCGTGTGGAGATTTAGATTGGCAACACTTACTATAGAAAAATCTTCTGGGAAAACTCCTGTAACCTATGCTTTAATCTGCATTTACTTGAAAGAATGTAAAATGTTCTATACAGGATTGTGACACTGATATTATCATTTCGAAGGCAATTTTACTGCATGAAAATGTTTTGAGACTGCATATAGTATCAGTAGGGATAAACCTTACCAAATTAGTGAAATAGGAAGCTCATCCTTGCTTATCTTATGAGCTATGAACTGCAAGTTGTCTATGCATGTGTATGGTCACTTGGCATATTGTGAGGCTTATATAAATACTCGTTAAGTTTTACAACCGCATGCATGTGAAGAATACTTGTATTAAGGTTTTTGAGATGGTATTCTAATGAAATTTGTAGTCTTGTTCCATCTAATTCTTGTATTTTCATTTTCTGTTTGAATTGGTTATTCTTTTATTTAAAGTTGCGGGAAACTATTGTTTTGGATGCTTTACCTCTGTGTGCATATCGGCTTGGATGTTGCCAACACATAAAAGGAACATTTATACATCTATCCCATGCCTGTGATGGTGTTCTGATCAGCTGTTGGAAGAAAGTATATTTTATTCAGATTTTTTGCATATGTGACTGAATTTATTCAATGACTATTCTTCCTCCTTAATTTCGTCCCTGCTGTATCCCATCACCATTTAGTTTCAAACTAAATGTTTCTGATTAATTGTAACAACTCAGCTGCAAAATTGGATTTAAATGGTAAGGTTAGGTCTTTTTTTTTTGGTAGGAAAAAACATAGGTTTCATATGTTTGAACATCAATTTAAAAAAAAAAAAAAAAGCGCAAAAAATATCTAATCAACATTGATTAATTGCAGGGGTCAAATGGGCCCTTCGAACAATGAGGACAAACAAGTTGATGAACAGAAGCCTCAGGAAAATAGTGATGCTGCTATTTTGAAAGGAACCAACTCAGATAAAATTGAAAGTGAATCCAAGGGAACCAGCACACAGGTTGATATGCAAGATGGTGGGAGCTGTTGCCAAGGTGCTAATGGTTTTTCCTGCTGCAGAGATGGAAGTGTAGAATCAAGCATTGGTAATGCAGAAAAGAAACAGAAAAAAGGGGTCAATTTATGTGGAAAGGGGTCGAATAGGGTGTCAGCATGGATGGGAAAATGGGAGCAAAGTGATGTTCTTGCAGCTGCTGCTGTGATGGGAGCAGTAGCGACTGTTGCTGTGGCTTATAGCTTTTATAAAAGGTCACACTGAATTACTTCGTTAGGATATTCGTTTCCAGTTGTTGGATGGATGCACACGCTATCAGTAGAGAGCAGAAGAAAAAGGTGGTATACAAATAATAATTTTCTCAACGTCATGTTGTTTCAACTTTCAAGTAGACTGAGATGCATGAAACGTTTTTACATATATGGGAGGTGAATTACCTTAAATATGCTTTTTGACAGATTCTTACTCACTTTTAAAACCATGTACAGTTTGGCATAGCAGTTTCTATGGTTGGTTTGAACTTAGCGAATCCTTGGTATATGAAGTTGCTTAATGGCTGGTCTTTATATTTGGATATTGAGCCATGTTTTTGTGCATCTTTCAATGCTTTGGTAAATTGCCCTCGTGTTCATTTTTATTTCTAGGGTTCTTTTGTGCATTGTAACAGTTGATCCAGTTTTTATCCACTTCCTTTGCCCCTTGCCCCTTGCCCCGAAAGTAATATATATTGCCTTTTAATTTTTATGATTTATTTATAAAATGTGCTATATTTGAAATTAGTTTCTACAACACAATCTATGAATAGAATATACAATTACAAGAATAAAGAGGAAAATAAAGTAAGCATTATCTAAATTAAGAGTAACATCTAATTTAGTCAGAGGCATACTTACAGTGATAAACACCAAGACTCTTGAACACACGAGGGTACACAGAATAATTAAGAAAACAGTCTTGATGACACTTAAAGCGAGTGGGTAACAAAAACTTGAGCCTGAATGAATTTCTCGTAGTTGGTAATGTCTGGGTCGAAACCTCTTTCCTTTACCAAACCATTGGAAGGAAGCAAGTGGGGACCAGAGTGTGCTAGAGGACAAGTTTTAATTTGTTGGGTCGAAACCTCTTTCCTTTACCAAACCATTGGAAGGAAGCAAGTGGGGACCAGAGTGTGCTAGAGGACAAGTTTTAATTTGTTAGACCCGTATGCGTGATGTAATAGACAAATCCATATCTGAAGTACTTCAGTTCGTTTTTTTCTGACCTGCTCTTCTAGCCGGACTTTGGGTTTCTCGCGGACGTGAAGAAAACAAAGATAAAAACTTGTCACTGCATTCTCCTACTTTTATACTGAATAAGCCTTGGTTTCATCAATCTTCCAAAGAAGCCCTACAAATACTGCGCAGGGTATGAAGAAGAAGCCCCTCTAGTTTTGAGTTCTGTAAGCAATGCTAAAGAGATTTGTTCATTGGCTGGCGGTGATTCGCCTCATCCAGGTTGCATCAAGAAGGAAACCAGAACTAGATCATGAAGACTCGGTGTTCTATTCTGACCTAAGCTTCCGACGCAATGATTCTAGCCTCAAGATCATCCATGCAGGTGGCATTGCAGAGCTATTTCAATCTTCCATTCCAGCATCCGTGTTGCTGGACAAGTACCCTGGAATGTGCATTGCTCGTCCCGAAGTCTTCAAACATCCCCACGATTCACTTATCCGCCGAGAAGAAAAGCTTCTTCCTGGTCATAAGTTCTACTTAATCCCTTGCAGTACAGTCCGGAAATTGAAACGCAGACTCCCCCAGAAATTGCACAAAGAAGAAGTAGTTGTGCGGCGTGGATTGGACGACGAAAGGGATGGTCCAAAACTAGTTGATAGAGACTTCGATATTTTCTCCGATGAGGAATCTGTTTGTTCTGCAAAAGATTTCTTTGTTTCCAAAGAGAAGTGGTCGAGTTGCTTTGTAACTAAATGCAGGAGCGGTACCAAGAAGCCACCCTTTAACTTTACCCCTCCCATCAAGAGGTCTAGAACTTGGCACAGATTAGAGTGGCAGCCCAGCCTCACTTCTGTACAGGAGCTCTCTCCATAACATCATATATGTATGATCACGCAATAATGTTGGTTCCTTTCAACGAATATATAGAGGAAAATGTTAATCCAATAAAAAAAAATGTAATTACGCGTGAAGCTATACATCCATGCTCACTGGATATATTTTTCAAAAGAAAAGTGGTCATTGAATATATGTGTTTTATCATTGAAATCTGGTCTTCTTTGGAGAGTGGGTTGTGCCAATTCCATTTCATTCTGGAAAGATAGATGGGTAGGTGATCGTCCATTGAACTCTTTCCTTGATGATTTTATTCCACATCCAGATGCTGACTTACGTGTTTGTGACCATGTGGATAATGATGGGCGTAGCGTTTTAGCCACTTGCTTCCTACTGCTATAGTGAATCTCATTAAGGGTATTCCGATATCTGCTCATCATCTTGCTGATAGGATCATATGGGCTACTTCTTCTAATGGCAATTTCTCAGTTAAATCAGCTTATAAGTTATTTTCAGGTGATATGAATACTCGTTCCAGAAGGAATTGGACCTGGATTTGGAGACTACATTGTTCTCATAAACTTAAAGCTTTTGTGTGGCTTATTCTTCATAACAGGCTTCTTTCCAATGAACTTAGATTCAAGAGACATCTGGTGGATGATCCAATTTGTTCTCGCTGCAATAGTAATTCTGAAACAATTCTCCATATTCTCAGAGATTGTGCCGTTGCAGCATCTTATTGGAAGTTTGTACTTCCTCGTGACCAACTCCATTTCTTCTTCTCTCTTGGACTAAAGGACTGGATTATCTTCAATGCTTCTTACTGTCCCAGGCAGTATGTCACCAAGGAATGGAATTATTTTTTCCTAGCAGTTTTTTGGAATCTCTGGTTAACTAGATATAAAGAGATCTTTCAAGGCCGACGCAGTTCAGTGCAAGAAATTCATCTCTATTCAAAAGCTTTAACCAACAATCTTCTAGAAGCATTTTCTGATCATGTTCTCACGCGGAACCCACACCAAACACGATTAGTGTCTTGGTGCCCTCCTCAAAACGGGTATCTTAAGTTGAATACTGATGGTGCAGCAAAAGGAAATCCAGGTATGGCAGAGTTTTGGTGGGATAATCCGCAATAGTAATGTCGGTTGGATTTCTGGTTAATGTGGTTTTCTGGGTATTTCAAGCAACATGGTTGCGGAATTATGGCCATACGTGAAGGTTTAAAGCTGGCATGGGAGATGCGTGCAGAGAAGCTAGTGGTGGAAACAGATTCCAAAGTTGCTATTGATCTTCTGAGTGATAGTACTTCGATTGATCATCCATTAGCGTGTCTTCTTTATGACCGTCCAGTGTTTTTAGGGAGAAATTGGGAATGCACAATGACTCACTCTTCGCAAAGGAAATCAATGTGCTGATTTCATGGCTAATGAAGGTATTCGGTGTGGAGATTCTTTGGTTTGTTTTGACTCCCCTCCGGTACAGATCTGTAATCTTTCGCTAGCTGATGCTACTGGAGTTGCCTTTGTGAGACCTCAGTGGTATACTTTTATCAATTGAATCAAAAAGAAAAATAAATGATTCAATAAATAACTACCAATTGCTTTGGGGGACGGTAGGAAAATCAATTTCTACCAACAAGGTCTAGGGTTTAGGATTCGAGTAGATTTTTATTGTTACCCATAGGTGGGGTGCCGTGTCCTTTGCCCGGGGCGAGGCCCTTGCTCCCACGCACCATTAAGCGAAATGCCACCAGTTGCATGTTGATTAGTCTCTGTTGCTTGCGTAGTTTATATATATATATACAGAGAGAGAGAGAGAGAGAGAGAGAGAGAGAGAGAGAGAGAGAGAGAGAGAGAGAGAGAGAGGTTGGTCGTTGGTTAAAAAAAAAAGAAAAAAGAAAAGGTTGGTCGTTATAACTAACTCCCGGATTACAACATCGTCACTCTCAAAAGTGCCATTGCAGAGCTGCTATGTTCAGTTACAATCGGATCTCATTCCACATTTTCTATTACTTGTCGTTTCTTTCTCACAACAATGAAAACCCCTCAAAATGTCAGATTCCGACACTTCTCTGAAACCAACATCTTCCAAACGGAAGAGAAACCGTCGTAACAAAGTTAAGATATCCAAAGACCCTCATCGACCACCACCACCACCACAACAACAAGAAGAAGAACAAGATCAAGAAGTAAAGAGCGAAACAGAACTCAAAACAACACTTCTATCAAGCGATCCTCAGGTATGTTTAGCAATCTACATTGCCATGGCCCACGCCGGGTTAGCTCTATCCCTGGCTCTTCTCTACGGCCTAGTCAAGCTTCTCCAAGAATACTGGCGTCCCATCCAATGGGCAATCCTCTGTTCCATGCCATTACGCGAGCTCCACACCGCTCTCGTCCGATTCTGGTCTCACCCCTTGAAGCTTGGCCTCTTCGAGACCCTTCTCGCCATTCCGGTCGCCGTGCTCCGCGCCGCCACCGGCTCTTTAATCGACTCTCACGCCGCCGTCCTCCGCCTCCTCCGCAATCGCCAACCCATCCGCCCCAATGAGAAGATCGGGTTCTCGAAGATAATGCAATGGCTATCGTCTTTCGGCGTCTTCGTTCTTGTTTACGAGCGAATCGGTATGGCTTCGATCCCTGCTTTTACCTTGCCTTGCCTTATTGCGTACGCCACCGGTTGTGGTGCTCCGACGGCCCCTGGCATCGCCAAGACGCTTACTGCAATCTCGTCAGTACGTCAGAGTGGGCTAATTGTGCCTAGAAGCTCCTTTTGGAGTAGAATCAGCCGGTTTTGTACTTCGATCATGCTTAAACGGTTGAAGACAGCGATTGGGATTGGGCTTATTGCGGTTATGATTGTAGGATCTGTGTCTGGATTTGTTTTGTTTTCGTATAAGATTGGAATAGAGGGAAAAGATGCAGTTTTGTCGGTGAAGACGCATATGCAGGAAAGTAATTATGCAGAGAGGATTGGATTGAATAGGTGGATGGAAGAAAATCAGGTTCCCGAATTGATTGATACTTATATGATGAAATTCTATGAGACATTGTCGCAACAGATTGATTCATTGGCTTTGTATTACAATGTGACGGAAATTGTGGAAGGGGTTCAGCTTTACTTGATTAGGCCGTTTACCAAACAGGCTCCCGAGCAAGAGCATCATAGGCCTTTGTCCAAGAAGCTTTATTCGCTTGTCTTGAGGGTGAGAAACAGAGATTGGATTACAATTTATAAAGATTTTGATTCTGTTTTCAGAGAATTTGTGTCTTCTATAGCCTGGGGGGATTTGGTGGAGAAGTTTAAAGGTTTTGTTCTTCAGAGTTTGGATGTTCCGAAGCGTGTGTTTGCGAGTAGTACCATGGTTTTGGTAGGGGGAGCCAATATGTTTATCTCGGTTGTGGTCTCCATTGTGTCAGGAGCGGCCGGGTTGTTGAATTTCATTTCTCAGCTGATGGTGTTCATTTGGCTTTTGTATTATCTGATCACTTCAGATTCAGGAGGTGTCATGGATCATGTTCTAGGAATGCTTCCAATTTTGAAGTCGACTAGGGTTCGATGTGCTGAAGTTCTTGATCATGCAGTTAGTAATGTACTGTTGGCTACTGCCAAGGTCACATTTTTCCAGGGGTGTCTCACATATCTTTTGTTTCGGTTCTACCGCATACATTTTCTCTATGTGTCTACGTTTCTTGGTGTCATGAGTGCTGTGTTGCCTATAACTCCTACTTGGCTTTCGTCCATCCCAGCTGCGGCACAGTTGGCCATGGAACTAAGATATGTGGAAGCTATTTTGTTATCAGTTGTACACCTGCTACTTTTGGATTATGGTACAGCTACAATCCAAGATGAGATACCTGGGCAGAGTGCTTACTTGACAGGGCTTAGTATTCTTGGTGGCATGGCATTGTTCCCTTCTGCTTTGGAGGTCCGTCTCTGCTTCTCATATATGCTTTTACTGAGTTCTGTTTTTCACGTGGAATGTACTAACATGCATTAACTGTTTCATTAGTAATTCATTGAACATTTTGGCTACTGCCCAAGATTTATACTTTTAAGGTAAAAATCCTTGTGTAGCTGCCAATTAAGTTCAACTTCACACTTTGTTTTCATTTTCATCTCAAGCCTAGATCTCTGAGTAAGAGGAACCATATGAAAATCATGGAAAGGAGAAAGATGCATTCTTGACCACTTTTTTCATCAATCAATCATTTTTTTAGCAAATTAGCACTTATTACTTGAAGCATTGATTCAGTATTTACATTCAGCTATTGCTCCCTGTCCTTTATATTCAGTAACCAAGGATCCCAGCCCAGAGAAGTAAAATGACACTATATGCTTTTTTACTGAAAGATACTTTGATAAAGTATCTAGCCATGTTTATTGGCTATTTATTTTCTTTCTGATATTTCCTTATGTTGTGAAGATCCTTTGTGTATACAGGGCGCAATAATGGGACCTCTACTGATGACAGTGATGATTGCATTAAAAAATTTATATGTGGAATTTGTGCTGATCTATACCAAGGAAAATGGCAGGTGATGTACTTGAGTGGAATGAAGATTTCTTCTCATTTTGCTATTGCTTAAATTCTATTCATATGTTTCTGGTCTCTCATGTTGTCCTTTGTACTGGTGTCACTACTTCCTTTTTCTATGCAAGGATGAGTCTCTCTGCCTCAGTTGCTCATTTTGTGCATTGGCTCTCATTTTTGCCTTCCTAAATTTGTAAATGGCATCAGTTTTTATTTTTTAATTAAATGATTCTACTAATAGCAGTGAAGGCCATCAAGATCACTCTTGCGTCTTTTTTTTTTTTTTTTTCCCTTTTGTTATGGCACTCTTTCTATATTTCAATTTGTTAGCACTCAGGCTGGTAACTTTATCAAGTTTATATGAGTTTTATTCATGATCACAACAACCCAATGTCGAGTTGCGTACACCATTTCTTTCCTAAGCCTGTAGTAGCAGGAGCCTTTTGCCTTAGGTATGCCTTCTATAAGCAGTACAACCCTAACTGCAAGTGTAACATAAAAATGATACACTTGAGACAACATGATTGAGTGAAGTGGAGGAAGCGGACTCATGTAGCGGACCTCATGTAGTTGGAAAAAGACTTAGTTGAGTTGATTGAGACAACATGACTTTTTTAGGGACTGTGCTTGAGACATAATTGATGTTCCAAGATCTGGGAACTGATAGACATATAAATGATCATGTGGTGGTAGAGAAGCAAATTAACCAATACTATTTTATTTTTGTTTTATTTTTTGTTTTTATACCAAGAAAACCAACATCCTACCCATGGATATATGTGGGAACTTCTTTCAAAATTCTCACTCAGGCATCTTGCTGCTGTTTCCATACCATTCTTGGGCAATTGAACTTTTAGCTATTTTCTTGTTTTAAGATAGTTACCTTAACAAAGAACCAGATATTATGAGAAATCAACACATCAAATACCTGAATATAGACCTGATTTGGCTCTCATCATAGATAAGATTAACAGTACTTGACTTTGAATGAGTGACCTGTCAGACCAACTTTTGATCTTATGCAAAGCTAAGGAGTCCAGGGTTAAAACTTGCTGAACATGTGTAAAAGCAACCTTCATTGCACAATAAAGCAGGAAGCTTGGAATTGTTTAATATTCTCACAACTTATTACCCAATCCTTAGCATCTCTTCTATCACCAATGGCCTGGATAAAGAAAGAAAATACCCCAAAGCAGCATTTCAAAATGGATATATTTTCCTATGATTTAAATGTTCCAAACAATTTTTCTCAATCTCTTGAATATATAACTCAAAAAACATAAGATAAAAGCTTGGTTAAGATCCATGTGTAGAGAACAGAAAGAAATGCACCAACTGGAATTGTAACAGCCCAAGAAGCTACAATCTCCCTCACTGTCTCTGCTCTCACATTGTTGAGTCCCCTTGCAAATCCCACACCCATGACAGCTCCTACAAGAGTGTGGGTTGCAGAGATGGGAAGTCCCAATTTTGATGCAAAAAGTACCACAGAAGCTGCTGCGAACTCAGCTGCAAATCCCCTTGTTGGTGTCAATTCTGTTATTTTCTTTCCTATAGTTGCTATCACGCTGTAACCCCACATCATTAACCCTGCAACTATTCCAAATCCTCCCCATGCAAGAACATCTATTGGAATGACAATCTCTGTTCCTGTGGCACCACCCTGTAGAATAGATAATGCTGCAGCCAATGGGCCTATGGCATTAGAGACATCGTTGCCTCCATGAGCAAACGACATGAAGCAGGCTGATAGAACCTGCATATAGCCAAAGACACCATACACAATTTCCAGCTGAGTTCCTTTAGGACCCGCTATGTCAGATAGGAATCCAATAGTTTTGTGATGAGATATAGCTTCATTTTCCTCCTTTTGTGCTGAGTTTGACTTGACAAGAAGGTGACCTAGCTGTTTCTTGATCACTTTGTCGACTACCATTGCACCTGCAGCCCCACAGGCTAAAGCCTGTGCCAAAGCCACTTGGAGGATCTTGCTAAGAGGGAAGGCTGCGAAAGAGATGCTAGTTATGCCAATGAATACAGCAACTGGTGCAGCTGTGGCAGCGGCCTGCCCTGGATTTGGAGCACTGTATACAAACTAGAAAGAAAATGAAATGAAAGTAGTGAGATTCAGGGAATGGTATAGTTTCTTTTCAGCATGTGTAGGTAACACCAAGCTGCTTTGCAGCAATATAAGCATTAAAATTTAACTCATATATGGAGAGAGGATATACCCTACGGATACATTTATAGACAAGGAATGATACTGCTGCTCCCATAAGTGGGGAGATGACCCATGATGAGATCACCCTAGCAAGTGAACTCCAGAACACTGCTCCAACTCCCCCATAGACCAGACCGAATCCAACCATGGCTCCTACTATGCAATGTGTAGTGGAGACAGGCCAACCGTAGTAGGATGCAACCTGAAAGCATGGAGAACTCGTCAAATGTCATTGAACTACATCACAAGACAATGCAAGAAGCATTGATGAACATAAATAGATCATTAGCTAGATTAGTTGAAGAAAATGCAACTGGATTCCACATGACACATTTGAGAGGAGATTGAGAATTTATTTTGTGCCATGCAGATGAACTGCTACTGAGTCAACTTTGGAATTTAAATAGGTTCACATGCTAAATGATGAGTAACTGCATAAAATTCCAGCCAAAAGAAAACCATTGTTTGAACTTATTAAAATATCTGAAATAAGGTTATGCAGGAGATTATGGGATTATTGGGGGTTTTTGTGTGCGCATGTGCGTTGGGGGGTGGGGGGGGGGGGGGGGGTGTGGTCGGTGTCTCTAATTATACAAAGCAACAACGCTTGGGAGAAGCTTAGGACAAACTCCCCCAAAACTTGAAAAGCAAAACAACCCAAACGACTATAAGCATAGCCACAGTCAAAACTTAACCCAAACCAAATAAGCATCTATCCCACCCCAAAATCCAATCCGAGAGTGCAAAACCTAAGTTCCATTTTGAGGCAAAAACCCACGCACTTGCAGCCAACTTAATAGATTCCCAAACTTGGTCCTCATTATGAGAATAATTGTTGAAAATTCTATTATTCCTCTCAAGCCAAACGAACCATAGTGTTGCGAATGTAGCGATTAGGCCGACCTTTTTCAGTTGCTTGGATGAAGCTGTAGTGTGTGAAAGAGACGGGCCATCGCTCACACTACCTGGAGCGGATATTTTTCCCCCCGAAAATACATACCAGCGTTGCCAAATTCTCCGAACAAATCCACATATGAAAAATAAATGGTCAATACTTTCGCAATCTAAATGGCACATAGAACACCAATGTGGCGAAATGGATAAATTAGGGAGCCTCCTTTGTAATGCATCAAAGGTGTTAAGCCTCCAATGGGCCAATAGCCAACCAAAGACTCTTACCTTAGATGGAACCTGAACCTTCCATATATATGAAGCTAGTGGGGAAGGGTGGTTGTTGGGTGAATCTACCATCAAATTGAACATAGATCTACATGTATAATGGCCAGAACCGTCAGAAATCCATAGGAGATGATCCGAAGAATTGGTCAGCTCAAGGTTGGCAAGATTGTCCAGAAGTGAGCGGGTTTCATCATGAATCCTATGGGAAAATGAGTTGGGTATTTGTAGATTCCAAGACCTATTGTGAGAAGAAGGTGTGGCCAATGATAGGGTAGAGGAAATGGTTTGGTTGTGGGTGGGGGAGATTTTGTATAGGTTTGGGTTCATTTCTGCCAAAGTGTCTTCCCAAAAGCGAAATGTGAGTCCATTTCCAACTCTAGGCCTAATGTGCTCAGAGACCTTTGGGAACAATGAGGCGATGAACTTCCACGGGCTCCTATATGTCGTTCTCTACGCCCTCTTTTCATGATCCTCCCAATCTGCAAGTGATATCTTCCCATACTGGCTGGTAATCACTCTTGTCCACAAAGGAGACTGGTCCTCAAGTGCCCTCCAAATCCATTTCCCACATAACGCCATATTCCTTTCTACAATCCTTCCAATTCCCAAACCACCTTTCTCAACTGGTTTCTGCACAATATCCCACTTCACTAGACTCATTTTCCCCTTCTCTGGCTTTCCTTCCCAAAAGAAGGACTTCATCATTTTCTCGATATTCTTCGCCACCTTCATTGGAACCTTGAACAAGGACATATAGTAAGATGGTATGGCTGATAGGACCGACCTAATCAATGCCAATCTTCCCCCTTTCGATAGAAAGGCTCGTTTCCAACCTTCTAACCTCTTTGTTATGGTTGCAAGAACCGACTCCCAAAAACTTATCCCTCTAGGATTGCCACCTAGAGGGAGCCCCAAATAATTCAATGGCCAAACCCCCACTACGCAGCCTGCACTCTCCGCCAAACTTAGAAGTAAATTTGGGTCCATATTAACCCCTGCAATTTGACACTTAGCCATGTTAACTTTGAGACCAGAGAATTCACAGAAACATTTCAAGATGTTAAGGGCATTCAAAACATTTTCTTCACCCCCTTCTAATAAGAAAAGTGTATCATCTGCATATTGGAGGTGAGACACCTCAACACCTTCTTTTCCAACTTTGAAGCCCTTGACTAATGAAAACTGTCTTGCCCTGGTCATTAACCTGCTCAAACCATCTGCCACTATGGTGAATAGGAAAGGAGAAAGGGGATCCCCTTGTCTCAAGGCTCTACTGGCCTCAAACTTACCCCTTGGTCTTCCGTTTATCACAACCGAGTATGTAACTGAGGACAAGCAGCCAAATATCCAGCTAATCCCTTTCTCCCCAAAGCCTTTCATCTTCATCACATACACAAGGAAATTCCACTCCACTGAGTCATAAGCCTTTGCGAAATCTACTTTGAACACGACACCCTCAGACCTTCTTAATCTGTAATCTTCTACTGCCTCATTGGCCACCATAATCGCATCTAAGATTTGTCTCCCTTGGATAAAAGCAGATTGTGAATCTTCGACTGTCTTATGTAAGACCTTTTTTAACCTTAGAGACAACACCTTTGCCATCACCTTATACAGACTAGTAACAAGACTAATAGGACAGTAGTCTTTTATGCATCTAGAATTACCCTTCTTTGGAACCAGACAAATGTATGTTTCATTTACCTGATTGTTTACCACCCCATTTTGAAAGAATTCAGCCATGGCTCTCATGATATCTTCCTTCTTAATATCCCAAGAATGATGAAAAAAATCCATTGAGAAGCCATCAGGACCAGGCCCCTTTGAGCCTTCGCAACTAAAAACTGCCGCCCTAACTTCATCTTCATCAAATGGCCATTCTAGGGACTGTTTGTCTTCGTTGGATATAATGCCCCAATCTAGACCTTCAATTTCCCAATTGTGTAATCTTGATGAGGAAAATACTGTTCTGAAATAACCCACAATTTCATTTACCACCTCAACCTCGTCTACCACCAAACATCCATCTTCCTTCTCAATCCCAGTAATAAAACTTTTATTTCTCTTGCAATTCAAAATATTATGGAAAAATTTTGAATTGACATCTCCCTCCTTAAGCCATTTGATTTTGGCTTTTTGCATTGCCATTCTATCTTTACGAATACATAACTGCTCCAACTCAGCCTTGTAGATTCTTCTAAAAGTAGCCAAATCCTCAGACCATTCTTCGCCCTCCTCCATTCCATCCAACTTCCCAATTATTTCTTCAACCTCCTTTTTTCCCCTAACTACCCCAAATTCCTCCTTGCCCCACTGTTTTAAGCATTCTTTCATTTTCCTCAATTTCTACATAAATCTGTGACCTTCCCACCCATAGGCGGTGGAAGCTTGCCACCATGATTGTACATTACTCCTGAAATTCTGGTGAGAAAGCTATTCATTCTCAAATTTGAACGGAATCGGACCCCACTTTACCAAATTAGTCTCCAATAACACTGGTCTGTGATCCGAGGTGACTCTTGTAAGTGCTTCTTGTTTCTGAAATGGGAATATCTCCTCCCAACCCACAGAAAATAGAAATCTATCCAACCTGCAACATATTTGGGGGGATCTCAGATTTGACCAAGTGTATTTTGCATTGCACAAGGGGGGGTCTTTCAATTGGAGCTCATTGATCTGATTAAACTCCTGCATACTTCTGGTAATCCTCCCACTATTCAGTTTTTCGTCCACAAATCTCATGGTGTTAAAGTCGCCTGCAAGGCACCACCTACTATCACAGATCACAGAAAGTCCTGCAATTTCATCCCAAAAATTTTGTCGGTTAGTGGCTGACGCCGGACCATAAACCCTAGTCATCCACCGCTAAGCCTCCGATTTGCCCTTAATCTGAATAGATACAGAGTAAGAACCTATCAAACTGGAGGATACTTCAACATGTTTGGCATCCCAAACGACTAGAATCCCTCCTGACGCTCCTACAGATGGTAGGAATGTCCAACCTTTGAACCTCGAACTCCATAGCTGCCCTATCAGTCTTCTTCCAATCTTCTCTTTTTTGGTCTCCTGTAAAACCACAATGTCTGGATTTGTTCTTCTTAGAAGCCGCCTGATCAATCCTCTTTTCTCGCTAGATCCACATCCCCTAATGTTCCATGCTAATATCTTCATTTAATAACCTTCTTCTCCAATTTGTTCTTTGTTCCCTGCTTCAAGAATTCACGGTTGTCCGGCCCCTTGAAATTACGGATGCATTCTAAAACATTCTTAAACATGCAACAAAGACTTCTCTCATCTGAGAGCTGATCAAACAAGGTCTGATCCAAATGTCGTGGGTGGGCTGAAGGAATCTGGTCATCCCTTCATATCTATCTAAAGCAAGCTATCTCATAAATATAACAAAGGGATATAGTCAATTCGTATAATGTGACATTTTCTTTACTTTTTCCCCCAGCTTTGTCTATTAATTGTATATTTTGCTAGCATTCCAGAAGGAGCCTAAGAAAAATAATAAAGCTACTTCAAGTAATGGATACCTGCTACTTGCCACCTGGTGGAATGTGGAACTCAATAATTGTAGATTTTTCCATAGAAAAACTAAAATCATGTGCCATTACTTAATTATCAAATTGAACATGTATCTTACTTTCATGAGCACAATCTTATTTCTCATTCTTGTTATATTGTTGATTGTTGGCATAAACTTTTATACAATACCATATTATGTAATCTGATGTTAATTAGTTAGTGAGATGATGGTTTCCTTCTTCTCTTTTCTTTTTTCTGGTATGTTTAGCATAATACCAGATACTGATAGTATGAGTCTAATCAAGTTCTTTCTCAAATTGAAAAATTTACAAAGGAAAAGAATAGCAGCAAAAATATGCTTCCAAAGATCAATCAATGATGGTAACCGCTGGTGTTTGGAAGTACAACCAATTTTTAATCTAATGTTGCCACTTGGATCTTTCGTTGTTTAGCACGTGGGAATTGTTTGGTTTGTTCTAGGGTAGCTGCTCAAATTAGACTTTAGTGGCTAAGAAAAGGAAGAGGACCAGTACATGTGTACGTCTTCTCCCCTACTTGCACTATAGAATCTGTAAGAGTTTTCTCCAAATACTTAGTGGACTTGAAGTTTTGAAGATTAAATTTTCCTCACTAGTCTCCTAGAAGCATGCTTCAGATCCTTAAGCATCTCCCAAACTTTTGGAAATTCCACATCTAAAGCATGTGTACTTATGATTTGTATCACATTTTCTCCCCATGTTAGAACAATACAGCTATAACTTTTAGACTTTTAGTTTCATGAGTAGTAATTGTTCATCTCTTACCCAAACAGGGATCTCTTTGCTATACTCAATTATGTTCCACATTCAAGTGGAGGGGCACTGACTCCTCATTATCATAATTACTGGGGATGGTGAGGTAGAACTAAAATCGAAGTGTGACCTCATCAACAGGGGTTTTTTTTTAGGCGGGTGCAACTTATTGCTTCCCATCTTTCTCCAAAGAACTACTAATTAGAGTATCAGAGTTTTCTTATGGATCTCTAAAGGATCATTTCTGAGCAAGCTTATAGTACACGTTTGTGCTGCTCATGGCATGTTACAAATATTCGTACTCCAAGCACATCCCAAATATCTTCATTTATACTACTAAATGATTTCATTATGTCTCACTCCATAGATAATGAACTCTAGATGGATTAATGAGGAGTATTTCAAAGTTGAGGGTTTTGATAGGGTGGGAGGAAGGCAATAATTGGCATTTGTTGAAGATCTAAGAAAGAAGAAAGACACAAATGCTATTAATACAACTCAACTCAACTACGCCTTTTCCCATCTGACGAATGTTGTAAGTCTAATATAAATTATAATTCTTCAAAGAGTAATGCTGCAGAACATGACTTATGCTATTGACTTCAAATAATTGGAATCCACAACATGTTGGGGGTCAAACTACTGTCATATTGCAAGCACCTGTTTTAGAGAATGCTTGCAACTTTAACTTCAAATAATCAGAATAAACATTATGTTGGGGGTCAAACATGATTTATGCTATCAACTTCAAATAATTGGAACATGAGTTGCTCTGTATGGATCCTCAAAGTAATGATGGTGTGATTGGGTTGGATGCATTCAAATCCTCCATTTTATTTTGAGTATTTGAATGCTTTGCAAGCCCTCTTATTTGAAGTATGATGGTTTACTCAGAATGATAATGTTTAACTAATATCATATTTTGTAACCTCAGTGTGTAATCAGAGCATTTGGCATAGGCTTTCTATATTTTGCTTACAATGCTAACTTATCCAAGAATATTTCTAGACTATAGAGTTTTCAAACATACAAATATGAAAGAAAAATGCATATATGAAATAAACTAAAGAGCCAATTCACCTGCAACCAAGTACCAGCAGCAGCCAGAGATGAAAGCAACCCAGCAAATAGCAAGTTATTGTTTCCCTGGAAAACACCAGCAACAAGGATTCCCTTCTGCATTGTGCTGGTGACATGTGTCCCCATCAGCAAAGCTCCTGAGAACTCTAGCACAGCCGCAGTCACCACAGCTTGTCGCAGAGTCAGAGCACCCGAACCAACTGAAGTCCCCATTGCATTTGCAACATCATTTGCTCCAATATTCCAGGCCATGTATAATCCAAACAACAGTGTTGCATATGTAAGAATTTTGGTTTTCAATCCAATTGCCTGTGCCAATGTCTTCATAGCAAACGGTAGACTGAGAGCAGCAAATGCAATGCAAATTGTTATTGCCGAAGCAGTGCTTGAGGAGATGTTAAATGCCTGAGCCATTCCCGGTAAGTCGTGAGATTTCATTTCCTCAAAAGGGTGTTCTTTACCTTCAGAAGAAGGTGCTGCTGCTTGTTCTTCACCTTCTGCATCAGCAAAAGATGATACAGCTGCAAAGGGGAGGAGTAATTTAGAAGTCCTTGATCTCAGAACAGGGAGAAAAGATTTGGGCAATGGAGGCTTCAGCTTCAGTGTCTTATCCTCTCTTCTGGGCAAATAGATGTCATGGTAGAAGCGTTTATGGAGGTAGAAATGGGAATTCTGAAGTAGGAAAGCTTCTGTGATTCTTCCTAGAGAGTTTCTTGCGGGAGAGAAGTGATAAGAGGGAGTAGTCATATCTTAATAAGAACAATTGGATAGAGTAAGGAGAGAGGGGGATGCCGAAGAGAATATGCTGTTAAGGAGGGTTGTTTGCCATGGAATCTGAAGGAGAAGAGAGAAGAGAAAAGGAATGGTAGAGTGCATGTTTTGGGCTTTCTGTAGAAAGAAAGAAGAATATGGATTTGGCTGTTTGGTTGAAATGAGTGGTTGTTGTGTTTCATTGAGCCACAAGCATTCTATCTTGTGTTGACAGCCTCAAAGGAGTCCTTTTTCAAGCTTTGGAATGTATGTAGTGTTGCTAAGCGTTGTGGATCACGCAACTGGCCCACCAGCTTATCACATCATCCCTCCATTTACTTATGTTTAGAATTGATACAAGGCATTTGATATAATAGATTTCTCCTTTTCAACATTTAAACCAAGGGTAGTTTGGCTAATTAAGGTGGTTGAAGGAGGATAAAGGTCAAATAGAGGACTATTATTTCACAAAATTGAGAGCACTAGAGGGCAAAGTTGTGGGTCGTAATCAAGGATAGAGAACGAAAATGCTATGTAGACACGAGTGGAATCACAATGTAAATAAAAGCAGCCCTTGAGATTCAACTTGGTGCAACACGGATGGTCAAAGGTCTGTGTTAAAGATGGTTGAGAGGTAGATGTCTCAGAATTGAAACTCGTGCCTACCTTAGTCGCGTTTACTTGGAAAAAGTCGTCTAATGCCCCTCTAATGCTTGAACTCGAATTAGTCTAGCAGGAACACCACATGAGAAACCTAAAAAAAAAAATGCAGCCCTTGAGATCAACATAGAGCTACCCAATTCATCCCCTAGCATCACACATAAAAAAAAAGCGGCAACCCCATGAGTAAAAGTGTAAAATGGTATTTTTGTTTGCTCATACACATTTAAAAAAAAAAAAAAAAAACACTATTGAGAGATTTTCAGAATTCTTTTATCGGTTCATATTGGGTATTTTATTCTAAGCTTGGAGTTGGGTATAAAAGTCATAATATTTATAGAGTAAAACCTTCTAAAATTTTGAATGTCTGCTTTTTTGAGGTTTCTAATATTATCTTTCATTGGTAATCTTACTAAAAGTCAAAGTTTTTAAACAGGACTGTAGCCAAAGACATCTTGATCTAGTGGTTAGCATTTCACAAGAGGTTTATGGATTCAATTTTCCTGGGAAGCCACAAGATAGGCACATGATGAAGTTGCTTCCTCCAATCCGCTCTACAGAAAATTATTCAAAATGAAAATCGTTTCAGATTGCTATGGACAACTTGTGGCTGAGATAAACAGCCCCCACTATTATAACCATTAAGTCTTGGGTCGTTAATTCAAGCTTTGACAAAATCCATCAGGATTTGGGCAGCTGTAATATTCTTACATGTAATCTTTCACTATCTTAGTGCGCACTTGTACTTGGCCTATTCCTGCTTGGTTGCAATAACTTTTGAAAAGGCCATCCATTGCATTTGAAAATCAGAGCAAAATTTGCAACTAGCGCGGCCATTAATAACAAGTTCTCCTTCAGACTATTGAGAACTTGCCCCAAAAGGAACATGACGTCAACTTCACTTCTCCATAACAGGGGATTTCGAACAATAATTATTGCTTGAAAATCATGATCAAATCTCAATGGTGTTTTGACTTCAGCATTTCTAGAAGTGAGGACTCCTTAAATATATTGCTCTCCATCGTGGGGGCTCTGTTCACGTTAATGAAGTGAAAAATCTATATTATTTATAGTGTTGGGTCTCTAGAAAGAAAGTGCTAGTAAAATATATATATATATATACGGTAACTTCCAATTTGGCATTTTGAAAAGAGAACAGTAAAGGCATGCAACTTTTTAAACAGTTTCCAGCTTTTGGTGTTTGTCTGCAGTTTTCATTGACTAAAATCAAGGAGCCCTAGAGAATATGTGAAACCACCTTTAAATTGGGATCATAATCCATGTAAGAATGGCCACTTGCAGAATTAAAGAAGAAAAATGAAGTAAAGCCAAAAGGGTATAAACGATGTCAACCAATTCCCATTCTTTAACATTTCATAGGTAATGATGTATGAATTTGAGAACTCTGTCGTCATGTTGTCATCCAAAACCACAATGCCCACTATGTGTTTGATGAAAAGAAAAGCTAGGGTATAAAAGATAAGAACTGAGGGAATTTCTTCAACTTTTTAACTCAATCTCATTACACTACACTGAATAATCTTCTTGAAAGAAAGAATGGTAGTGGGCATGGCAGTGACAGACACTAAGCTTAGAGCCAGATGTGGGGACTTTCAGAACTGATTTGAAAGCCTGAGGAAGTGGTGTTGTTTAACCATCTTTGATTCTTCGTATAAAGGGACCACTCTCTAAAACCAGTTAGCTCATTATTGAAGAAATTCCAAGTAGCTATGGCTATGAGTGGGCATGGCAGTAACAGACACTAAGCTTAGAGCCAGATGTGGGGACTTTCAGAACTGATTTGAAAGCCTGAGGATGTGGTTTTGTTTAACCATCTTTGATTCTTCATATAGAGGGACCGCTCTCTAAAACCAGTTAGTTCATTATTGAAGAAATTCCAAGTAGCTATGGCTATGAAGATTACTGTTCAGCTTATTATACTCAAGGCAGTGATGATCTTATTATGTGCGTTTTGGGTGTGCCTTTGGCTTCTCAAGCCCACTGAATTCTGGACCAAAACATGGCATAAAGCTGAAGACAAAGCTGATAACACAGTTTTTGGTTACCAGGGTATTTTTTTTTTTTTGCTATTGTAGTCAATTTGCTATGTGTTTTGATGGGAGTTTGCCTTTGAAGTTGATATTATTTGGTTTGCTGTACTGAATTTGCAGGTCTTGATTTTGCTGTTTTTTCATTCCCTCTAATTGGTGTGGTAATAGTTGGATTCATTTACTTGCATTTGCATGCCAAAGAATCAAACAACAGGTAATGGGGTTATACTTTATCTTCTATATATCCTAAGTTTTATATCAATTGTAACAAATCTTTTTTTTTTTTTAATCTCAAATTGAAATTGGATGATAGAAAAAAGAGAAAACCAATCACCAATCTTTCAAATCCATTCATTGTTCGTGGCCCCCTGGGAATTATATCTCTTTGTGAGATTCTTGTTGTGGCCCTCTTTATGATCTTTCTGGCATGGACAGTCTACACTCGCATCTCCAATGATTTGAAGAAGATGACTCCTGTTAAATTATTAAAACTGAACAAGTGAGTACTGAAAAGTGTTATTGAATGAGTTATGGTGTTAATCATAATTCAAAAATCATATATTTTTATGCATGTTAATGATGCTTTTTTGGTATTTTAGATGGCAGTATAAGTTCATGAGGACAGGGACCCGTTTTGGTTTGGTAGCAGAAGCATGTCTAGCACTGCTGCTATTGCCCGTATTAAGGGGAATGGCTATATTTCAAGTAATTGGTTTGCCATTTGAAGCTTCAGTAAGATACCATGTCTGGCTCGGGACTACAATGATATTTTTTGCCACAATGCATGGATCGATGACCTTATTCACCTGGGGCATCAAGCATCAAATCCAAGATGAGGTAAATATTGGTTCACTGTCTACTTGTTAGTTTGATTTTCCTCCCAATTTGTATGTATAATACTTGACTACAATTATTTCTATCCCTCGAACAAAAGATATGGAAGTGGCAAAGTACAGGGCGGATTTATCTTGCTGGAGAGATTGCCCTTATTACAGGGTTAGTCATCTGGATCACATCACTTCCACAGATAAGAAGGAGACAGTTCGAACTGTTCTACTACACCCACCATCTATATGTTGTATTCTTACTGGCATTCTTGTTTCACGGTGGAGACCGACATTTCTACATGGTCTTCCCTGGTGTTGTTCTATTTGGTCTGGACAAACTACTCCGAATTATACAATCGAGGGCAGCAACATGTGTTGTTTCAGCTCGAATCTTTCCTTGCCAAGCTATAGAGCTTACTCTCCCAAAACATCCTGGTATGTAAGTTTCGTAGTTTTTCAAAAATTAGAGAGAAATATACATCAAACTGTCTAGACAGGGAGTTTTTTACTATTTTCAGGATTGAACTATACCCCAACAAGTGTGATATTCCTCAAAGTACCGAGTATATCAAGGTTGCAGTGGCATCCTTTCACCATAACTTCCAGCTCTAGTGTAGACGATGAGTTGATATCCGTTATAATCAAAGGAGAAGGATGGTGGACAAACTCGCTCTACAGTAGTGTTGTTGCTGCTGTAAACTTGAACACTCATCAAATGAAATGCCTCCCTGTTTCAGTTGAAGGCCCTTATGGACCCATCTCCATGGATTTTCTGAGGTATGTGAAAGATTAGTAAAACACAAGAGATAAAATAGGAGGTTTTGGGGTCTCTATGACCCCTAAATGAGGTTTGACTGCCCTTAATAGCTCATCTGCTGCAGTTATGAAGTAGGTAAGGTTGCATAATCTAAAACTTAAAAGTTACTGGCTATCTGTCATTCTAGTATTGAACACGGAGAATATTCAACAGATAAAAAGCATATACCCAGTGCGCAGGGATCCTGTTGTTGCAAGGTCTAGGGAAAGAATGATGTACACAACCTTGCCTCCATATTGGATAGGCTGTTTTTAGATTTAAAACCATAACCTCTAAGTCACAATAGAGCAACCTTAACTGTTACGAAAAGGCCCACCCTTTAGAATATTCAATAGATAAAAGCCAAAAAATAGATTTGGAGAAATGTTTAAAATAGAATGTGAAACAAGAAAAACCATAAAGAATGAAAAGAGAATAGAATGTTCTCTAAGATTAGAAGAGATGTAGAGCTGTTAATATGTGATTTTATTTCTAAAATTTAGAGAACTTTGGCCATCTCCTAACAATTGCTAACCATGAAGACAATCCCATGGTGCAGATATGATAGCCTACTTATGGTAGCAGGAGGCATTGGGATAACTCCTTTTCTAAGCTTATTGCAAGAAATTGGTTCTACTCAAAACAGAAACAAGACTAGACTACCCAAAAGAATAGAACTGATATACACAGTGAAGATGTCGCAAGATATCACTCTGTTAAACCCAGTTTTGCCTTTGCTCATGAGCCCAACAGAAGATGAGCCACATCTAAGAGTAAAAGTTTTTGTGACTCGAGAAGAGAGGCCAGCTACTACTGTAAGGGAATTAATGAATGAGTTTGCGGAGGTTCAAACAGTAAAATTTGACACACTGGGTTCGAATTATACAACCAGACGATTTGAAAGTCTACTTTGGTTGGCTGCTATAGCAGGGTTGTCCTCGATTATATTCTTTATCGCACTAGTGTGCTTGGACCGTGCCTTTCTTCACTCAGAAAAAAAAGGTTCTAAGAAGCAAAATCGCTCCTGGTTCACTGATATTCTTCTCATTTGTTCATTTATTATTGCTACAATATCCAGCACCATGGTTGTAGCTATTTTAAGATGGAGGAAGATGAACAAAGATGTCCCTCCAGTCTATCATCCAAAGTTAAGTGAAGGAACTGATCTGAGTTCTTTAGAAGAAAAATATACCCTTGAGGAACATGAAGTTCAATATGGAGGACGGCCTGACTTTGAAGGTACTTATTTATGAGCTTGTCTGTTATATTTATGCATACATAACCATAGAATAGATTTTGAATATTAATCTTTTATGCGGTATCCTGAACAGAAATATTTTCAAAATTTGCGATTCAAACTGGAGGATCAAACATTGGAGTCTTAGTTTGTGGACCTGAATCAATGAAGGAGTCAGTTGCATCATTATGCAGGCCAAAGTTTCAAGGTATCACCAAGGGTGCTAAGAAAACAAAGCCTTGCTTCTGTTTTCACTCCCTCAACTTTGAACTATAGTGTTGCCTTCTTCTTCACAAGTACAAATGCCAGAGGTTCAGTTATCCACCTCATTTAACTATTTAAATTTGATTTAGGTAGTCAAAGAACGATATAGTCCGTTTATCTTGGCTTTTTGAATGTGTATATATCTGTTCTTATAATATCTGTAGTAATAATGAATGAAATAATCTCCAACTCTTGTTTTACTCTGATTATTTGGAGCATGAAACAATGTCAAACAGGGAAATTACGATAAGAAAATGTAGCATATTATGCATGGTCATCCATAAAGCTTACAAAAAGGGAATCATATGAATTTCAAGGGGTGATAGACTGTTCTATCATTCTTCCAATCATCTGTTTTTTTTTTTTTTGAGAAAATATAATATTAGTAATTAGTTGTATAATCAGTTTTATCATCAGACCGTGCTCTCACTCCTTGGGAAGATATTAGGCTCATTCCTAACCTATTAATCCCCCTCACTCCATGGAGTGAGACAGTGACAAAAGTTGAACCTAAAATTTTTGAATTCGTAAGCCATTATTTACCAACTACATCAACTCTATGGTGGCCCAATCATCTGTTATTTATATATTCCTTCCATGAAGTGATCCTCAAATTAGCATAGATAGAAATCTAATTTCGTCTTGACCAGGAAATACCTTGATGATAATCATAATTCCTCAACCGAACAATGCCTTTTTTCTTTCTAATAGGATCGGCTATCTATGAATCAACTTCTTCCCCTTTGCTCATCAAATCTTACGTTCCTCTATCATAATTCCTATGATAAAAAGAAGAGTATATATTTTTTGGGAATGCAATTCATATTCTTGGAAACAGAGAAACAAAAGGGTGACGCAATCTTAAGTGAAGCCATAGGTAGAACCCCTGGTAGAGAGATCCAATCTTAAGCAAAATAACAGTGACTGTTGTCTTTTTCCATTACGATCATTGCTTAAATAGAATAAATAAATAAAATTATGAAGTCTATCCCCTCCATGAGGTTAGAAGGACAGGGATCATAAACCAAAAAAAAAAAAAAAGGCTTCTTTCGAGGAAGCCTCCCTGTAGCATCGGTCATTTACCTACTGGCTACTACCCTCTATCTGTCAAGTAACTCTGGGGAACACAGTAGGAGCCCAAACTAGCCCTGCAAAATATGTGTGCAACCAATGGTTTAAAGCCCAATTAGATCAAGCTGGACCTGAGATTAGGACACATCGAGTTGGGCCACATTGTGTAGAAGTTAAATTCATTTCTACAAAAATAAAATTTTTATAAATATATATCATGCATCTCGCAATGAATTGGAGTAAACGTGTATGATCTTTGTGATAATAGTCAATTTTATGCTTAGATAAAATGAGTGAGGCAATGTTAGAAATCACTTCTCCATAAAATTATAGCTAATAAGTAGAGCCCAACTATGTATATAAGATAAACACTTGTACTCTTTTTGGAATTTTTCAAGTAGAACTATTTTAATACTATGTTAGAAATCGTTGACCTAAAAGTTATTGGTGATAAGTAAAATCTGGAACTATATATATATAAGATAGACATTAAACACATAACTTCTATACAAAACATGATTTCAATGCTATAGTTAACACCAATTGAAACACAAATGAGACATCAAATCCTACATTACAACATGAATGTACCATATACAATAATTAAAACGAGTCACCCACTTAAGCTTTCTGGTGAATCAAAAGGGCACATTCCAAATGAAGCAATATTACGCCGAGACCTGCCAGAAATTGAGGGTCTGGTCCCAGAAACATCTCAATTTGACTTGGAGAAAAGAGTACATTCATGCCAAGTGTTCAGATTCCTATAACACTTTCTTGACCTAACATTTGTCTCGGCCATCAAATACATTTGATTGGATTGGAATAAAACAAAGAATAGAAAGAGCGAGAAAGGCCCAGAAAACAAGGGATTTGATTCAACGTGGGGTTATAAACTTACTAAACTGAAGAGAAACAATTGCGGGAGAAGCGTCTTATCTGGCATTTGTTCTGATGAGATTCTGCAGTGCTTCCGGTACATAATGTGGCAGGCAAATGAGAGCAATTAGGCTCTCCCGTCCACTTGGTTCTTCCTCTGCCACAAATTCTTTACTCTAACTGGTGAGCCACCCCCCACGCCACTGTATCATCACACTTCACAGCAATGTTTCGTTTGTGATTTAAATTGTGGATATGTTTATTTTATTTTTTTCCCCAATCAAACGCATATTTCTTTTTCAATTAAAAGTTAAAATTTCTTATTAAATATAGAAACATAAACAAGTAATCAATGAATTATAAGTGAAACATAAGTTTTAAAGTTGGGCCGGTCCCACTTGTACTGTTTTTGGGTTAACTAATTCAAAAAGCGATCAGAGTATCAAATCAACGACCACGCGCCCCTTTCTCTTGATATCTTGCCCACTCATTAATGCAGGATGGAATCTCTTCTTACTTAAATTATTGGAAAATTGAGGCCGTGTTTAGTTGGAGACTCAGAAATTATTTTTAAAAAATAATTTTTAATTATTTTTTGAAAGTGAATTGTTTTTTAAATTTTTATCAAAAAATATTATTTAAATTTTTATCAAAAAAAATTATTTAAATTTTTATCCAATCAAATACTTATTCTCTGTGTTTTTGTACTTTTTTGTTTTTAAAAAGAGAACACAATTTAAATATTACACCAAACACGGCGTGCGTGAACGTCTCGTGCGGTCTTCCGACGTCTCGTTTGAATGATATTATTTAGGGCTCGGTCGGATTTGACACTCACGTTCAAGTCTATATATTTATATAATGCTTAATTATGCGATTATAATATATTACATGTGACACGAAAGAGATCTTTCTCATCCGTGCATTAGAATATTCCAGGTATATAGCACATAATTGGTGGTTCAGTATTTTCTTTTAAAAATCTCTAGTATATCAAAATAATATTGTTTAACGATTTATAAAAGAAATAAGTTATTAATCATATATTACGGAAGGGCGTTGGATCCTTGTTAAAATAGGTTAGCATAGTATCTGAGTCTTAAGATCGATCATTAGTTTTATTAGAGTGATTATGTATTATTAAGAATAGCTTCTTATAGTAATTTTATTTATTTAGATAATTTTACAAATTGTGTTACTTTTTCTCTTTATATTCATTATTTTCTTACTTTCTTTTTTTTCTTTTCTTTTTTTGGTTTATGAATCCTATTGTCTCTGCTAACTCTTTTATAAGAACGAAACCATTTCGAAGTCGAAAACTGCAGATGATGTTGGGCATTCATTTCAAAAGTAGGTTGATAAGTGTGTGCACGAACTCTAACTCAAAGTCAAAACTTTGCCCTTCAACCGCGACTTATACCTCGTCTTTCACCCAACAAACAGGTCTGGCCCATAGGGTGACCGCCTGAGCTCCCAAATTTTGAGAGTCCATATATATATACACATTAACCAATGGATCCTTTGGTGGTTATAGATAATAATAAACTTATTTCTTTTCTGGAGAATTTATACTTATTTTTAACTCATTTTTTTAACTTTTTTATTAAATTATTGGGGGCCTCAAATTTTTGTGCTTAGATAGTATTTCTTTTTACTTCAAAAAAAATTTGTTCTGGTGACAACAATTATTTGACCTACGACTCCCTCTTCTTCTTCAGTCCTGTCTAGCCTACAACTTCTTCTTCTTCCAGTTCTTGTTTCACCCTTTTCGTCAACCACTTTTTTTATTTATTTTATTTTTTTAACCACTTCTATATTATAATTCAATTATTTTTTTTACTCTATCTTTCAGCTACAATCTTTATCCACCAACTCCCTTGTTTTTAAAAAATAAAAACAAAAAACTACTTATACAATTTACTCATATTTTTTTTGTTTATTAATTTTGTATTTCAATCAAATACAACAATTTTATCAGTAAGCACAATGTTGAAGTTGTTAGAATAGTATTAATTTTGTATTTGGTACTTGTGTAAAATTTGAAATAATTTTCTATTTGTGTTAATTTTGAAGTTTTATCGTATTGATTTGTAACTTTTATTGTATTAATTTTGTAATTTTATTATATCAATTTTGTGATTTTTTCTTAATTTTGTAATTTTTTATTATATTAATTTTGTGACTTTTAATATATTTGTAATATTTATAAAAAAAAATAAAAGAATCTCATTTAAAATTTAAAAAGGGCCTCATTTATTTTACTCTTTATCAATAAGTTTAAACTGTGTCATTTACCAATGAAATAAAATACTATGAAGAGCTTGCTAATTAAAAAATGAAGTGGTATATATATACATATATAATCCCAGATGCCGTTGACAGGTAAGACCAGTTACAACAAGAGTTTTCCGAATAAATAACTAACGAGACTTGTCAAAGAAACCCATGTTGCCTATACTTTTTATATTTTTCTTAAGTTAGTATAATTTTCACTTCTCGTCACGGGTTTCATTTTGTACTATTATATGTGCGTATATTTACCAATGAAGACGTTTATTATGACCAAGGCTTTTATTCTATTCAAATATATTTTAAAATGAGATTACAAGTTGAGTTATATTTATCAAATGTTGTTTATAACTGGTCTATGGGAGATTAAAAGAAATTCCTTTTTTTTTTTTAGCATAAGTGGAATTCTCATTAATTAAATTGTAAAATATAAAATTACTTTGGGAGCCTATAAAAATGTTGGCATTCAAATTGTACATTTATCCTGAACATCACTTTTACATATTATAAATTATCTTAAATTATGTGTTGACAATCTAAAAGTATATAAAAGTGATGTATTTTATAAAGGTACCATTTCGATGTCACTTCAACATTTTTTTATAAAAAATACTCTCACTGATAGCAATCAAAGCAAGAAATAGCAAAATGGTGTGAACACAAAATTTGGAGAAATTGAAAAAAGAAAAAAACTATCTAAAGAATCATCTGATAAAGGAAATTGTAGAAAAAAAGAAAAGGAACTCAACACAGCACTAACGATGATGTTCAATGAAACAGAATACAGATCATAGTATACAAAAAATAAATAAAGCAATGATTATTAAAAAATAAATAAAAAGGAACCATAAAGTAATTAAAAGAACGTACGTAAATTCATACCAGATGGTAAAGGGCAAAACACGTTGTAACACGGTTTTGGCAGTTCTTTAATTCAATTTGGGCCCACATTCCGAGTCCGTGCATGACTTTCGTCTTCTTTTCCTCTCTTGCGAAACTCCCTACAAATAGCACGAAGAGGGAGCCTCATAGAAGCGTGAATCAAAGACCATCTTTCCAGCTTCCCGTGTTAAACACTTCGATTAAACAGTTTCATCAATTAAGCTCGAAACCCTAGAAATTTTTTAAAGAAAAGATCATGGCCGCAATATCTCTGGACTCCAATAAAGGCCATAACAAAACCTCTAGCAACCTTAAATTTCTCTGTAGCTACGGCGGGAAGATCTTCCCTCGTCATCCCGACGGGAAGCTCCGGTACGTCGGCGGCGATACCAGAGTCCTCGCGGCTGATCCATCCGTCACTTTCGCAGAGCTTTTGGGTAAGATGAGTGAACTTTGCGGATCGTCGGTGAGTTTGAGGTGTCAATTGCCGAACGTAGATTTAGACACTTTGGTTTCGATCACCTCGGATGAGGAACTCGCGATGCTCGTCGGCGAGTACAATCGAGCGAGCCAGGCGTCGACGGCGCCATTGAAGATCAGAGCGTTCCTTTCGGTTCCGAAATCTGTGGGAAAAGGAAAAACGATGCTTCCTTCTTCTCCGCCTTCGTCGGCTACTACTAGTAGTAGTCGTAGTAGTACCTCCTCGGCGGCCAGCCGACGCGTCTCTCCGACGTTAACACCGACGGCGAATTCTGTTTTGGTTCAGAAGTACTCTGCGGGATCCAAACTTCAATGTCGCGCCTGCGCTATTCAGGGAAGCGCTCAGCGTATATGCGGTGTTCAATATAAGAACCATTGTCCGATGGCGATGCCAGTGATTCTTCCTCAATACAGCATAAGCTCGTTTTATATTTCAATTTAGGCATTTTGTACAGAAGCTTCTTTAAGCAATTACAGCAGTACCATACTTGTACAAATTTACAGATTTGATTACATTATAGCAAGCTATACACTCGATTTCATTCAGATTTCTTTTCAGAAAGTAGTGGTTTAGTAACATCTTTAATTCGCTTCAACCACGGAGATGCAACGGTGAAAGGTGGATTTGTGTTCTGTAATGGTGTGAATAATGTGCTGATTTTTTTAAGAAAGTGTAATATGTGAGCATGTAATGAATACTTGTAGTTGGAGGAAGGATTTAAGTCTGTTCCCCCAAAGAAAATGATACTTTTCTTTGTAAATCGATTAAATCTGTAAAATACTAATTTTTACACTGTAGAATTTCTTAATTTTGTTTGTTTGGTTTTTTTTGTTTTTTTTTTTTTTGGAAGAAGTCAAAACCATTTTCATTAAGAGAAAACAGAAAAAAGTGATGTCTCATTAATTACAAGGTCAACAATAAGACGTAAAAATTTCTCAATCCATATCAAAGGAGGAAGGGAACGAAATTCAAATCTTCTGAGTCTATCGGTGACTCTATTACATTTTCTTGGAACAACATTAATACATAAATTTAGCCACTTGGTGATCAATTGTTTGCAGTCCTCCATTAGTTCGTCAATTTTCGTGGGAGACTGATCCTTTCTCTTTAGATCATTCATCACACCTGGGGATCGCTTTCAAGGATGTCAATGAGAATACTTGTTTTCAATACAAATTTTAGCCTCGCTCTCACAGCACAAACTAAGCTATTGTTGCCTGGGAACCTCCAAATTCTTTATATGACTTTGCTGCGATGATTTTCCCTATGTGGTCCCTTACAATGATGTCGATGGCAAAAACCCCGCTTTCATCAAGACTAGCATCAACATTCAATTTCAACTGATTCATATGGGGGGAGGGGGGTTGCCACCACTGATCCCTATTAGATCTCATCACTACTTGTTGGTTAGATAATTTCTGATATTCATTCAGATTTATAATGGATCTCTTAGCCACCGTCCCTCTTGGCTCCACTTTTCCCTTAATACAAATATTGTTTCTGTCGTTCCAAATTGCCAAGAGGTTATCATTATTATTTTCTTACAAAAGTGAGATTGAAGAGAAGAATGTAATCCAAGCTCAAATTTTAGCATGAACTTATTATTGGGTATACGTGGAGTAAAATAATAATCTCATATCAGATAAAAGCAAGGTCATTCCTGCCCATACATGTTCCAAACTGCGTGGAAATTAATTGTGTTGTCATATCAACAAATGTGTCATAATATGCACCGTCTTTCCAAACGGTGTTGGGTGCCAATTAGATATTTAATTATTATTCCTAATTCTAACTAAGAAGTCTAATTTTACCTAACTAATCTCATCGGCTTACCAAACAAATTAATACTTTCATATTATTCCATGTTTATTTTTATGTATTGAACCCACCTTCTTTTTCAAGCATATATACTCGTGAAATAATATATATTACAAATAATGTTCGATCGTTGGCCAAGAACAAGGCCTTAATTATATTCCAAATTAAAGCACTATTTGAAAAAAAAGAAGACTAATTAAAGTATCCTAAGCAAAGAAGAACATGTCCAACGATGATGGGCACTTAAAAGGAATCAAGTATTTCAGTTAACCTAAATCATGAACTTTGTGGCTGTGAAGTTAAAACAGAACAGAAGATGGCATAATATATTTAGAAATGGTGTCTTCAACGTGGCAGGCAAAAATTTGGTCTTGCCAGGATTGAGCAGGTGAAGATGTTGAAAGCAGTGTTATTTGCTATGGCTATTGTGGAGTTTGATCCTTACCACATACAAAAGAATATATATAAAACTTTGCTCCTAATTAATTGTCTTTCCTCTTCTTCATGGCCACAAACTTTGCAATGGGCACATCTTCTATGCCATGTGTTTGCATTTCGATCTTTGCAACTAATATATATTCTTGTGTGTCTGTCTTTGTCTCCCTTAACTAATGAATTAGTTGCCCGAATCTTTGTACCATGTTTTGTGTGATTGCCCTTTTTTGGGATTGTTTTTAGCACTACTAAAATGCTACGTGTCAGTAGTGTCCAACATTCCAAAGTTTGCATACCCTGCTCCACCTAGCTAGAGAGAATACATCTAAATATGATATTATTGAATGTTGAAAAAGAAAATTTCAAAATATTGCATGTGAACTTGAGCCTGATCATGGCGGATTTCATCATCAAAGAGTGTCTTATTGGGTCCCTCAATAAGAACTTTGATATTTTTTCTTAAAATAAGAAAAGAGTTAGTGAAGCAGAGGCCCACAGCTAACAGAGAGGGACTACTGTAATTAAGCTCTGTTTCCAAGTCTGATGCGGTTTCACACATAAATAAGGCCGATTAGTAAGAAAGTGAAAGGAAGAGAATGCCGAATGAGATGATAAAGGGTTGAGTGGTAGCTTTATGCAATCCTTTATCTTTAACAATTACACATAAAGAAAAAATGCTAATAATAACTTGATATGTATTATTAGATACTTATAGAATAGTTATAACTTTTAGGGTTGATGATAATTTCTAACAGTATTAATACAATATAATTTGTTGGTCTTCGTAGTTTACGTAGTTTTGACTTTAATTGGGAGCATATTCTTCCAAAATATTACGATCCCAAGCATTAAATATATATATATATATATATATATTCTGTGTACAAGCTAGCTAGTAGTAGTAATGGAGAACTATAGGGAGGAATCTTACCCACATATGAGGAGCAACTTCCTGCTCCACATCCTTGTCACCCAGCAGAGAAGACTAAAGAATATGACCCAACAACACACGCCAACCTCTTCAATATTATTTCTTTATATTATTAACTGATCACTTCAATTGAGCAGAGAGCAAGGGATACAAGAGAGAGGTCCAAGTTGGGGAAGGCATCTGCAGCAAATACTTCCAAGTTCCATCCGTCCCTTCAACCCCCACTTGCTCCTACTAATTGCTAACGATCTCTTTCCTTATACGGGTCCCATCTTTGTGTCGTTGATCTCATTTAGTTTTTTTTTTTTTTTAATTCACAGGTCGTTACTCGTTGTATTGACCAACCCAATTCTCCCATCTCTTTGTTTAATTACTTATATGACTTAGCCTTCTTCTTGGAGACTCCCTGATACGGGCCGTTCTTGAGTAGTTGGAAGAAATTGAGTTGTAACTTTCTAATATTGGCCTTGTGGAGAATTTTTTTAAAGTATGATTGAAACAAAAATACATATAGAGGTATTTACAACACTTGCTTCTAGCTAAATTATAGTAAAAAAAATTAGTTTTTAACTTTTAAAAGAAACTAGAAGGGACTAGTTGTTCTCAAAAACATTTTTTGTAGAAGTGCTTTTTGAAAAAACGTTTTTAAATTTTTTTTTCCTAAATAGAACTATTGTAGTGCTGCTAGTAAACCTCCGACACTTGAATCACAAGTGGGAAGAAGAAGAATCGATAATGTAGTAATGTTTAAGTAAGGGCGTGCTTTTACAAATATTAGTTGCTAGGTTTCCTTTATTATTATTTTTTCTTAAAAAGTGATGTTTGATTTTAATTAGGAGGAGATCCTGTGCCCGGTAGCTCTAAATTTCTCTATTTTTAAGCAGTTTATGAAGGAATATTCTTCCCTTATAGGTAAGTTGTATATATATATATATATATCCTCACTTTTTTTCAGGAGGGTGAATTTATTAGTTAAGGGTGTTCTATTTGAACTTGAACTACATTTAAGGGTCTATTGCCAGCTATAAGAAAGTTAATTACAATTAAAAAATACACATTAATTATATACACATTCAATGAACTTGATATATAGTCTCATATATAGTCTCAATTATAGTTCATTTTTCTATAAAAGTATTTCTTATAAGAAATAAGCACAAATACTTAATTTGCACGTACATGATTGTTCTACATTTAGTTCTTAAAGCTTTTTCCTTGATTTAGCACATGTAAATTTGGTGGAAGTTGAATATCTACTTAACCACTTTTAATTAGGTCCTTAATCCAACAATTCTTAGTATCAACGGAGAGCGAGATCCTAACTTATACTCAATAATTTTAAAAAGTGTATATCACTTTAGGCTTAGTTGAGTTGTATCACTTTAGTATTTAAGCATATATATATCTAATTATTTTTTCTTAAAATGGTGCAAGCTACCAAAATGGTTTGATCATTTGGTAATTAAGATGAGGCTTTTTGATCTCAGCACTAATACGCCAATTAACATTTACACGTGTACAAGTGAACAAACCGAACTTATTCCAACAGGTCAGGTGGCAAAAACCATGACGAAATGTAAAGAAAAAGTTGGGGGGAGAGAGGGAGAAGATAAGATTCTAAAGCATTGTATATGAGCCTTACCAAAACTGCGGAAAAAGATTAAAAGAAACGAAGAAAATTGAGTTCTATATATTGGACCTATATGCAACCGAAATTAAAATGGGTCACGGTGGGTGGGACCAGATGAAAAGGCAGTTCCACATTTATGTGCCATGTGGCATAGCAGATTGATAATCAGTTAAAGGACACTCAACATCCGAGTGTTTCCATTTGCAATTATTCTCTCCCACGAGATAAGGAGATAGAGGAGTGGCATGCATGCTGCCTGCCGCTACTCACAAAAAACACTGGAATTCATGATGATCAACTGAATTGGCCCAAAAGAGAATTGGCCCAAAAGTAAAGGATATGATGACTGATGGGCCCCAATGACCCACAAGCACTTTTTTTTTTCTTTTGTTTTTTGGAGATTATTAAGCATTACATGTGTGTTGGATGATCGTAGATTGAAAGAATAGTCTCACGTCAAAAAAAAAAAAAAAAGTTTATCAAATAAGATATAAGAATAGATCTCTTGTTCATTAGTACTGAGAATTTTTAAAGTAAAATCGAAAAACCTAAGCCTAAAATTGGTAAAGTGGGGATTACGCATCATATCGAGTTGAGACGTAGGCTTTTATTTCAAAACTCCTACGAATTCATGAAAAGGGAGATTAATTCGTACTTATCTCCTTTTTTGTAAAATCTTATCTCATTGCTTATCATGAATAAAGGAAAGGCAAGTTAGGATGATGACTTAGGTCGTGATAGAGCAAAAGTAGAGGACTCCAAATGATTGGAGAAAGACTAAGTTAAATTGAGTTTAGTCTTTTAATATCAGACATTAATAAACAAAATTGACATGCCTTGCTTATTATTTTTATAATTCTATTGTATTTATACCTCTCAAAGCACAAGAAAAATTCTAAAGGATTGCTCGAACCACCCAATAGTACCCTAGAAACTCTATGAAAATTAGTTTGTTATTTTGACATTGGACAGTACAAAACTAATACCGATCCCAGTGTAAATATGATACGAAGGAAGTCATCGATCCAATATACACGACATGGTCCTCTTCTTATAGAATCTAAAGGTGTGTTATTAACTTTCTCAACAAACCTAAGATAGTTTTGAAACTGAGCAACTTTAAATGTGTCTACAAGAAAATGCTTTGGGGATTTCGTAATCGCAAAGTGTATTTGGGCGTAGACATCCATAGATCAATACGAAGCCACATATGTTTGATGGGTCCATGTTAATCTTAGAGATTCTAATGTTCAAATATACATCCCAAATAAACTCCCAAAGTCCCTTAATTAATCAGAGTCCATACCCCACATATTAATTAACCCGAAAATACATTCATTCATATAGAGGCGTGATTAAATAACCAAAAATATATCAATGCATATGTGACAATAGACCACTTCATCATATTAATTATGAGAAAAAAAACATAACACTCAACACTCTCCTACACTAGATCAATATGATTATGATTTTGGGTATAAATCTTGAATGGTAAAAACATTTCGGATTAATGTACTTGTCAAAATATCCCAAATGTACACAATTTAATTGATGTAAGACCAGGTCCCCAATTAAAATGTTGTAATATCAAGATATTTGGTTTACTTAGATATAAATGAGACGTCACCTTCTCAGTGGCACCATGTCTTCGTTGTGTATAAAACTTACAAATTAATGTGGACGCAGGTCGTAGAGAAAATGTCGTTGCCACTCGAACTTGTGAAGAAGAGGTTTCTCGACCTTGTGAAGACATTGGACCCATCTAATTAAGGCGCGTTAATAAGGGCCCAGTCAAAAGAACCCCATTCTCAATATTTTGACACAACAAAGTGTAACTAGCGCGCCTTTCCTTTGTCACTCTTCGACTGGTTTAATAGATAGCTTTGAGACTTTTTGTTTTTAAAGTGCTGCGGTCAGCAGACGGGACAGAACATATCTAAAATATCAGCTTTTTTTTTTTTATGTGGCCTACGAGTAAAGCAGAAAATTAAACAGCTCTTTGTTCATTATTATATCAGATATCCTTGGATCAATGTCATTATTCTATTTAGCTAATAACAGCTTGAAAAATAGATCATTCTGGGTATATATCCTGATTAAGTATTATTGCCAAGTGCCAATCCATGGACCATGGCTGACGAATTGATTTACTAACTTTCATACCAACCTATCTTACCGACTGGTCATTAATTTTCAAGGAAGTTTCTCATTTCTTTAACTTGTCGAAAACGTAATGTTTGATTCCAGGAAACGGGACCCACTGTCCTGTAAATAGGAAAAGATAAGATATTGCACTAGTCACAATGCGTGATGACCCTATGGCCAAATGCAACGTTGCGCATTAACACTGGGCCATCTAAAGCCAAGGTTGAGGTTCATCAATATTGCCCCCTAAAAAAACAAAGTCAAGTGATCTTGTATTGCTTTACTTAATCTCAATTCGGTGACTCGTACAGCATTATTTCCTGGCTTTTCGAATTTTGTTGTTTTCAATGGAAATTTAGAATTGTAGCTGCCTGCAAGAAAGGCATCTATTTCTTTTTTCGGCTATCCACGTGTCAGTCTTCGGTTTAAGTGTTTTACCACCTGATGCACCATATCATCCATATTGGCACAATAACGCGGTTCAAGTGTAAAAACTTCACATGGGCCCGGCCCACGAAGTTTCGAGACGCTTTAATTCATTCTATTTACTAGCGAGAGAAACTCTATAAATAGGAGGCGAGAGGTGCGCGGCTAAGAGGATCTTGAAAGCAGAGGAAGTTTCTGAAGAGCATCTCCTTCTCTTTTCTTTCTTACGTTGTAAAGCTTGTTCTCTGTTTCGAATCATTCGAAAATCGTACACTTTTTTCTTTTGAGATTAAAGGCGAGGAAAGCATGGTCGGTACATCTCTGAACTCCAACAATGACCTTACAGTCAAGACTCACATTGTTAAGTTTCTCTGTAGCTACGGCGGGAAGATCCTCCCTCGATATCCGGACGGAAAGCTTCGTTACGTTGGTGGTGAGACCAGAGTTCTCGCCGTCGATCGATCCGTGCCTTTTTCAGGTCGGTTTCTTGATTTCTGTTTCCGATGCATCATTTGTTATTTACAAGGAACGATCGATGTATGCTATTCGAGTGTGTTTTTTTTTTTTTTTGGTTATCGGTTTTTGTTTGGAGGATTTAGAGAGTTTTTTGTTTTGAATTTGATTTGCAGAGCTGCTAGTGAAGCTCGGTGAGCTTTGTGGATCGTCCGTGAGTATGAGGTGTCAGTTGCCGAACGAAGATCTTGACGCTTTAGTTTCAATCAAGTCCGATGAGGATCTGGAGAATCTAATTGAAGAGTACGATCGAGCCAATCACGGTTCGACGCCACCGTTAAAGATCAGAGTATTCCTTTCGCCTCTCAAATCGGTTAAATCAATATCTCCTCCTCCGTCGGCTGTACCATCTATTGGGGGCGATTCTTCCTCGGCTGTTAGATCTCGTACTTCTCAACATTCGTACCTAGCAACCAACCAATGCGTCCATCAGATCTCAAAACTGAGGGGATATCCCGTTTGTTTCGAGAAACCTGCGACTGGAACTAAGTATATGTACCTTCCCTCATGGAAACTCGAAGCATTTCCGGCCTGTCCACAATGAGAATTACTGGCAGTAACACTAATACTATTTCCTATACTGAAATTATAAGGGGATATTAAATAGAAGCAGAAGGTGAATGAATCGGAAAAAATAAAATAAAAAATGAGGAGTTCTTAAATGTATTATGTAAGTCGTTAAAGGAAGGAATCGAATTTTCTAAAGGATTCGCGGCCGTTATTAATGAAATGATAACGGATTTCGATTATGTGGACTTCTATTATCTGAGTTTTTGTGAGATTCTCCGATCATTGTTTCTTCAAATCTTCGTGTCGTTGTATTATCTGTTGGCGCGAATCTCGCGATAGACCATCTGACGATCCGTGAAGGACCGCCGATTTGCTCAAATGCGAAAGTACGTGTGTCATAGTCCTTGTTCAGATTTCGCCACGTAGATGTAAAGTCCTTCGTCGTCCCGTTATCTTCCTGACACGCTTGTTGGCCGTCTCCATGACACGATTGTCCGTGTTAGGTGCAGGTACTTATATTTATTTTATTTTTTTGTTTTGAAAAAAGTAGTATTTATTTTCTTTTCAATTATTTATTCGTTCACTGATTATTTCAGTTTTCTTTTCTGTTCTCTTGTTTACAGATTGATGAGCGGTTAGCAGGATAAAGGATTCCTGGTTCCCAGCCTTTGAAAGGGACTCTTTTGGAGATTTCACAAAGAGGCAAGAAAGTTTGTTGCTATTTTTGTTCTCTCTGTGATATTTTAACGGAGTGTTACATGGATCTTTCTTTACAAGGTACAACTAATGCTAAACGGGGACGTTCTATTCAATTTCAGGTAACCATCTTGTATGATATGGGCAAAATGAAAGTACTTTCGGTTAATGAAGTTTCGAACAGGGTACCAAGTGTTAAACTCCGATGTTTGAGTAATTTTAATTTAACAGGCACAAGTGATTCGATTTGGACACTTTAGTTTGGGTTTGGAAGCCAGTCCTGAGGACACTTCTCAAATGTGGAAAAGGTGGAAGAGGATTGATTCCAATGTTCCTAGCGCATACAACTATATCCCTGGAAGAGGGACGGACAAATGCTTGCGTAGAAGAAGGAATAGAGATGTTAATGCAAGTCAAATTGACAAGTACTAAAAGGGAATTAACGATACTACTATGTAAGAACTTATTTTACAGTTCCAAGTTCTGACATTTATTAGAGAATTCGGATTTGGAATAGAATTGGGCACCTGAGTCTGATTGATTCCGACTTTCAGTGCAGAACAATTGGAACAAACGCAATTAGATATCAATTTTTTTTTTCCAATATGAAAAGTTTGTTGTACATAAAAGTCATACGAGGCTTGAAAATACTACAAAATCCAGCCATCGTCCCAACAGATTTTTGTAATTCAAGAGAACAAAGTTTAAATTTTCTCAGCTTTATATTATATGTAAGGTGAGGAGTTGTACAGGGGTTTATTATGACCCATTGGGTTTTGGTGTAATACAGTATTAGTAGTCGGACTGTTTTTATTTTTGATTCATTGATCCTAACATAATTCATTCATCTTTTAAGATTGGTACGTATGTTAAGGTATGCAAGTCAATAACTATAATGTAAGCCTTTAAATGTATTAATTAAAAAGAGTGACCTATTATTACTTACCTATTATCACTATATAATAATAATAGAAGTAAAAAAAGATTTAAAATAATATAAACAATGATAATTAAAAAAAAAATTATAATTTGAATGTTGAATTAGTTTTTGATAAAGCGAAGGAGAGGAATCAGATTTATGCAGAAAAAACTGAGTTGAATTAAGTGAAATACTCTTAACAAATTATTTTTTATAAAAGTGCACATTATTCAAGCTCATATTTGACATTTTTTTTTAATTAGTCGCAGCCTTGTGCACATTCACTCTCTAATGGAGCACAGAAGTCAAGAATGTATTGACAGAGATCTCAACTTTATAAAGAGCAGAACACATCAAATGAACTATAAGTATGGTAGTAACAAAAGGTTAGTTTCTCCAACAAAAAAAAAAAAAAGGTTTGTTAACTCACGCGACGTTATAAATTACATTTAGTAAGGAGATTTAATCTCTAAGCACACCGAACGATTCTTTGTCTTGGTTATAGAACGTCGGCCTAGTGATTCCCGGGTGTGAATCTGCACACTAACTAAGCTCGTGGCCAAACCAGGTGAAGTGTGTATCACCAACGACCATATTTTCCTGTGACGTACATGGCGTTAGTTCCCACCCTCACCATATACTCTTAAGTGCACCGTTTTCAATGGAGACATTGAAATTTTTTTAACATCCATCGTTGGAACCCCGACTACCCAAGCGAACCTGAGCGAAATTGCTAGCCTGAACAAAAAAAATAAAATACATAAGTTAAACTAGAGGACTGTAAAAATAGTTTAAAAAATATAAAGAGGATAATGCATGTTCTCACCAAGTAATTAATAGTTGCTCCAGAAACGGTGATAAACCTCCGAGTTACTGACCGGTACCATACCATGTACGGGTCATAATAATCGAGGTTAGAAGATGCTTGACCCTGATGGACTTCACCCTTAGCCAGATTTTCTGCCCGATGCTCCCATTGATCAACATAATCCCTATGGACGACGAGTCATTCAGTATCAACCTGACCTCTCATGTCTTCTCCTCCATCACTTTCACTGTCTTCATCACTACTTTCACTAATTTTGTTCATGGTCATCATTACAATTGAAATCATCATCAAACAAACGTGTCACAGATAGATAAGTATCAAACAAACCCCGGACCACCAACCCCGCTAGGAATGGCGTGCGGAATGCCGAGGCGGGACGCCCGGCGTAGGCATCTGAAACCAGTCCTCAACCCTCGTGAGGGGGTTGAGACCCTACAAGCCTTATCCCATACAACGACATAATATAAACAGGTACTAAACAAAACTATCAACTGTATTAATCATCCAAGATAAGAGATACTCCATAAAAATGAGCCATAAATAAAATTATCATGTGTCTACATGGTCTATCTAACAAGTCTCAACTCACCCATACTACAATGTAGTAAGTATTATAATTACATAGTCCAAAATATAATAGATCATAATTTAAAACACAATTCAATCAAAATGTCTCTTAACTCATATCGAGGCCTTGGATTCTCTCGCCGGCAAGGCCCTCAAGATATGACTACTCCTTTGCCCTTATTCAGGACAGAAGGACCTGAAAGAGGAAAATGAGGGTGAGTCAACGGTGCTCAGTGAATAGAATTCAAATATGTTATCAATACTCATCAATAAACATCATGTATGCATGTCAATGTGTAGCATGATTAAACGCTCATAACATATAGATATCAAGCATTTATAGTAAGTTCGATGCAAGTAAAAGCTTATCAATTTGGATCCACATTCCACATGCATTGGGGTTACTAGTGCACGTCTATTTCACCGTACCGTTCTCATCCCCAAATATTCCTTTTTTAAAGCCCTCCTATGACAAGGTTAAATTCCTCTATTAGCCAGATAGATTGGCCCAACCAAAGTCATAAGGTTTTCTCAAATCAATGCATCATTCAAAACATTAGGACACATTCATGCTTTCAACATACAATATATATAAGTGATATGATGACATAAAAAATATAATCATAAATGAAGTCTACTCACAACCAAGCCTCGCGAGAGTATCTAACCACACACGGACACCAAACCGAATCAATCCAATCAAGGTCCTGAAACATTCATCAATATCCAACCATACATCAATTTATATGCTCAATCACATAGACATTACACATCAACCCTAAATCAGCCCACATATAGACAATAGGCCTAAATCTCATCTAATCCCACCATTCAACTCAAATCACATGACTTAGGCCTCTAATGCATAGTTCTCATTCATAAACCATTCTATTAATCAAAAATACTGATTTTCAATTCCTTAGGCATAAACATGCTCAAATTGGGCATTTGATCACAAGTAGGATAACCCATGATATGGCCACAACCACCAAATCAGTAGCATAATCAATCTTAATCATGCTTAATTAAACATAAGTTGCATCAATTCAATGATTCTAGGCCAAAAGCATCAAAAGCCCTAAAATATGAAAATTTTCATACTTAGGCCATATTGCCGATTTACACTAGGTCACCATGTTCAGCCATGTATATCATTGATTTTGCATCATGGGTTCATCAACAATGGCAACTAGGTCAACATAGTTGACATGCAAGCTATTTGGAAAGGTCTAAGTTCATATTCTAAATTTAGGTCTAATACAAACAACCCTACCAATTCTTCATTTAATATTCTGTTCAGATGTATCAATATACCAACAAAAATATTTAATCACAAAATCAACCGTACAGATTGAATTATGTTAAGAAACAAACCTTCTGTCCAAAAATCAGCTCAATCCAACGGTGGACCGAAAAGATAAGTCTCCTTGATGAACAAGTCTCTAATCAGACAATTTCTCCTTTCCTGCTGCAAATACTCAAACTCAGATGACTATATCACACAAAATACTTAAACCATAAACATCTTCACCGATCATAATGCAGAAAAATTAGTTTTAAACCACATTACTAAATATAATATCCATCCAACGGTAAATTTAGGAGATCTTCTAGTTCAATCTAAACTGCGCGAGAAATCCAGACTTTCCGACCAGCTTTGTTTGAGAGGTTATATCTCTTAGAAGAAAACACCAATCAAGATCTCCACCGACCAGAATGAATACCCATAAGATACGAAATGGGTGACAAAGTTTGAGCTCAATCTGACCATACAGGACTAAGATCCAGCTCTTTGATGAAAACATTGTTGAGACTTTCCTCAAAGCAACTCCCTCCTTCTTTCTCTGCTTCTTTCCTTTCTCTTCTTTTTTCCTTTCTCTCCACTCATCTCACATTCTAGGACTTCTTTGGGGAAGAGAAGTAGGGCATGGGACACTTGTCCACTCTCATGCATCAACCTTGTCATGTGTTGGAGAGGAGAAATGGGGCATGTGACACTTGTCTATTTTCATGCACCAACTTGACATGTATTGGAGAAGAGAAATGGGGCAAGAGACACTTGTTCATTCTCACGCACCAACTTGACATGCGTTGGTCTCATGCACCAACTTGACATGTGTTGGAGAAGAGAAATGGGGCATGGGGCACTTGTCCATTTTCATGCACCGACTTGACATGTGTTGGAGAAGAGAAATGGGGCATGAGACACTTGTCCATTCTCATGCACCGACTTGACATGTATTGGTCTCATGCACCAACTTGACATGTGTTGGAGAAAAGAAATGGGGCATGGGATACTTGTCCATTCTCATGTTCCAACTTGACATGTGTTGGTCTCATACTACCCATACCAACCACATGTACTTTAACAAATCTCATGCTTCTATGTATTTTAAATGTCCAATCCATTTAATACACCAAATTTTCATTTTCATTTATCCTTTTATTCAATCAATCCTAACCCATATCAATTCATTGTTTAATGGGCCCGTGCATAAATAATAACATATGCATTATACTTTAATTTAACATGACTCATATACAATTTATAATGCACATATTTATATACATTATCAAGCATCAAATATACAAACATTAAACAACCATCAAACAAACACCAAACATATCAAGGCAACACATAGAGTTTGGGCAAAATGCAATTGGGTTATGGGCTAAATGAAATAATTTTCGGGGCGTCACATTTACAACTTCAATGGGTAACATTGTACTAGGACCAATGTTCTCTAATGATCTTTGTGCACTAGGGCCACCTACATCTGGGTAGCTTGGGAAACTCTTCACATGAGCTTGAGTTGGAATTCTACCAACAACATCAACATATACCTCCATACTATTAGGAGGTGAGAGCTCTTGCACCATGACAAATACGTTTCTTAATTCTTGCTCATTTCCAATCGAAACAGACGTAAAATTACGATATCCACCCCCAAAAAACAACGGCCATCTATAGGTCATATTTATTATTGTAGCACCAAAAATCTGTAGTTCATTTCGAATAACCCCTTCAAATTCTTTAAAACTAATGCCTAATTGGATTCTTGCAACTCGAACCGGTGGACTATCATATGATACACTTGGCCATTTGTGCAGCATATTACTGAGACAAATTTGCCTGCCATCTACATTTACGTACACAATCACAACTACATCCATTAGAATGTCATTATTATAGAAAATAACATAATTAGAAAGCACTCAAGGCCGGCGACTTTCATGTATTATACATCAACTCTCATTGATCATAATAATCAATAGATTTTCGAAACATTATCTAATGGGTCCTAGGAACTCATTTTAACTTTTTCTCCCCTTTTTTATGTAATGCAGGTTACATATTAAAATAAATAAATAAATAAATAACCTGTAACAATATTTTAAGTCATATAAAATAATAAATAAAAATATAAAAAAATAAAACTAACTTAATAACCGATCGTCATACCGAATCTAACAAATATATTAATCTTTTTCAAACAAAGAACATTAAATTTAACAAACCATGGAATTAGATCTAAAATAACATATATTTAATGTACATTGTTAGTGGTCAGCACAAAAAAAAAAAAATTTACCCAATAATTTGTTTACGTGTACACTAACTAGTATATATTAATCTCCGTAAACGAAGAATTCTCAATGTAATAAACCATAGAATTAGATTTAAAATAATAAATAAAAATACTAAAAATAAAACTAACTAAATTAGAAATAAACGATCGTCGTTGAATCTAACAAATATATTAATCTTGCTAAAACGAAAAACACTCAATATAACAAACCATGAAATTAAATCTAAAATAATAAATAAAAATACAAAAAATAAAACTAACCAGATTTCAACTTCTGGCCATGATGCTTATGCTTGGCATTTATCTTACGTCAAGTAACATTTTTCTTATTCTTTTTTTTATTACAAGGGACGATAGGGACGAGGAAACTGAGGGTTCAAAACCCCAACATTAGATCCAAGAACCACTAAGCTAGACCCAGAGACCTAAGGAACCACCACTGAAAAGGGATCCTAACCATCTAACAAGGTAACTATATATGTTTTACCATCTATTCTGTCTCTAGTTATAACTATTTACTTCTCCATATTAAAAGAAAATTGCCTATATTAAAGAAATCAATACAATATAATAACAATGAAGCAAATTTGCTAAGTGAAAAAAATATGGCATATGTTAACAACATAATTAAGCAACTGATATAAACCAAACAATGCCTTTGAGTCTAGAGGTATATCATCTATTGTTTGCAGATGGAAAAGAAAATCATCGCTTAAGTTGAGACATTTATGAAAAAATGTAGATCAATCGTTTATGCTTACCCTGACATTCATTTTAAACATAAGAGAACAGATAAAAAATAACTTATAACCCGAGTAGAATACATGATTTAATTCTAAGATGATTATGTTTGAACAAATGGCCATCGCGATACAAATATAGTTCTAAACACATTCATCAACAATTTACAGAAGCATGGAATGTTACTGTTTTGCGTTCCATAATAGAAGAGATATGAATCCAAACAAAATTCTTTTCGTAGGAGTCTATAGATTCATAGAAAACAATGGTTACCCACTCCAAAAGTTTAACATAATTTTTCTCATGAAAATAATGTAGCAGTTGCAGAAAGTTCAATGATCTCAGCAATGAACCAAAGTGAAATAAACTAAAATATTACAATCTGACATTCCTAGAATGCCTAACTATTTGCAACAAAACTGGAAGTTTTGTCAACTAATGTCTTGATCCAATGATAAATCAAAATTCATTATTAGCTATCTACTCATTGCGCAAAACTCGTCACCTAAATTCTTCGAATGATTTCGTTGGTTGATTATCCATATTTGAGCATGTCATCTTGGATGCTAATTATAGTTAGCATGCTTATAATAATGATATACCATGAATTCAGAAATGGCTAGGGTTACCACATCAGATACAAAATTTGCATATTGAGGTCATTAAACAATAAATCAAGATATTTTTACAAAGGTCTACAATGCTCTCTTTCTCTCAACTAATGTAGCTCTTCCACTTGCAACTGTAAGCAACAAGGCAATACTGTAGAATTAAAATGGCAACAGAAATCATGAACACACTAATTGGCTGTATATTTGAATCAAACACATCCATGGTTACTGAAAGACACACTTGATTGACAAATTCTGTTAGTTTTGATTGAAACCAAGAAAATCTAGCAAACAAAACCCGATAAATAAGAAATAATAAATAGTCACAATAAATAAGGATTCTGCAGAGTAATACTGCTTGCTTCATTTAATCATAAAATGCAAACACTTCAAACTTTAAGTTAGCAAAGGCTTCTTGAGTTTAGTTTGAAACTAGAACGATATGCCTTCAAGTTTAGTTTGAAAAGAACTTGAAACCGTCTTTTTTCTGCAGTTTTGAATGACTTGATGTTTATGATCAGGTAGTGACCTTTATACAAAGAAGAAAGTCAAGCATCGTTTGCTCCATAGAAAACGTAACTGCGGAGGGAAACGAGGTAAAAGGAAAATCTTTACAAAATGGTTTCGATTACGGGACGCATGATTTAGAAACTGAAGGAACTACTAAAACGTGTTTACTTACTTCCTTTTCTGCTTGCTGTAGAATGTTGTGACGAGAAAGCAAGATCTCGCAGGAGACGTCGGAAAGAGAGGTATCATCGGAGGGGAGGTATGCTAGGGCTTGTGACTTTTTTTTTTACGGTGAGGATAATTTGTTTTTTACGGAGGCAGTAATTTTAAATGCAGGTTGTTTTTTTTCCAACTTAAAAAAAAAGGCGTCTTATTTCTTTTTGTATTGAAAGTGTCTTTTGACAGTACACGCAATTTATTTTTTTTCCGACTAAAAAAAAAATCTTAAAAAGGCGTCTTTAAAGGCTCATTCAATTGTATTGAAAGCGTCTTTTCAAAAGACGTACAAACTTTTTTTTATAGAAAATGTCTTTTGTAAAGATGCTTTTGATGTGGCAAAAAAAAAAGGCTAGTCCTTGTCCATATGACATTTTACTGATGAAAGTTGGGTATATAGATTATTACTTTTAAAAACTTGATATTAGAGTCATAATTTAAAATTAACTAAGTTAATCAAGTCAAAATCCCCCCATTTGGAAACCACTTTCTGGTTTAATAAATGAGACACATATCTATAAATCTCAAACGTGGAAGAACCATTTAGTGATTTAATTTGCATATATCTGTATAATATTTTGTTTCTTGGTCTATGATTGTCTTTGTTAAAATAATATTTTAACAAATTAATGATACATAATGTTAGACAATTAAAAATAATATTTTAACAAATTAAGTATAAATGAATGATGAGATCAATATGTAATAAAATTTTAAAAGATAAAATTAGAAATGAACATATTTAACAAATGGTAAAAGTAACACTAATTAAAGATAAAGTGAGATAAAATTCACTAAGGTGCATGGTTTAGACTCATACATTGTAGGTCTTTAAATGCACTAATTAATTAATACTAGATAGTAATAATAGAGATAGATGTAGACCTAAAATAATATGGACAAATATAAGTAAAAAGATTTAACTTTTTAAAATTTGAATGTTGTCCTAGCCCTCAATAGAGTGAAGTACAGGAAGCGGATTCATGTAGTCGACCCCATATGATTAAAAAAAAAAGGGAATTGAGTTGAGTTTAAATAAAATAAAATGTATTAACCACTTAAATACACTTTACATATACAATATTTTCTATTTATCCATTTATTTAATTACTGTTCAACTTTTTTTTTCGAATATCAAAAACATTTATATGGGCTGAACACATTAATTTTGAAGCTAAAAAAATAAAAACATATTAATTTTTTTAAAATTAATTGAATTCTATATTAAATGTCAGTCAATTTTTGCCCCACATGCTAAAACCAAGAATAATTTTTGGTCTCTTTTCTATTAGTTTATTTATTTTTATTTAAAAATAAATAAAAAAACTCTTCTCTATTATTTATAAAAGACGAAAGAAAGATTATCTAAAACGGTTCTTAGTCATAAAACACATTCGGAACGAAACGAAACAAAACATTACTAACTGACGGACCGTTTTTACAGAGCGGTCGTCGTAGCTCCAAAACCCTGAGATCTCCAAAACCCTAAACGCGAACAGTTTTTCTTTCGATTTTTGGTGATTTTTCGAAAGGATTCGAGTTCGAGATGCAGCACGATGAGGTGATTTGGCAAGTCATCAGGCATAATCATTGTAGTTTCATGGCTAAGTGAGTCTCTAAATCTCAAAGCCCCTCTTGTGGATTACTCTCATTCTTTTGTTATATTGATTTAAGCTTTGTTGGTTGTGTTGCTTTGTAGAATAACAACGGGGAATTTTTGTCGTAACCCTTATAACGTAACTGGGATCTGCAATAGAAGCTCCTGTCCTCTTGCCAATAGTCGCTACGCTACTATCCGCGACCACGACGGTACTCTGATACTGCACTTTTTGTTTCCCTTCATAATGATTTGAGTTTCAAGTTTTGTTCTTAATAGATTTATATTTGATCAGTGTATTGATTTTATTGTACTTCAGGAGTCTTCTATTTATACATGAAAACTATAGAGAGGGCTCATATGCCAAATAAATTATGGGAGAGAGTTAAATTACCAAGAAACTATGAGAAGGCACTTGAGATTATTGACAAGCATCTGGTATTCTACTTTACTTTTACCTTTGTTTGTTTACTTTCTGTTATAGTTAGTAAAGAAGTTGGGCTGTTGTTAATATATCCATCTTTTGAATTTGGCAGATGTATTGGCCTAAGCTTCTTGTCCACAAAATTAAACAGCGTCTCACCAAGATGACTCAAATGCGTATACGTATGAGGAAGCTTGCATTGAAGACAAGGTATCACTTAATCTTGTGACCAGTATGTGTTTTATTACAACCTTGGTTTCTTTAACTATAAATGTTTCTTTTTTATGCATGCATCATTTAAGTTTGATTAGTAATCCTAGTTTAGCATAATTTAATAGGTTTACTGTTATATGCTTATTGAAAATTGAGAATGTTGAGGGCGTCTTTGGTCCTTGCGGCATGACTGGATGATTCACTTTTCTGTTATTAGTAGATTTGGAACTTGTTAAGACTGAATGATATTCATGATGCGTCCTGCGACAAATGAGTAAGAACTACAGGTTGGAGTGATTTATGACGCAAAACAACATCACATCAGTAATTCTAAATTGTAGGACGAGTTGTAGAATTTACCATCTATCAAAGACCTAGATTTGGGTGATTGCTGTGTGGTCCAGTAGTTCTTGAGTTTAAATTAGGGTCATTCCAAGTTCTAAATGTGCTTATTAAACTTATTTTGGTCGCCACCCGCCTATCTTTTGCCAATTTGGTGTGTTCTGTACTGCTTTTTGAGTTCCCAAAATCATCGGGCCAACAATGTTGTATTTGGAGTGGTGAGGGGAGCTTTAGTATCCTGGTTTTTCTGTGTCTGGTTTTGGATAACTCATCCATTTTATTATCATCTTCTGGTTTTCAATCTGGAATACAATCAAGAGCTTGCATTTAATATATTAGCATTTGAAAAATTCACAACATTGCCTGGTGAGATATGTGGTAGCTTGGGAGTGTAAATATTAGCATTTGACAATAATGGATGTTATTTGCAGGTCGCACTTAGATTACCATAGAGTACTGAGGGTCTATTTTTGTTAAGTAATTGAGTTCGACTTACTACTGGTACAATTATGTTGCTGAGGTGGGTTCACCTTGTAAACATCAATGTCTAAAGACCATATATAATTTCCGAAGTGGCTGGTGTATTGGTCATTTGGAAGAGGATTAAATTTCTAGGCAGCAATCTACTTTGGACTCCTTCAGAAGGGTGAAGTAATGGTTTCATTCTTTTTATTTTTGAAAATGTTGTGAAAGGTATTAGAGACTTGTATTATATATTTCCAGAAGCTTGTACATTGATATATAAGCAATGCCAAGTGAACGAAGAAGCTAATAAGGCTACTGACTGAAGGTTGCAGCAGACCAAAAATTATAGGAGAGTATGTTTTCTACACAGAAGATGAGAACCACATCATGAAATGAACATGTGTCGAAAGATCATCACAGTGTAGCTATGTAATAAGCTAAAGAGAGTTGGGTCATTTCTTTTTCTTTCCTTTGGTCAAGGGAGTGGTCTTCTTTATTTACTAATTAATATCAGCAGATTCCTTATCCTTTTTTTTCCCCTACTTCTGTTTCATTGATCTGGCTTTTATTCAAAAGAGATAGAGGTGTGTTCCAGATTTGAGGCTTCTTTACCAACCTTTTGTATTGACACAGCTTCTGCTGTTTAATCTTTTGTGTTGCCTTACAGGGAAAAAATAATGACAACACCAAGAAAAGAGAAAAAGAGAGAAGCTAGAAGAGAGGAAAAAGCAGAAAAAGCTGCAGTTTTGGATAAGGTCCCTTCCCCCCTCCTGCCCACATTATACCTGTGTGCTAAATATGCTTCTTCTATTTTGTCTTTATAGATTCGGCTCATACTAAAATCCATCATTTATTGTAGAGTATTGAGAAAGAATTATTAGAACGGCTCAAAAAGGGAGTATATGGCGACATATATAACTATCCTGTTCAGGAATATAATAAAGTTCTTGACATGGAAGGACTACAGGCTGCTAGCGAAGATGAAGAGGAGGAGGTATGATTAGCTACTTATCTTAAAGCAAAACAAAAAGCTCTTGCTTAATTCTATCTATAAATGCATCCTTACATGTGTGACAAGCAGGAACCTGAAATAGAGTACGTAGAAGGCTACGAAGAACTTGAAGAGGAGGAGGACATGGAAGATTTTGGTGGTCTTGCAGTTGATCATTCACTCATGGGTGAAGATTTTGGTACAACTTCAGAATCCCAATATCATTTCTTTCTTTTGTTTTTTTTTTCTTTTAAGTAAATTGATTTGAATAAGAATAGTGTTGATCTCTCTTTTTCTTGATGTTATGTGCCTGTGCAGGTGGTTTGGATGAAGATGATGAAGATGCAGGTCCAGCGAATACAAAGAAATCAAAGAGAGGATCAGTGACAGATGCAGAAAAACTTGAGAAAGATGAACCTACTGCAAAGTTGAAGAAGAAGAAAGCAAGGGTTCTTGTCGAGGTAAACTATTATCAACTTTCCTATTTTCTTAGTGCGCAAACTGATTTTTTTAATATATTGGACACATCCCCTATAAGACATGCCACATAACAAAGCTCTCAAAAACATGTCTCGAGGCCATTAAGAGAAGGCCTTTATTCATCAAATGCACGCACCATCATAACAAAAAAAGTTTACCTGTTTTTAACATTTTGTATATGCATTGGGATGCAAATTTCTTCATTCTATCGTATTTTCACCTTAAATAGTGATGATTAATTGTACCTATTATTGCATGCATTTATTTGCTAGGCTAGTGACTTCAATCTTTGAAATTAATTGCTTCAACTCTTCTATGTATGAAGGATTTATGTTTAAGAATGTAAAAGATTGTAATATAAAACTAAAAATAATAGCCACGAATGTTTTCTTTGTGTGTGTCAGGTGGAGCATGAAGAAGGTGGTGAGAGACAGAAAGCATTCCAGTAAAAGAACTTGTGTTATGATTCTGGTTTCCGAATGTGTCTTTCAAGTGGTTTTGTAAACTATAGATGGCGGCTCCTCTCCCTCGCTCCCTCACTTGAGACAAAGAATGTATTGTCCACAATTTTCCTTAACATATTATGTTCATTTCTGATCTTGATACCACATGGCTGTTAGAAAATGGTGACAATAATGTTTCCTATTGGATTTGTGGAAGTCCTTCCAATTATTTCGTTGAAAATGTGTACGAGTAACACTCTCTCTGTTTTGAATGTCATATTGTCAGTTGTAGGTTATTATTCGCGTGTAAAAATATTACTAAAGTTTATGAAGAAACAGTTGAAGATCCTGTAGTATGTATAGTACGTGTTTTTACAAACTTAATGATAGTATTCTACTGCTACAACATCTGGATCCAACATAGTTTGTTTTGAGTTTTGAGTTTGGACCATTCACATTCGCCACATCTTGTTGTACCGAATCACTTTATCAGAATTATTCCCCAACGATATCCTTTTCCATCGCGATAGACTACCCCTGGCCCGTGCAAAAACAGGCAGTTGCGCGATCCTTCCTTCTTATCACCCTTTCTTCTTCCACGCTCTCACATCTCACTCATAACTCATTCCTTCTATTCTTCGTAATCTCAGCCTCAAACCACAAAAAACAATGGATCCAAACCCTAACAAATTCCCAATCCTCTCCTACGTCCTGTCCCGAATCCCCCAACTCACTCCCACATCCCTCACCGCCACGGCCTCCGCTTCTCTTGCCGTCGACATAGAACAGCCGGCACCAGCATCACCGTACGATGGATTAATCTCGCAGATGCCACATCTGAGCCAACCGGAGGTTCTCGCTTCCATGACCGTCGCCATCTCTGACGTCGCGCAGACGCGATCCGTCCTCCAAGCCCTCGGCGACCGTCCCGATCACGAGACCGTCGACAACGCGCGAGCCAAGATCTCCGAGATCGAAACCGCATTGTCCAAGCGCCTCGAAGAGATCGTGGTCGAGAAAGGGCCTGATGGCGTGGATCGGCTGGAGTGGAGGGAGCGACTAGCGGAGAAGGAGGAGGAGTGCCGGCAGGCGGCGGAGAAGGAGAAGAGTGCATATAAGGCGGTGGTGCAGTTGGAGGAGATGCATGATGCGTACGAGGAGCTTCTGAAGGAGGCGGAGCAGCGGTTGGGTAAGATTTATGATGATTCGGTTGAAGGAGCCGCCGTCGATGATGGAGATGGTGGTGCTGCTACGGGAAATGAGGAAGTGAATGAGGAAGTGGTTTCGATCTTGCGAGATGCGTCGGGGAGGGAATTTGAGAGAGTAGATCTATCGGGAAAACGGCTGACGATTCTTCCGGAGGCGTTTGGGAAGCTGCGTGGATTGGTTTCTCTCAATCTTTCGAGCAATCAGCTAGAGGTTTGTCACTTTTGAACTTCCTTTACTCTTTTGAATTTTGGTGTGTTGTCTTAATTGGGATGATAATTGACGTTTTTCACGCTAGTGCGAGAGTATAGTAATTTAGTTGATTGTGTTTGAAAATCTCTTTGCTGGAAGGGATTTTCAAATTCGATAAATTGTACATAACAAAAATAATTTTGTACTGCACTGCACTGGCCGCACTACTTTTGATTTTTGTTTATTTCGCTATGGGATAAGCTATATTATGGAGGTTCATGTTAGTCAAAATGTAGATAGGGATGTAACAGACCTTAGTCTTCGTGTTCTGCTATTTATCCTCTTTTTGTTGAAGAACGAATATACAATCCCTTATAGAAACAGAAAAAAAGAAGAAGAAAAGATACAACAGTGAACTTTTTTTTTTTTTTTTGAGGTCAGCGGGTATCGGGGACTTATGTCTCCCGAATTCCTCTAGAGCATGACCACAAACACTTAAGGACGTCGTTGGCCAACAAGTGGTAGGAAGTGACTCGAATTCGAGACCTTCGGGATAGGTGTGCTTGCACCCAACCATTGAACCAACCCACCGTCGGTATATACAACAGTGAACTTGGTCAATCTTGTTAGGAAATTTGATGATTTTTTGAGCCCGCATTTTGAGAAGCATTTATGGTTTTGACATAAGAAGTGGGAGGCCTGCTATTTCCTGATCACAACAGGAGAGTGTGAAAACACTTGTTTAAGTGAGTACTTGCCTTTATTGATTGAAAATCTGATTCTAGTTCTTATTTCACATTGGAATCACACTTCTCCTAGATTTATGTTTCCAGCATTTAAACATTGATGTTCTGTTGCTTTTTATCTATTTCTATGATGTTCTGAAAATCACTTATTATTGAAGAGCTGATGTGTGTTGTATCTGTTCACACAAGTGGTACCAAAATAAGTTCTAATCACAAAGAAAGAATTGCAATGTAAAATCATGTGTGTCTATGCCGTGACATGGTGTTGTCTCATGATTTTATATTTATTAGTGGATGATGGTTTAGTGTTAGATTTAACCTGCAAAGTGATGTAGTAATCTTTGACACCCATTAGGTGGTAGATGTTGCAATGGATGTAGTTGGGTTACCAAGAGTCTGGTTTATCTGATAAAATAGAGGCATGGTTCAAAGAAATTGTTCTTTGCCAAATGCTTCGAATTGTTCTGGTACAAGAAGTAAAAACATAGTTGGGACTCATTAGCGCTCACATTGTTCCTAATAGGTGATGGTATGTGTCTGAGCAAACAGGTGATTCCTGATTCAATAGCAGGACTTGAAAGACTGGAGGAACTCAACCTTTCTTCCAACCTTTTGGAGTCTTTGCCAGACTCCATAGGACTGTTGCAGTGCCTGAAGAATTTGAATGTGTCGTCCAACAAACTGAAGGCCCTACCAGACAGCATCTCCCACTGCAGGTTATCCACCATCCCCTGTGCACTCATCAAATATTTCTTTGAAAAGAGTAGCTCTTTCTCATGATGTAGGATTTAATTTATTTATTTTTTGTTGTGTAAAGATCACTGGTGGAGCTGGATGCAAGTTTCAATAAGCTGACATATTTGCCTACAAACATTGGATATGAATTGGTGGATCTACAGAGGCTTTTCGTCCATCTCAATAAGATCCGCTCCCTTCCAAGTTCTGTGTGTGAAATGAGATCTTTACGTCATCTGGATGCGCACTTCAACGAGCTTCGGGGTCTCCCATTTGCAATAGGACGACTGACTAGTCTGGAGATCCTGGACCTTAGTAGCAACTTCAGTGACTTGACAGAGGTACCAGAAACATTTGGTGATCTGATCAATCTCAGGGAACTTTATCTAAGCAACAACCAGATTCATGCCCTTCCAGATACATTTGGCCGCCTAGACAATTTAACAAAACTCAACTTGGAGCAGAATCCTCTCGTCATTCCTCCCGCAGAGATTGTGAGTAAAGGGGTTGAAGCTGTGAAGGAGTTTATGGCGAAAAGATTGCTTGACATACTAATAGAGGAAGAGCATAAAAGCAACCTTCAAGCCAACCAAGCTCAGGCAGGGTGGCTGACACGCAGCACCTCATGGTTGAATAATTGGGTTTCTACAGTTTCAGAGAGTGTTGCAGGATATGTAGGAGCTGGAGATAAATCGCCAAGAGATCCTTATCTTGATCAGCAGTTATAATCTGTTCTGGGCTTTGACCACCGATTTTGCATCTTGTTTGTTATGTTGCTTGTACAGCTGATGAAGTAAGCGCTTTTGTAAGTAGGATTTCATCAGTCGTTTTCTTCAATCTATCTGTTCTGGCATCCTTTAATTGTTTTCTAGTTCTGAAAGTGCATGAAGTATTTCACTAAATTTTGTAAATTAATAAATGGGAAGAACTCGAAGAGGAGTTTAGCCATGTGGTATGCAGCTTTTACTTTGGCCAATTGAATTGATCTCATTTTTTACTCGTTCATTGCTTCTAGCTCTTGCTTGTTTCCAGTCTTCTTTGACAATCAACTAAATGTAGTTAATTTTCAGCAAGCGTCATGTACTTCTATTCCCAAAACAATGTTTGTTAGCGTGATTGAGAAGATCATAAGAATATGTAGTTCATAGCTTGAAATTCTTCAGGTCTCCGCTACACGAGTTTTCCAAAATCCATCAATTTCTCTATCCAGACAACCTATTATATGAACTGCCATTGTTGCTTTATCACCAGTAATCCCGACATGAACACACCCCATCCTCAAAATGGTGAAACCGATTCATATCCCTCACAATAATAACCCGGTTCACAATCTTTGCTATCAACTTGATCGCATTATGACAGTCGCCACAAATCCGAAGGTTCTTTGTGATGCGAATCGGCGTCCCAGGACTTGTATTAATAAGACCAAAGGCAATGGCCAGTCTCTCAGTGTGGTAGGAGAGAGCCATTTCTTTCGCTTCATCTTCAATGTCATGAAGCACAAAATCTGTCAAAGGGGTGTAACCCAAGTCTCTAATTGAAGCAGTCAATTCCTCCAACAAAGAATAGATCTTTTCTGTCTGTGGAAGCGACCTATCTCCAATTGCAAACTTGTAAATCTGGTTGTTGAATTCTATTAAACTAAATCCCTGAATCTTATTGGCTCCCCTTGCACTCATCAGCCCTCTAACACTTTCAACTTCACTCCATCTTGATTTAGCAGCAAAGATGTTAGACAATAGGACGTGATATCCAGCGTGAGTCGGATCTAATTGGAATATCTTATCTGCAACTCTCTCTCCTATATCAAGATTTCCATGAACCCTACATGAAGCTAGCAAGGATCCCCATATAGTTGGATCTGGTTCTACAGGCATATTATTTATGAGCCCTTCAGCCTCACTCAGTTTCCCTGCACGACCTAGAAGATCTACCATACAGGCATAGTGTTTAAGCATTGGCACAATCTCATACTTGCCCATCAAATTGAAAAACTTATCCCCTTCTTCTAAAAGCCCAGAATGGCTACAAGCAGAGAGAATACAAGTAAATGTAACATGATTTGGTTTCACACCCAACTCTACCATTTGACTGAAAAGATCAATTGCCTTCCCCCCATGCCCATGGACGCCATAGCTGGCTATCATGGCACTCCAGCATACAACATCCTTCTCAATTGTCTCATCAAACAAACACTTGGCCAAATCCAAGCTTCCACATTTGGAGTACATATCGATCACAGCGGTGGAAACCAAGACATTAGATAAAAACCCAGTTTGGATCACATAACTATGGAACCATTCTCCTTGTCTCAAAGCTCCAAGATTACCACAAGCCAAAAGAGCACTCAACAGACTAACCCGATTCGGTCTTATACCAGAAAGTCGCATAAGATCAAAGAACTCCAATGCCTCATAGTTGTAACCATTTTGGGCATACCCAGTGATCATGCTAGTCCAAGAAACCAAGTCTCTTAAACTCATTTTATCAAACACAAGTCGGGCAGCTTCGATATCGCCACATTTCGCATACATGTCAACCAAAGCAGCATTGACGAAAAGATCACTACCACAGCCATAACGTATTAGCTGCTGGTGTATTTGTTTCCCTGTTTGCAAATCAGATAATCCAGCACATGAATTGAGCACAAAAGGGAAAGTAAACTTGTCAGGTAATGGCCCGGTCTCTACCATCTGGAAGTAAAGCCGCAATGACTGGTGGAATTGATCTTGGGTGGCATTGCCCCTTATCATAATGTTCCATAGGAAGCTTGACGGGTTGGGAATTTTGTCGAACACAAGGTGGGCAGAGTCGAGGCAATTGAAAGAAAGGTAAAAAGTGGTAATTTGGGAGGATAAATAGGAATGATTTTGGAGGCCGTGGATGAAGATCTTGGCGTGGGCTTGTTTGAGATGATTCAGGTGGGCGCATCGTCGTAAGATGGAGGAAATCTGGAGTGATAATGAAGGAGTAGCTTTGGTACTCAAGGTTGAAAAACAAAATTTGGTAGTAACAAATTGATTTCTTTCAAGAGCAAACAGCGTTTTCATCCACCCAATAGAAAAGGGAAGAACGGATTCACGTTATTCTTAACCCAAACCTTTCTTTACACGGTTATCCCCATGCTCCAATCGGTAAAAAGGAATGCTAAAACAACCCATAGCATTAGCTCATAACCAAAAATATAACTATGTAATATAGCCATGTTGACAGGGACGCAATATAGAAAAGCATTGAATTATAATGAGTTATGCATTTGAATTTTATTGAATACTTGAATGGAGTTAGCTAGCCAGGCTCATTAAATAAAGATATTCACATAGAGAAAATCCATGGTTCTCATTGATATACAGGATTATCATTCCCCACATTATGATTTATAAGTAATATAAAATTAAAGTCTTCCAACTGCAAATATAGAGAAAAGAAGACAGTTTTTAACATCAATACATATATAATATAAGATGATTTCCAGAATCAAAGGGAGCATCATTGCACATGTTCACATGGGTAGTTGCCACCAATCATTCCCACTATAGCGCTTTCTTGCCATTATCTCCCAACAGCAGGTAAGTAAAAAATTCAAGGAGAATTAATCAACTCATAAAAAACCAGGTGGATTGTCTAATTTCTCTCATCTGTTAGCTAGATTTGTGACATCTTTTGTTGGCGCAAGATTTGACCAACACCAGTAGATGATGAGGTAGAGAGTAAACATTGATCTGGATCTCGTTGGAGCATCGGAAAAGTCACCGGAAGTAGATGATCTGAGAAAGAAAAGAAGAAATACAGGCTATCGTAAAGAATACTGGTGTGGTGTCGGTCAAAGACCCTCCGATGCCTAAATCAGTTCAAAGCTCGTAGAAGAGTAGAAGAATAGTGGAGCTGAACTGTGTAGAGAATCACGTACCTTCTCTCTTAAGGGTGACAGGGTTTTTATAGAGTTGGGTCTTTGGCCTTGTAGTATGGTTGTAGTCGAACTAGGGATACCTAGAAGTATTCCAGTCGAATCAGGAAGGTTTCAGTCTTCATCATATCTGAATTATGAGGGATTTAATTCTTTCCTAGTTGAACTGAAAGAGCTAGGTAGCCTTCTAGCAGGACTCGGAAGATTGGATATTCTTTATCATGGTCGAACTAGTAGAGAATCTCGAGTTTGTAGCAGTGGATCTCGAGTGGTCGTTATCTGATGAGCTAGCGGATTTTTCACCCTGGTTGGTAGGGATGGACCAGGTCTTGATTCACCTGCATGGCTAGGTATACTAACATTCCTTGTGAAGACCAGGTCGGTACATGGATCTGGTCTGTACTTACCAGATGGGCAGGTTGGTATCCTTCATCTAGGTTGGGTCGATATGTTTACCTGATTGGTACTACGTCATACTTGATGAGGTTGGCATGATCTGACGCTCCTCAGCTCGGTAGGCCGAGATTATGGACCAACACCTTTCTTTCCAAGTGATGAAATTTGTGGCTAGCTGAAAATTAAAGTTAATCATCAAAACTACTACTATTCGAATTCTTCTCTTGATTTTAATGAGATTGAAAATTTGAGATTTATCTCCATATAGACAAGCTAGCATAACTTGGGTTGGGACCAGGCAATAACCAAACTCCTCGTGTGCGCACATGCCTTCCAATTCCTTTTGCCACCTTCCCTTCTTTTCTTCCCCCACTTCTTAATATTCTCCTGAGCTCAGAACATGGCAACCCAAAATCCCTGATGATCATATGGAACATTCAACGAAAAACACAGCACCCATCACCAAAACTACAACAACTAGAACAACAACGACAACAACAACAACTGCAAATGCAACATGGCTCTTCCTTCTCTTTGTTATGGTCTACGGTTTAACCCTGTATTATTACTACTACTGTAGCGAGCCCAACGCCAAGAAGCCTCATGGATCGCCAGCCCTTTATATGTCCTTGTTCTTGGCTGTTTTGGGCGTCTCGGTGGCAGCATTGCTCGTGGTTGCTTTGAGAGCTACGGTTGTGATGTGGATCACGGTGCTAGTTCTTCTTGCATTCGCAGGAAAGCGTCGTCGTTCTCTCGTTCGCGAAGGTGGTAAAATCACGGCAGATGTCTCTATTTATGTCTTGAAGACTGTGATCAAGGAACGGAGCATAATCACCCTTGCATTTGCAATTCTCAGTTTCACTGCTCTCATTCGTAGGGGAGATCATGCCGATTAAATTTCCTTTTTTTTTTCAACAGGGATTTCTGTCGAACCCAGAATCCCAAAAAAACTGATCTGGGATGCACGCAATACCATACGGATATTTTTTGGAAGGAATTCTGCTTGAGTATGGATTGCTCATAACAGGGGAATTCATGAATTAATGGCCTGAGCTATTCAGTTGTTCTCGGTAATTTCTAAGGTTCCTTCCTTCTAAACATGTGTATTATTAGTACAAATTAATAAAACGAAATTCCCAATAATATACCCTTTTTTTAATTTTTTATTTGAAAGTTTCTTGGAACATCATAAGAATTTGAAGCGTTACTTGGGTATAAAATTTAGAGATTTTTTTTTTTGTTTTTTGGTTTGGGAGAAATTGTTTTCGAGCACCTTGATTCCCCAATTGAGGATTTGATGCGGAAGTGCTGTGTTGTTGAGGAACCCTATGCATACACATTTTCAACACCCATTTTCAGCACACAGCCCACTAGCTAGGCACATGAAATGCCTTTATATTTCTCATCAATACGTAATTCAATGACATCAAACATACCAAACAATGCTATGTATGTGCCAAAATTGCGTTGAAATCATGCACCTTTATCATTTTCTGTGTTGAAAATGTGTATGAATGGCAGGTTTTTACCAACCAATTGGGCAAATGCTCACACGGCCCAAAATGCTAACCCAAATTCATACCCAAAGATGATCAACAAAGAGAAAAAAAAGAAAAAAAGAAAGAGAGTAATGCTTAATAAAATTCGAAAAGGAGCTAGTTTAATTTGGAAGGTCAAACAATTACTACTACATGATAATTTTGTTCTTATTGCACCAAATTTCAGGCCTTGACCAGTGAAACTGGACAGTATATGGAGCTTATTTTACTCAATCGTAACTAAACTAATTGCTTAATTTCTAGAAGAGGGAACGAAGAGAAACTCCAAACTTCTCTTTAGCCTCCTTATCAAAGGGATCGTCTCCCAAGTACATGTGTATGTATGCCCTGCACAGCAGTTCACTCTCCAACCTGCTCACCTCCTCATCCTTCACTGCACCCACCCAAATAATTAACAACATGAGATCAGAATGGCAATATAAAACACATTAAGTCAACTAAGAATTTGTTAAAGTGAATGATGAGCCGGTGTACTGCACCCAGTCCCTTTGATTATTCTAGAACCTTAAGATGTCTAGAAACTCGAGCACATGAGATCAGCTGAGTTTGGCACTAGAATGCCCATGTAGCACCATCCATTGTTAATCCTAATTGTGTGATACATAGTTGATTTTCTACTTATCAACTATAGCTTTTATGTCAATTGATTTTTAACATGGTAACAGAACTTTGTCATTCTAAAAGTTGTGTTCAAACCTCCTAATCATTTGCTTGTTTCTTTCATTTAATAAACATGCATGTATTTCTTCTTTATTATAAATATAGTTCATGATGTCATCATAAGATGAGGAGGAGAGTTAATGTAAAGTGAGGGGTTAATGTTTGTGTTGGCTTATGTGCTACAGCTTTTAAGTCAAGGGCTTCAAACAGAATTTACATCAATGTTTTACCTTTTGTTTGGAGAACGTAACCAGGGAGCCTTGAGATCTCAATGATAGAACCAGCTGGTAACTTAATGTCACCTGTAGCTTCACCGAGAACTCTACCAACCCACGAAAGTACATGTTAAAGTCAGGCATCATATATTTTGACAAATTCAATTTAATTAATGAAGATTAATTGTGATAGCTGTTAAAAGTTATGATCAGAGCATGAGTTTTACTTTTTTACGAGCTCTTCATTCTTCCGGTTTCCATTGAGCTTCTTGATAGACGCCCCAAGGCCTTCATCAAAGTTCTTCTTCACCATGCTCATAGTAAGCGTACCATAAACTATTGCCAATCTAACCATCATCCCCACATCACTGTCTATCACTGCTTGATACATTTCTTTTGTAGGTTTTGCTGGGGCCTTCCCGATCTTCGACTTCATAACCTCCTTCAGTTTCTCATTATCCGCATAAATCCCTTCACCACAAAACAAACAGTAATCAAATCAGTAATAATATATTAAAAAAAAAAAACTCTTTTAAGTTCAAATTTCAAATTTAACAAAAAAAAGAAAGAAAAAATGGGAGTTTGGTGCTACATATATATATATATATATATATATATATACATACCGAAGGCATAGATCTTAATACCAAGGCCGAGGATGGTCTTCTTCCTCATGCCCACAGAATTCAACTTCTTCCCATCACTGAGTTTGACTGGGAAAGAAACCCCAGTTTTGGGTTCAATCTCAACATCCACTTTTATGTGATGTAATAATAATAAATAATTTTAATAAAAATATTAATTAAAGAAATACTTAATATATTGGTTCGGGTTAATTTGTAAAATCTTAATCCAACTCAAATTTGATCCAATCCAACTAAATTTAATATAAAACCTAACCCAACCTAACCAAATGAGGTTTAAAAAAAGGGTTGTTAATTGAACTACAAAAAAATATATTTTAAGCCATAAAAAATTACTAATTTTAATTTTTAATAATACTTTCATGTAATTGTACCAAAATATCCTTCTTCTTTTTTTTAATTTCGTCGTGGGGTTCAATCTTGCGTAACCAAACCATCTTTTTTTGTGTGTTTTAACTATGATATAAAAGAATGTATAATTCGGTGAGTGAAAAGAGAACCCAAAATATAAGATTCTGTTATTTTTGATTGAATCACCATAATTAATTCAGTATCATAGGTCCGAACCGATCCGATAGCAGTATTATTCTTTTTATAGTGATTTTTTCAAACCTCTTTGTAAACAAAAATACAAATACATAATATTTTAACAATAAATCTCTGTCTCAGTGGGATCGGTATTTTAAAACGTTCGGCGGATAAAGATAACATTTTTTCAGATTTTACGGTGAGGATGGAATGCCGTACAAATAGCTTTTTTTTTTTTTTTTAAAAAGAAAAAAGTGCCCATGAGGGGGGCGTGCTCAGGACTCCCCTCTTAATCCCGCGTTGTTTGTGTTGTTCGTTTTGGCGGCAGCAATGGAGAGGGAGAAGCGAAAGAGGGCAAAGCGAGGTAGAGACTCCAACTCTTCCAATTTCGCTGAGAAAAATAAGAAGAGAAGTAAGAATAAAGAATCTCAGAAAACCCTAGATTCTTCTTCTCCCACACAACACCACAAATCGAAGCATAGAAAAATCGAAGGAGCAGACTCCTCCTTCCTCGACAAGGTTTTGTCTTTCACTCTAAACCCTATTTTACTTGTTTTTGAGATTCATTTGGTTTATTGGTTAGTGAGATTCTCTTTTTGTTAAAAAAAATAATTGGTCTAGATGAAAGCTAGATTATCTGGTGGGCATTTTAGAATGATAAACGAGAAATTGTATACTTGCACGGGGAACGAAGCACTAAACTATTTCAAGGAAGACCCATCTCTATTTAGTGTGGTAAGATCTTGTGTTATCTGAATTTAATGTTTTTTTTCTGGTTTTTAAGATTGGTTTGTGATTTATGAAGTTGAGGACTAATGTGGGTGTGCCAGTACCATACGGGATATCAAGGGCAAATGTCTCATTGGCCGGAACAGCCAATTGATATCATCATCAAATGGGTTACAAGTCGCAGCCCTTCTTTAGTTGTAGCTGATTTTGGATGTGGTGAGAACTTGAACTGCTTTTCAAACATAAGACGTGTGATTGGAGTTCAATTTAATTTTACTCACGTGTAATATGTTCTAGGGGATGCTCGTCTTGCTAGAAGTGTGAAGAATAAAGTCTTCTCCATTGATCTTGTTTCTAATGACCCTTCAGTAATTGCTTGTGACATGTCAGATGTAAGCTTTTTTTTTCAACACTTCTTCAGTTTTACTAGTTACTTCAACATCAGCTTCAAAATCCAATTATTATGAAGTCTGGCTATGCATATCTTTTGTGCCATTCAACTAGAAAATGTCTATTTCTAACTGTAAAAACTGCTTTACGAACTAATTATGGTTTTAATTCTTTTGCAAACATATATCTAATTCAGTATCCTGAATTATTTTCTTAATTATCTGTTGGTCATGTGGGGGTGGGGCCGTGTCCATGATACATTGAATAAGATAAGGTTGTCTATGTAATATTATCTCCAAACCTGAATTAACCTATATTGTGATGAATGCCATTTTCTGCTCTCAAGATTGTAGTTGTTCAAGAAGGTAAAGCTATTCTTTTCTACTGCATCTTGATTTTCAGCTTTGATCTCTATTGAATCTTATTTAGTTAGTAAATTGCTCTTTGAAGTGTTATACATCTCTAAGAAATGAAGATGGTTTAAGAATATATGCCAATGTGGTGCATGCTGTCACCAAATTTTGAAGCCCTTCATCTATTCTCTTAGAAATTTGCATTCTCGCCTTCATGTATTACAAAAATTCCAGTATTGATCCATTCAAGATTTTTTTTCCTTGTTTATTTATCTGGGTCCATGTTTCAATGAAAAATAACATGATTGAAGAGCTTTAGTAAAACTTATAAACTTAAGCGTTGTTGTGATTCATTGTCCTGAAAGGAAATTGGAAAAAACTTTGCTTCTGGGATCGTGTATCAAAGGATTGGTAGGCTGGTAACCACTTTATGTTTACGAACTATCCAGGTTTACTGGTTCCAGCTTTTATGCGCTTCGGATTTTGTTTATTGATGTATGAAAGTATGTAGGATCTGATCAATTAGTTTATAGTTCACAATTCACAAATTTCTACTTCCATTGATATGCAATCAACTTTAGAGGAATGGTGAAGTTTATATAGCAAAAAGGAATCATTTCCAGAAGGAAAATAAGAAAATGAACTATTAATATTAGCACTAGAAGCATCATATCCTTGTTTTGGACAATAGGAGTGGTGTGGATTGGATTAGGATGCAAGTGGCTTCATTACAATTTGTGTCAAAAAGTTTCTTCTTAGGTTGGAAAAAACAAGTATTCAGAAATTAGAAGTATAGTCAGGGAAATGAATTTTTCAGCTGCCATATAAGGACCCAATGCTGTATTAACACGTGCGATACTGGCAACACAATTGTTTGAGACCCTTAAACTATGGAGATACAGTTTCAAAGTTTTAGGAATTTTTTTACTCTTTTTGTCTTGGCAGGAGGTTGGAACCAGAAGTCAAAGTATTCTCAAGTTCCAAATATTGGCATAGCATTTGTTAGAATGTATATTTATCTATTCATGACAGACATAACTTGTAAACTGATTCTTTCTTTTTTTTGGTTTAAACTGTTAGAGGTGCAAAAGTAGTAACGATTCCCTTAATTTTTTCATTTACATTTGTGCCTCAGCCTCACGTGTTACTCAATTTGGTTGCTTCAGAAGTCTTTAATATTTGAGTTGTTTTTTATTAGACTAATTCAGGAAATAAGGTTTAGAAGTATGTGAATCGCAAAATTCTGAGTTGTAGCTTCTAGGATTTCACTGAACCTCAAGCCACTCTCAGCCCTTACTCTGAATTGGCTAATGTTAATCTCTCTTCTATTGGGAATAGATGATAATAAATTGGCTTTACTTTGGATTTTAGGATCTTGAAATCTTAGTAGTTGGAAAGACTATTTGTAACACCAATAAGTATGATGCACTTATGGGTATATGTAGAAGGCTTCTGCGTTGCCTACATTTTTGTTTGCATGTATGATAGTTTCATTGTTGTGAGAATAAGTTCTAGAGAAATGCCAAAAAAAAACTCCCATCATGACCTGAAACATTACTTTAGGTGATGATTGACATTTTTGCCCTTATTCATAGCAGGAAACCAAAAGAGTGTTGTGTTGGTTCAGTGGTTACTAGGAATGCGAAATTAGACTCCTTAAGGGAGGTCTCGAGTTCGATTCTTAGGGAGGCCCTTTACTATTCATGAGGGAATAGTAGGGACAAATAATCGTTTCGATGTAGACCAGCTGCGGTTGGGTTACTACATGGCGATAGGACAATATTATGGATTCATAATGGCTAGGCGTTCGCCCCGAGGGCAACTTCTAAGGGCAAAAGTGGCAATCTTGATTCAAAGTCCTGTTATGAATTTCGTTTTGAGTTTTTGTAGTACCTCTCTACATAAGGGGCATGTATATCCACCCATGCTTGCATGGAGCCTTTTAAAATGATCAAGTTCCACATATCTAACACATTTGTTCCAACAAGCTGGACTCCAGGGCCACAATTTCTATTTTTTCCCATTAAATTTAGGCTTTTTAGCTACGTTATCCATATCATTATGCATAACTATTGTATAAGAAACCTTAATTTTTCAGAAATCATTTAATGTAAATTCTGTTCTCCTTATCATGGATTATGTTGCTTCATGATTCTGTCAGACCTCAGACTCGTAACTAATGTATGGCCTAACTTGCATCTGCGATCATTACATATTAAATAATTTAGTGATCCCAATCAAAGGCATTGTGAAACTCCGCAAAGCACTACAAAGGAATCACAATCGACGGTACCTCCTATATAATACATGATGTCTGATGTGTGATGCTTCAATTTCTGTATTTTTGCTCTTGTAACATGGTAGGTTGAAGTCAGATGATTATAATGTTAAGTAATACTTTTGTTGTTGTTGGCCTTTGTGGTAGCCATTTATGTTTTGTAGCCTGTTGAACTGTGCAGACACCCCTCGACTCTTCAACGGTGGACGTTGCCGTCTTTTGTCTTTCATTGATGGGCACCAACTTTCCAAGTTATCTACAGGAGGCACACAGAGTCCTTAAACAAGGGTACTTGCGCACACAAGATTTTGGGCTCGTCCTTTTGCATCAGTTATCTAAAATTCTACTATCTGACCATAATATCATTTTTCATGTTACAGCGGATGGCTTTTGATAGCAGAAGTGAAAAGCAGGTTTGATCCAAAAAATGGAGGAGCAGATCCAAATAGGTTTCTGAAAGCTGTATGTGAGCTTGGATTTGTTTCAGTATCTAAGGTTAATACCGGTCGGTCATCTTCAAAGTAAATTTTATAAAAGAAACTTGTATCTATTACGACCATTCCATTGCTAAATCAATCCACTCTAATGTACAGGATTTCTCAAATACAATGTTTCAGTTGTTCTTCTTTCAGAAGAAGGTGAGACATAGCTCTATCGAACACCATCATTAGTTTTTGGTGGAGATTGTTTTTATATGTTTTCAACTTGGGAGTTATCTGAGTATCTCATTTTTGTCTGCATCTTTGGGCAGGACAAGCGAAGTTCTGTGAAGAAGGAAATTGAATGGCCAGAGTTAAAGCCGTGTTTGTACAAGCGTCGTTGAGAGCAATAATGTGCTAGAGTTGTTGCAATTATATCTGGAATTGTAAAATCAGTACGGCTTGCCTCCTCTAGCTGCAATTATTTATCATTAAAAGAACAATGAAATGAAAAATAAAAAAGAAGCATTGAAATGAATGGGAATAGATGTTTTTGAGGTAATACCAACCCTTCTTTAAAGTTTTATTCATTTATTGTGTGGCACCATCTTGTGTCCACCGGAACTTCAATCTCTCTTTGTATGATAAAAAGTGAACCTTACTTTGGTTTAAACAAAGCTAAAATAAGAAACTTTTTTCTTGTATAGAACTTTTGCGTGGTCCCTTAATTAAATTGTATCATGTATTTCATGGATAATCGATTCATGTATTTAGTTGTATCATAGTCATGATGTGTGAGGATCTCTTTATTTTTTATTTTTTGTATATATACTATTGTAAATGGCACTACACATTCAAAGATGGAAAAAAATTTCTAAAATTGCTGTATTGTCAAAACAAATTGAAACTGAACATCAACATTGTTTTGAGAATTATGAATACAAATCTAGTTAAGTTGTGTACAATGTGGTTTGGTCTATCTGACTTTCAGTTGGGCAATGTTAGTTCTATCAGAATAATTTTTCCAAGAAGCAAATAAGGGGGGAATGGAAGAGATTATTAGAGTTGATTGATTGAGTCAAAAACTGCAAAAGCAGTACGCCACCGTCACCCCCCAACTACCATTGCTCCTCCAAACAAAACAATCTCACCTGCAAAATCCAAATTTAGGAATGACTTTAGGCAATTGCATACTTCCCACTTGCACTTTGTTTACGCCTACGCCAGATGTTTGACCCTCTTCCCTTCTTTCTCTCCCATCACTTTCCCTTCCAAACAAAGAAATTTTCAAAAATTCTAACTTCTGATTGATGAAGAAAATTTATGTCGGCTATTGTGAGTTGATTTGTTTTTGTCGGTGGGCTTATCCTGGATTTGCTTGCCCCCCCTTGAATCACTCTGCAGAATGTTAGAAACAAGAAAAAATGATAATATAGACAAACATGAGTTCATTGTCTGGACTTGAACTTTTCAAGTAAGCTAAAAAAACAAGAAATATCATTGAACATCTTTTTCTTTTTTCACATTGTAATTCAATCATACCCTTCTTTTAATTTAATAACAAAACGTGGAATTTCTTTAATTAGTACAAAATGTTAAAGTAAACTTAAAAAAGAATAAAAAGTCATGATTTCACTCAAATTTATCTATCTCATTAATTTTATAAAAAGTTCCCAAAGAACTCAAAATGACCATAAATCAATAGAACATATCAAATGTTAACATTATGTCTACCCTTAACTGATCAAAGTTTTGATATCAGGCACTTCAAAAAAAAAAAAAAAAAAGGATGCCCCACATGTATCAGATCCTTCCCAGATTCAATAAATTATCCAGCACTAATGCCTTTTCAATTGGAGCACCTCCCTCCTCACCCCATATATAAATATTGTCACACCCCCACGTACCAAACAGATCTTAATGTTGGGCGATCCAGGACATATGATGCCAAAAACGTTTGATTTATTTTTGTCATCAAACTGAATTTAGATTATTCCATTTCCCATTAATTGCACCAATATATAGACAATGTTGTATTATACTCTTTAATTAACCAAGTACTAGAGATGAAGACTTTGATGTTCGCAGAAGCAAAGCAGAGTAGCATTTGCCCTCTGCAACTAATAGAGAATCAATCAACTTGCCCCCCCTACCTCCCCCACTTAGATACCAAATCCATAGTCAACTTTCTTTTTCCTAGAAACTTCAATTGACCCCCCCGCCCCCCTCTTGAAAAAAAAAACAAAGAAAGAAAAAGATGCCATGGCCCATGGACTTCTCAAGATTTTAGTCAGAATATGGAGAAAACTGTGATCTCTCTGCAACAACCCATCAAATAGGAACATACAAACTCTCATGGGCAACTCTCATTTCCTCTATCTGTGATCATGAATGGTGGTGTGATGCACTAGAAACCACCGCCTTGATCAACTACACTTTTCTTTTCTTTTTTTTTTGCTTATGTCAAAGTGAAATTAAAAAAATTAAAGTTGCAAGCGAGTGGATTGTCTCCATGCCCTAAGGATATCATCTTCCATGTGCACTTCTCTTGCTCTTGGGGTCCTCTCACTCATATTATTATTGATAATAATTTGTGCAATTCTTGCTACTTCCGAGTGTTGAATTGCAACCAAGTTCTCTTCTTCCTTGCTTTTCACGTGGAACTGCTAGTCAATGATTCTTTCCGATAGTCAAACTTGGCTGCTGACTTCTGATTTCTTGTTTGCATTCCCATGCTTTTTTAGCTTCTTCCTTATTTCCTTTGATGATGAACCGCAACTCTCGGGAGTATGTGATAAGGTCTCTGTTGAAGTAGTAGAAGTACTATATCTTTCTGGTGCCGTGCGTGGCCGACCCTCCTCTCTCTCTCTCTCTCTCTCTCTCTCTCGTCGTTGACAGAGACTCGGTGGTTCCTTCCTTTGCCTTTGTTATGAGATAAATTTAATGAGCTCTCCATCCTCAATGCTTCATTTTTAATGATTTAATTTCTGGGCAGGCTTTTTAACCTTTTATTTACAAAATTATAAGATTTATTTAGCTCTCTGTTATTAAAAGTTTTATTTTCTTTTCTTTTTTATTTTAGATTTTTTTTTCTTCCGGTTCTGAATTAGAACAAGGGAGAGTTTTTCTTTACTGGGTGGGGGCAATTATTTGTTTTCTTCTCAAAAAAGGGCATCATCTGTGGTTAATTTATCTCTTTAGTTCTGGTTTTCGAGATGGGATTTTGTTGGGAACCTTGGCCATTGAAGCAGTAGAGCTCATCAACTCCTATATCTCTGTAAATGGGCGATCTGTTAAAGGTTTTGTTTGTCAATTTAAAGTGAAAAGCCAAAAAAAAGAATAATAATAATCTTTTTGTTGGGAAAGAAGAAGAAATGGAAGGAAGTAATGGTTTTTACTCAGTGGACGAGTTTCGTTTGGATTCGAAGTGGCTGGTCGATCCGAAGCATCTTTTCGTTGGGCCTAAAATCGGGGAAGGAGCTCACGCCAAAGTATACGAGGGAAAGTAAGTTAATTTGTTAATTTAATTTCTGGGTTTTAATTTAATTTTATTTTATTTTATTTTTTGCTTGGGCTTAGGGTTTGATTTTTTACTTTTTTTTTTTTTTTTATATGAGATCTTCTTTTTTGAAGAAAATTTTGTTAGATTCTGTAATTTTCTGGAAAGCCCATGTGTCTTTAGCTCCGATTTGCGAGGTTTCAGTTCTCACATCTTAGTGCATTTGTGCTACATTCTCGTTTGAAAGAAGATGGAATTTCTCTAGACTTAGAGATGCGTTTTTTGTGTGTTGTGTTGGACTTGATGTTTACTAAATTTGACTGTCCATGTCCTTGATTATTATCTCATTTTTATGCTTTTTGATGCAGATATAGGAATCAGAATGTTGCTATTAAAATTGTTCATAGAGGAGAGACCCCAGAAGAAATCACTAAGAGAGAATCAAGGTTTGCGAGGGAGGTTGCTATGTTGTCTAGAGTTCAACATAGAAACTTAGCAAAGGTTTGCTTTTATGCTATCTTTATTGATGGAAACCCCTAAGTTATTGCATTTTGTATGCAGTTGGGCATACATACTGAATCTGATAATTTTTAAAATGGATAGTTCATCGGGGCGTGCAAGGAGCCTGTCATGGTGATTGTAACTGAGCTTTTACTGGGCGGTACACTGCGCAAGTACTTGGTGAACTTACGGCCAAGGAGTTTGGACACACGGGTAGCTGTTGGCTTTGCACTAGATATAGCTCGAGCAATGGATTGCTTGCACTCGCATGGGATCATCCACCGGGATCTGAAGCCTGGTAATCTTCTATCCTCCATCAGGAATCAGAGTTGCTTTGTTCAGTAATCCTGTTTGATTTTGTTATACCTTTAATTAATTGATAAAACTATGTTTCCGAATTTAATCTCAATCCGTTCTTAGGTTAGATCGAAAAGTTAATTTACTTGAACTAGGCTTCTCGAGAAATAGGTTTAATGCAATCCTAATCACAAGGTAATATTCATAGAAAATTATGTTTGAGCATGAAGCAGCCAGTTTTTACTCGGGATGTGGGTAGTTAAATTCTGCTGAGTGCTGACTAATGCCTGTTGTTCTGTTTTCTGAAGTTCTTGGAGATGTTTTAGGTGAATCTATGCACAGTTCAAAATTACTTAGTCACTTGACTCACTCCTAGATATTTTCCTTAGACAAATGCTTTTTGTCTTCACACCAGCTTGAAATTGATTGTCCTTCGGATGTAAGTTGTAATTTATTATCTTTGAACCTTGGTGGAACACATAAATTTTGGATTCTCCTACAAGCCTGATTAGGAACCAGAGAAACGAATGTGAATGGACATTAGCTAATCGATCCTAATCTTCGGGATCAGTTGAAAGCATAGACAACAGATCCTTTTGTACCCACAATTAGACTCAAAACTCTCTGTGATCATAAGGTAGGGAAAGGGGGACAGGTTTTCAGCGTGCTCACTCCCATCTACTTGAGGAAGAAATTGATTATTAGTTATGCAGGTGCATAATATTTTCATAGGATTAGTTAAGCTTTTCAATAGGCATGCTTACTAATGATATTACAGATACACATAAATTATGGATACTCTTATTAATGTAATCATGATGAAAAGCGGACAAGTGGAAATATCCGCTTTAAGAGGACAAATAATTCAGAAGAGTGATCATAATTGACATGAAAATCCCCATATTCTAATGGGTTATTGATAGATTCAGCAATCTGCTTAGATTCTTTCCTCTATTAGGTTAGATAAGTCTTGCAAGTTATTGATAAGAGAAGTCTGCATTTTCTCTCAATTTGTCACTAAATTATATTTTACCCTCATTAGGGTAGGTATCATAATTGGTAGTGGTAAGCATTCAGTGATCTGAACTGTAGGCACGTTTCCATGATTGCAGATGCTAACTTAGGTGTAAGGAAATTGTTTAATCATATTTTTCTTGAAGATATTAACTTAGAGTGGAAATTGGGTGCATTTTACTTTTTATTCATCACAACTCTGTCGGCACCAACTGTCAAAGAATTGTTGTTCTCATGGAAAAAAAATGACAATCAGAATAATTTTGTGTCATAGTGACAATCAATGGAGATTTTCTCAATGGATAAGCACCCTCTCAGTTGGCAACCTATCGAGTTATGGATTTAACTTAAGAAGTATCTTTGTTTGCAAAATCATTGAAAACATTCATATATATTACTCCAGTTAAGGCAAAAAGGGGACTTCCAACTCAAGGGACTGGTTGGGTGCTTTAGGAGGTTCAAGTGGCCTTGAATAAAAAAAACAAAGGAGGGTGAGGGTTCCAAGAACATCATCATCCTCCTCTTCTTCTTCTTGTTTCCCCTGGCTGACAGAACTTGTAGTTCACAAGCCACCAAAATTTGTGCTTGTGAGGCAAGTGGTCATTTCCTTCAATAGTAGTTCCTCGAATGGAAGTGAAAAATACTAGGTGCCTGGTGTTGAGATTTATGCAGCGGAACAAACACAAACACGCACACACACACAGATGCAAATCAAAGCAATAAGAAGAACTCACACAGATTTACGTGGTTCGGCGAAGATCCGCCTACGTCCACAGGAGATGAAGATTTTACTAATATGTGAGAATCCAGTACAATACTTACAATGTCTCTCTATTTTCTCTCTTACCTCTCAATCCCCAATACTAGGTATATATAGAGAGCTATAGACTTAGTTTCCAATTCAGACTAGGAAAGTTTTCCTACTCAGTTCACGAAACCAATACAGTCAAGGAAACTAATAAAATAGAAACTCATAAAATAGAAAGTCCTCGGGCCCACAAAGTGGCCTAGCCACACACTATATATAACAATCTCCACCTTGGCGAGGACCACCACAAGCCACTAGCCAATCAACCAATCAACATCTCCAAACGCGCCCCTCGAGACGCTCAACACGGTAGGATATTGATCAAGTTCAAGCAATGCTCAAACTTGACCGTTGGGACTATCTTTGTCAGCATATCTGCAGGATTATCATTGGTACTGATCTTCTGTAAAGAAATCTCACCATCTTCGATAATCTCACAAACAAAATGGAAACGAACATCAATATGCTTGGTACTGACATGATGCACTTGGTTCTTAGCCAAGTGAATGGCACTCTGACTGTCGCAATGAACTGGTACACTTTCTAGGATAATCCCCAAGTCACCAATCAAACCTCGGAGCCATAAAGCTTCCTTCACAGCCTCTGTCATTGTCATATACTCTGCCTCAGTAGTAGACAAAGCAACTGTAGTCTGCAACATACACCTCCAGCTGATAGAACCATGTGCCAAAGTGAACAAGTACCCTGTAGTGGAACGCCGCTCGTCTAAATCACCAACATAATCAGAATCCACATATCCACTGACAAGTGAACCTGTACCACTGTCCCACTTGAAAACCAATCCTACATCCAATGCACCTCGAAGATACTGCAACAACCGTTTAACTGCCTGCCAATGCTGCTTTCTAGGATCTGCCATATATCTACTGACAACACTCACTGCATATGAAATGTCTGGCCTGGTGCACACCATAGCATACATCAAGCTATCCACTGCACTAGCATATGGAACGTGACTCATGTACTCACGCTCCTCATCGGTGCTCGGAGACATATCTGCTAAAAGTCGAAAATGAGCTGCCAATGGAGTACTCACTGGCTTAGAGTTCTCCATTTCAAACCTTGAAAGAACTTTCTCCAAGTATTTTCTTTGTGATGAATATAACTTGCTCTTTTTCCTTTCTCTATGTATCTCCATACCAAGAATCTTCTTAGCTGCACCCAAATCTTTCATCTCAAACTCCTGACTCAGTTGAGATTTTAACATGTTGATCTCTTTCATGCTCTTAGCAGCAATTAGCATGTCGTCAACATACAAGAGTAAATAAACATAAGAACCATATGGAAGCTTCAGAATGTAGACACAACTGTCATACTTGCTCCTCATGTATCCCTGCCTGATCATGAAGGTGTCAAACTTCTTATACCACTGTCTAGGTGACTGCTTAAGCCCATATAAGGACTCTTTCAGTTTACACACAATTATACTCTTACCAGCAACCTCAAAGCCTTCAAGCTGCTTCATGTAAATTGTCTCATCCAAGTCCCCATGTAAGAAAGTTGTCTTGACATCTAGTTGCTCCAACTCCAAGTCAAATAATGCAACTAATGCCAATAATACTCTGATAGAAGTGTGCTTCACAACAGGAGAAAATACCTCATTGTAGTCCACACCTTCTCTCTGAGCATATCCTTTGGCAACCAATCTTGCCTTATATCTCACATTGTCTGATCCTGGATGACCAACTTTCCTGGAATACACCCATTTGCACCCAATAGCCCGCTGACCCTTAGGTAACTCTACAAGTTCCCAAGTTTGGTTCTTCATCAATGAGTCGATCTCATCCTCCATGGCTTCTTTCCACCTTTCAGAACAACTATCACTCATTGCCTCCCAGAACGTGGAAGGATCATCTCCATACGCTGTCAATGCATATGCTACCATGTCTTCGAACCCATAGTGAACTGGTGCTTTAATTGTCCTTTTAGCTCTGCCACTAGCTAAGGACTGTTGTTGCTGCTAGTGCGCACTGGCTCCAACTGTTGTCTCCTCCACATTACTCTTTGAATTTTCTCCTAGAGTACTAAACTCCACCTGCACAGAATCACCCTTATCCTCCTTCTGAGAATCCATCTGCTTACCAGACATCAAAGCAGACTCATCGAATGTCACATCCCTGCTAATTACAATCTTATGCAAATCAGGGAACCATAACCTGTATCCTTTCACTCCATCTGCATAACCCAAAAATATGGCTTTCTTAGCTTTGGGATCAATCTTACTTTCCTTGACATGATAGTAAGCTGGACATCCAAACACTCTCAAAGAACTGTAATCAGCAACATTACCAAACCATACCTCAAGTGGAGTCTGACAATCAATAGCTGTAGATGGTGATCTGTTAACGAGGAAACAAGTTGTATTCACCGCCTCTGCCCAGAATTCTTTATCCAAATCAGCATTGTATGATAACACATACAAGTTACCAAGTTTATTGCTTTTCATAACCACCAGTGCACCTCGGACTACCTTTAGAACTCCACCTTTAGCTACAATCCTGCAGCCCTGTGAATCTAAGGTACCCACAAAAATAAGATTCTTGCACAGCTCTAGAACGTGTCTGACCTCTGTCAAAGTCCTCACTACACCATCATGCATCTTGATCTTCACTGTTCCTATCCCTACTGTCTTACACGTCATATCATTCCCCATAAGTACGGTACCATTGTTCACACTCTGATCAGAAACGAACCAGTACCTATTGGGACACATATGATATGAACAATCATAATCAATAATCCACTCATCACCTGAGCATCCCATAGTGGCTGAAAGAACATTAGCACTATCAGACTCTTCCTGTGCAACTGTTGCATTACTAGAATCTTTTGATTTCTGTTTCCTTTTCCCTTGCGCTCTGGACAATCTTTTCTAGAGTGCCCTTCTTTGTGACATTCAAAGCACTTTAATTTTCTCCCCTTCGATTTTGATCTGGATCGACCTCCATGACCTTTGGACCATTTCTGTTCTGATCTATCTCTAGATTTATGCAGCGGAACAAACACAAACACGTACACACACATAGATGCAAATCAAAGCAATAAGAAGAACGCACACAGATTTACGTGGTTCGGCGAAGATCCGCCTACGTCCACGGGAGATGAAGATTTTACTAATATGGATTAATCCATTACAATGTCTCTCTATTTTCTCTCTTACCTCTCAATCCCCAATACTAGGTATATATAGAGAGCTATAGACTTAGTTTCCAATTCAGACTAGGAAAGTTTTCCGACTCAGTCCAGGAAACCAATACAGTCAAGGAAACTAATAAAATAGAAACTTGTAGAATAGAAAGTCATCGGGCCCACAAAGTGGCTGAGCCACACACTATATATAACACCTGGCTTGTAAAATGGTATTTGAGGTTACAAATTTCCTCAAAGAATTTTGCTTCGAGGGAAACTTGTCTAATCTGTATCGATTAGATTATATGGTCAAACTTTAAATTATGGAACCAGGCACATTTGATCTCCCTTTAATTCTATCCATTAAATTGGATTTCTTGCAGTGTGCAGATTATGTGGCTGTGTTTCCAATTCTTTTGAATGAAAGTTTTGGCAAGGTGCAAGACTGTCCATTGGTGATTGTGTGCTCCAATCTGTAGTCACTAATTTGCAACTCTCAAATCATAGTCAAGCTTTCTCGATTACTACTCCCACCACCATTTTGTATTGTTGACTTTTTCGTGACAGGACTAACTAATCATATCCCTATCCAGTGCAGTCTATTATTTTTATGCAATGAGCTGCATGATATACGGTAGATTGCCTGAACCATCCTCAAGAGATTGGTATTGGCTTCAGATGGTCTGAACAGGATTATATAAGATTCATGCTCTCCTTGGTCATTTACCCTTTGAAAATAATGGCAGTGCATAGCTCTCTTTTCCAGAAAAATCTATGCTGGTGAGCTAATTGGTCATAGCGGGCATACACTTCTATTCATAGTTAAGTTGATGAACCCAGCTAGCTCAACTTCTAAACCCCCACAGAGATTTCGCTGGATGAGTGGACAACTACTTGATTTTCAGGTTGTAGGAGCTGGGAACTAACTCAAATTGTTTTGCTTAACTTGAAATGGCCGACCAACTGAAAACTTGAGAACAATATCAGTGAATCCGATAATAGTATATTAAAAATATTAGATGATAGTATCATATCGATGGACACATTAGAGATATGGATAAATTTGCTTATTGTCTGCATTTTCTTTTATACTTTATATATTAATAGATATAATATAATATTTGTATATCAATGCCGATGGTTGCATTGCATGATCCACTTGAAAATGAAAGGTAAGAAATGTTTGCTAAGCTCAATATTTGTTGTTTAATTTTATTATTTCCACAATGTCTGCTCTGTTACTTTGACTATGCTGTTGTTCATTCTGCACCATTAACTATTGATGTGGAATGTTACCTAATTTTATCTTTTACATTTTTAAGTCATCTGAAACTTTTGCCAAAAACATCAATTTGTCTCTTTAAGTTCAGTAACTTTTAGTCAGCAGATAAGATATTGATGGTTGGATATCTTTGCCCAGAAAACTTGATCTTGACCGCGGACCAAAAAACAGTAAAACTTGTGGACTTTGGTTTGGCAAGGGAAGAATCATTAACAGAAATGATGACTGCTGAAACTGGAACTTACCGTTGGATGGCTCCGGAGGTAGTTTCTTTAAAATATAATCCGTACCTTTCTTGACGTCTACTCGACAATTATAAACTAATCAGCTTATTTGATGGCAGTTGTACAGCACAGTCACCCTGAGGCATGGTGAGAAGAAGCATTACAACCTCAAAGTGGACGTTTACAGCTTTGCCATCGTGTTCTGGGAGCTCTTACATAATCGTTTGCCATTTGAAGGCATGTCAAACCTGCAGGCAGCATATGCAGCTGCTTTCAAAGTAATTCTCTCTTCCCAAGCTATCCAAGAAATTTTCAGATGAGTGCTTTGAAAACCAAGAAATGATTAAAGAAAGAAAAGAGAGATGCCATAAAATATTGTAGGGTCAAAAATATATTCTCTCGCCAACTATGTTTTACTTCGTTAGTAGTGTTGTGATAGTCTAATTAGGAGCATTCCAAGTGATTATAAGCTTATGATATTAAGTTTTTTTTTATTTTTTTGTTTACTGTGTTAGAATGTCAGGCCAAGTGCAGAAGAACTCCCTGAGGATTTGGCTTTGATAATAACTTCATGTTGGAAGGAGGACCCAAATGCAAGACCCAATTTCAGCCAAATAGCACAAATGCTCCTACACTACCTTTCTACTGTTACACCACCAGAACCTGTTATCCCATCTCATGTATTTATGTCTGAGAATGCAGTGTTGCCGCCAGAATCTCCTGGTACAAGCTCGTTGATGGCTGTTCGTGACGACACAGGCGAAAAAGTAATGATGGAAACCGAGTCAAGGGGAATTTTCTGCTGCTTCAACCACTGCTACTGATCCAATCCATACCCACATGTGATGAGCTGAAGTTTCTTCTCTCCGAAGATCACAAAGGGCTGCAAGAAAAGCTCAACAGAGCTAGCTGGCTGGCTGTGAACCCAAAAGTGCGTTATCAGTGTAAGTGGTTTATGCCAAATTTTATGAGCTAACTGGGTTATTTGTTTCAATGTGACCACAACCTGTATCTGATGTTAGTTTAGTTAGTGACAAGATCTTATAATTAGGGTGTTAGTTACAGAAAGCATAATGTAATTTCGGCCAAAGATGTGAATGCGTCGCATCATTCCTGGCTGGATTTTGGACCCCTGTAATTTGTGATAAAAGGGAGCCTTGGCCTCTCTGAGAAAGACGAGTAAAGAGAAAACAGCCATCCAAGAATCCTCTCCGAAGTGTAATGGTAGGTAATTCAAGTTGGAAGGTGAATGAATCCTACCTACCCAATCTCGTCTTAGTCTACCATTAAATTCTGTTTTCTTTCATTCGAATTCATAATTTTTTTTATTTTATTTTTATTTTTATTTTTTTGAGCAGAAACAAGTAATGTATGTATTAAAAATAACACAAAAATATGAGTACAACCAAAGGTAGCACAAGAAGAGTGCCCAAAGCCTGAACAAAAGTATCACTCAAGAACCCAAATACCCGATATATACATTCGTGCACTCAAATTACAGATGAAAAAGACAAGCTTTCCAATTCAAAATCCAAAATCCAATTCGAAAGAGAGGTCATTAACCAACACGGCCACATGAACTCACGAACTGGCAACGAACCTAGTATCTTCTCACAAGCATCTTTACATTTATCATTAAAGATTCTATTGACCCACGTCTATAATTGTGCAATCACTCCAATAAAACAGGATGATCAACAGCTTCTTGAAAGCAGTTAAAAAAGACTCCTGACATACTTGTTTGTATTGACAAATTGTAAGGGTAGTGTTGAATATACATGTAAGAACTCATTCAACTTCTACATGAATGACCAAGGTAGATGCATGGATGTGTATGGAGCACCTTATCTGAAGTTCCCATCAAATCAATGCCTGCAGAAAACGTTACTGTGGATATATAAACATGATATTATCTTTAGGACGCAACCGTGTTCATAGGAAATCTTATACAAGCCTAAGAAGAAGGAAATCAATATTGTATGGACAGCATCACCGACAGTGCCATAAAGAAAATTGATTGATAAATATGGAAAATTCAATGCCGCCTGATATGGACAAAGGCGCAAGGAAATCTTGGCATGTAGGGCCAGGGGCTGAGCTGAGCTCCCCCAATACGAGAGATTTTGTTAATTAATACAAATACAAAGTGAAAGTGAAAGTGAAAGTGAAACTCATAAGGTGAAGGGGCCACGGCCCAAGGGAGAGTTGGGGTTCATAATAACACAACATACGTGTTGAAGTATAAAGGCGTGAATACCCAAAACATCAGGCCAATGAAATTATGTTACAGTTACCCATAGAAGAAAATTTTCAAAAAAAAAAAAATAAGGAAAAGCCTAGAGAAAACACCTTTGCCTTTCCCCAAAAACAACAATAAGAAGAAGAGAAAGCACCGCAACGTGCATTGGCCGCCAATATTATCTCCTCGATAAATAGCAGCGCAGATATTGATGATGGTTGTCTCCACTACGCTGTCCCAACATTTTTCGGCGGCTCCAAATACATGTAATATTAAGGTTATATTATATGAGTAAAATATTGTTTTCAAGGTTTCAAAAAAAAAGAAAAAATATATATATATTATACTTCCATGCAACTAGGATTGCATGGAACATATAAGTAATATTATACTTATATGTAAGAAAAGTAATTTTATAGTAAGATTGCAAAATCGAACAGTGTATTTAAGTAACAATTTTACTTCCATGCAACTCAGGCTTTTATATTATACCTAGTGAGTTTTTTGTCCAAAGTTGGTTTTGTTTCAAATTCGAAAACTGATTCTCAAAAAAAAAAAAAAATCTAAATTTGAGATTTTCATCTAATTAATTCACTCTTGCTAATAATGGGTAGCAAGCTTACTTGGGCATCTAATTCCTTTTATAAAGGGTTCAAATCTCCTCAATTTCGTATTAGTCGAAGGGTTATTGTATGTCAATTGGTGCAATCATATAATCCATGAATAAGTAGTTAAGATTGTTTTTTTTCTGATTCATTAATCTTGAATAATTTATATATATATATATATATATGTATGTATGCTTGTGTGACAATGAAAAGTAACAAATACTATAAATTGACAGAATTTTTTTTTTTTTGAAAGAAAAAAATTAATCGTTTTAACCTTTAGTAGTTTAGTGCTTAAATCTGGACAAATAGCAAAACTTTCCCAAAGCCTATAAGGTCACTTTCTTTTTCCTACCACTATGTAGAGATATAGCACTTGAAATGGATTAAAAACTCCATTGTGGTGATACCTTGTTCATCTTGATGCTTAAGTTAATTAGTAAAAAGTTTATCTGATTTTTTGGAGTTGTTAGAAGAAATTTTCTCTTACTTTTGGAGGATGAACGGTGATGTTTATATAGGCATTAGGTGGTAAGGGGCCACAAGGTCTATTAAGAACTAACACCCTATTTTGAGAACACAGAAGATTGTTACAACTTTTCTTTCCTAATCACTTAATTTGCTGGTTGGCACTATCAAGTTTCTAAATTCTTTTCACAAAGTTTGGTTGGCTTATTAGATTAATATGGTGTCCTTATCATGGGTGTGTCATATATCATCTTCTCGTTGATGAGGTGGTCTACTCTTTCTTTCCCATAGGCTCACTAGCAAACTTTTTATGAAAATATTTCACGTGCTTACTAAAAAAGTTACGTTGGTCTTCTTATATACCCAACAATTAGTATTGTCCTAACTTTTTATTTTTATTTTTTCTTTTGTCAAAGACGGAACTGTATATTAATCAGTGATAAAAAATAAAAAAAATAAAAATCTTGAGATACACCTGAACCAAAAAAATGTTCTCACAAAGAACAAAAACCAAAAACCACAGCCAACCTGGCCAATCTATATAAGCTATAACTAACATTCTCTGATATATCTATGAACATGCAAAAAAGAGACATAATTGTAATACGTGATAACAGTCTGCTGGATATCTTGAAGAATGGGTTCGACATGAGCCAGTCCTAACTTTTTATATTTAGCCACGTAAAATTGATCCACAATCAACCACTCAGGTTGATGTATACTCTTACGTGCATGTCATCCTTGACTTCACAATAAGCTTTATTTATACTTTTACTTAAAATATACTTAGCGATAACCAAGAAAGGGTGGGGCGAGAGTGGTTAATTAGGTGCAAAGCATTTAAATTTTATTTTATAAGAAGGTCTAAGGTTGGAATATGTCTCCCATTATTTGTTGTCCTGTGAAATTAGTGAAAAAAAGGGTTCCGATATCCATGATTTCAAAATATATATATATATATATATTTGGGTCATTATACATAAGTTCCAATGACAATAAATGACATATTACATTTTAAGTAAGAAGAAAGCGTTGGAAATCAAATTAAGTATTGTTAGAGAGAAGGGATCGAGTAACTTCCCAGCTTAATTATATTGGAACTTAAAAAGATTAAAAGAAGATAATAATATGTTAAATGTGGAGTACTGAAATATATTATTAGCTGTAAATATAATGTTTTTTGGTTTATGATAGCAAAGACACAGAAAAAAAAGGGGAGGGGGGTAGAAGTGCAGGCAGGTTATTCAGTTCAGAGTATCATGATTCATGATCATATATATATGAATTATTTCGTGCTTGATCTTCAAACAAATAATAAACACGAAGATTCAACAATAATCAAAACAATCACATCGAAATGGCCGGTGGGAGATAATAACTCTCCGCTGCTGTACTAATCATAACACCTCCAAATTTGGCGGTGAATGACCTCCAAATAAAAAACGTAGCGTATAACCAAAGCACGTACCCAACTTATTAAAATTAAACACGCACCGCAAAATACAGTAATAATAACTCTCCGACCCAAAACCAGCAACGACAGGCAGAGGCCGCCCCAGCCTCGCAGAGAGCCCAACACAACGCGCTGGTTAATTTTTAGGGTTTCTTCTTCTAGACAATACCTCCTTTTCCTCTCTTTTTCATTTCTATTGGTGTTTCGTTCGAGGAATAATGAAGTCAACTCTTGCACGGGCGAGCCGCATGAGTGCCCCCCTAACCCCTACACTACAATCTATACAACATGTAATATTACTGTAACATGTAACTTGCAGAGTATTAGTACTCAAAAATTTAAATAAAGGGAAGGGAAGGAATTAAATTAAAGTTTCTTATAATATAATTAATATATAATATATTGGGCAAGTAGACTACAAAAGGACACACGTGGCACATGATTGGTGGTGCAGTGGGTAGGTACTGTAGAAGCAATATATCTTTGGTGTCATGAATCCAAATGAAAGCAACGTGTCCCTCTCTCTCTCCAACTCTAATCCGACATGTTATTATTAACCCTCCTCACCCATACTGCAATTCAGTAGCTATCAGCTATCAGCTATCAGCTGTTAATTAATTAATGAACGAATGAATGGTTCTAATTAATTAACTTCTTTAGATGGCGATAAGATGAAAGGTACGTATACTTACTATTATTACTACTACTACTACACTTCTATGACTATCCCCCCCTCCCCCCTCTGCCCTCAGGCGCTACTGTTCTTTATAGTTAAGAGGGATTGCTTATATTACAAGTCATGCCCCATCCCAATCAATTAATAACTCATTAATATACATGATTAATTTATTATATATTTGGGTATGATTATATAGGGTTAGGATGGGATGAACCAATCAGGTGGCTTTGGTTTTCGGGGAAACTCATGCAACGAAGCTAGAGAAATGGATTTTTAAGGGGGGTATACATATGTATATATGTGTAGAGGAAAAAAAGGAAAATATATAGGCTTTTCAGAGACCCAGAAAGAAATGACGAAGTAAGAGAAAAAGCTGGGACAGGAGAGGGTGGGGATGATCGAGAGGTTCAGGCGTGGTGGTAGTACTGTTCAAAGTAATTAATTAAAGACACAAGTGTGAAGAAAGAAGATAGAGGACATATATTAGGGCTTCTTAGGGGTCTGGCACTTGGTCGTGTAGTACAGTGTGGCTGAAGGACACTGTTGCTGTATAGTATTTGTATTTTGGTAAGCTTTTTATGTTATTTTTTATTTATGTTTTTGGGTACGTTGGGGGGGAGTGATTGATATGTTATTGTACAGAATGAAGTAAATTGATTTGTAAGAAAGAATACTAATAATTTAATTAATTTATATTAAAGATGGGGGTGAGGGGACAAGGGAGTCAGTGGGAGTTCGGAAACGACTGTTAGTAGTAGAGGGCAGACAGACAAATATTGACAAAAAGGAAGGATTGCTTTTCCTCTTGAGACTTTCCATTCTCATACTTTCTGCAAAAGCTCAATGGAAGATTTGAAAGAGAGTAAGCCAAAAAGGCCATTCCAAAATGGTATATGTATATGTGTGGGGGTAGTAGGGAGAGGGGGACTAGAGCTCTGTTGCAATGTGTGTTGAGCATGCATGGGGTAGGGATCTGATTATAATTTCAAGTTATTGTGCTTTTAATGCATGGAAGCAGGCTTTTATGCTATTTGTCTCCTATGAATGCATCCATGCATGCATGGTTGCCTTTCATTTCATATATATGATCATATATCCCAATATCGTACTAATTTTAAAGAATGTAACCTTGATATATACAACAAACGTACTTCCTTTGTATAATATTATAAATAAAGAATAAAAGCCAAAAAAACTCAAAATAGAGATTAAAGTAAGAGCTGAAGTCATCAATATCTTATCCATTTTTTGAATCCTGTTGTATTAATATATATATATATATATATATGAGCATCAATCCAACATTTGTTTGTAATATTTATCATATTGAAATTGTATCACTTATCATATTGAAACTAAACACGGTACATGATTTATTCAGATTTACGGTTCATTATAACCAATCACGCCAGCATTATGAGCATTAGGAAATCACTCCTTGGCAGTTGTTTGGAGTATATTTGGAAGGAGAAAAATCAACGGATTTTCCAAGAGATCAAGTTCGACAGCAATTCTGTATGAGACTTATTTATGTATCTCGCTTCTTGTTGGACTGCAGCATGCAAACTTTTAAAGGGTCATAGGTGTAATGATTGGATGCGTGGGTGGGATCACTTATGTAGTTAATTTACAAGTGTGTATTTGCATCTAGTGCTTATAATTGTTGTTGTAAGTTACTTTTTACTTTAATGATATTTCAGTTTCTATCAAAAAAAATAAAATTGCATGTCACATGTCAAGTATGTAATTCAAAATAATATAATGGACAAATGATTAAACACAAATCAAATACAACACATAAGTACCCGAGAAAAAGCATTCTTTGAAAATAATAGCGCCAAGGGTGCACGGTTGAAACTTGAATGAAAACTCGAACATCCCAAGTCACTTGACTCTACATGAATCAACACAATACATGTAAATTCATGTTGATACAAGATGCATAAGACGTTTCAGTTTTCAATTTCAAATAGCATATTCTTAGCATTAATTTTTTGGTTTTCAAAAAGTGCTTAAATATTTAAAGACTCTAATTATAACTTTAGATTTGAAAGATTTTTTGTACATGCCAATCCAACCAAAATTTGATTTATCTAAGTTAAAGGAGCTGATCGAATTGATAGATATATGTTTTTAACAAATATTATCTTATCATTAGGTATGTGCACCAAAATAATAACTCCATAAATGAGCAAGTTCCTTGTTAGCACCTTCGTTCAAAAGTGATTAAGTTGTGAAGAACGTTATACTAATTGGGATTCAGACCGGCTTAACAATTAGCTTAGTTTTTCTGCTTTTTGAAAACATTTCTTAAACACAGTTATTGACTTGATGCATCATCAATATCAAGACAAAAAAAAACATATAGACAAAACTACTAAGTATAATTTTTATATCTACTTGATTTGACTCCATATCATGTAAGTACGTGCCTTAGCAATTAACTTCTAAATCAATGTTAGAAAAGCTGCCTTTTATCAGCTAGAAACTGCCTCATACATTTTTAGGCAATTAGCTAGCAATATTTCGAATTGAAAATGTTTCTATTTAGAATTTAAAAATTCTGATTGAAGAAAACTGAATCCAAGCTCTTTACCTCACATTAATATATATATATATATATTTATTTATTTAATACATGATTGTATTATCTTGAATCATAGCAAATGTATAATTTAATTAATATAGTGCATTAGTGAAATGTTTTTATCAATTTGAGCGATAAAATGTCATTTATCATTTTCCTAAGGCTAACACTAGAAATTGATGGAAATTTCATCAACAGTACTACTCAGTCAACGATTTCTCATTCTCCTTTCATTTAATTTCATTTAAGTCGCACTTCCTATTTTACATATTAATGAAGGGATATATCAGAGAAGTGATGTTTCAAAATGCTTATGAAAGAAATAAAATAAAATATATAAAGACCAAAAGTACCTAAAAAAAACTATAAGAGAGAGAGAGAGAGAGAGAGAGAGAGAGAGAGAGAGAGAGAGAGAAACTGGAGGATCAAAGCCTCCGGCAACTTAGTTTCTGGTTATATTAATGGATGTCCGACAGCTATAGTTACTAATTGTCCAATCAATAGATTTTCTCTCCCACAGGATCACTGGGTGTGTACATTTGACTAGGACCCATTTCACCAATCTCCACGAGCCGTAGATCCATGTGAAATGTGACTCACACACCTTAAATATTAGGGAATTCCTCTCTCATTTCTTTTACAAACGGATGTTCCTGACTATCGACCTTAATTACCTGAGAGAAGAGCAGCAGCAGCAGCAGAGGCAGTAGCACCAGGCTCCAGCTGCAACTGTAAAAATATATATACTTGGCACTTTGGCAGTGTTATTTGTCGAGGCTTTTTTCTCAGTTGGGTGGGTATTGGGAAGGAGTAGGCGTTTAGGATTGTCTGCCCATTTTAGGATAAAAACAATACTGTCTTTAATTCCAAAGCTTCAATCATGTACCTTCCTGTATTGACCCCGCCGAGCCACATAGAGAAGTTTGAACTTTGAAACTAATAATAACAATAAGAGACTATTATCCAGTGTTGCCCTAACGATTGAATTACGCTAATGAAAGAAAATTGATCTTGTTGGAATTATCATACAATTTCTACTTTCAAAAAAATTTACTATATATCACAAGAAACCCATTTAATTAACATTTTTCTTTTCACACAAGCGGCATATCTTATTGTAGAAAACTGATCTTTTATAATTAACTATGCATTCATATTTTGGGTCATAGCTTTACTGCTATAAACACTTTTTATGCATGATGACAAAATAAACTTTTAACAACGAAGAAAAAATGTTAAAACTCATAACTTAAATATTTCGAGATTTTAATTTCTTTTAAATATATAAAAAAAAAACATCAAATTTTATTTTTTAATATTTTAGAGTAAAAAAATATAATGAATTTGCATATAATTTTAAAAATTGGTAAATCCACATTATTAAATATCTAAAGATTTTAATAACATTAAAATAATGTTTTTAAAATGATGTTACAATTATAAGATACTTAACTAGTCTTTTTAACAGTTAACGATAATTTTACTTTTATTTTAAAATCTTATAAACAGGATTAAATATTAATATTATTGTTTTAAACATTGAAATATAACTTTTGCAATTTTATTGAGATTTTTAGATATTTATCATATTTTTTTTTATAAAGTTTTAAAATATTAAAATAAAATTTAATAATAATTTAAAGTTTAGTTCTAAAATTGTTAAAAATCATTATTTAACGATGACACTCAGGTTTTTAGTATTAAAATAAAAATGTCATCAAAAATTTTAGTAACATATCCTTTAACAATATCTTAAAAATATAAAAATATATTAATGGTAATTTTATTTTTTCTTTGAAAAAATGTTAAACAATGAGATTTAATTTTAATATTTCAATTATTTTGATAATGTTTTCAAATATAATAAAACTTTCAAATTTTAATTACATTATTTTTTTAAGAACCGGGAATGTGTCCTCCTTCTTTTATACTCAGTTCTCAACCAACTGAGCTATTAACTGTTGGTTATTTCAATTATATTCACTTTAACAATATTTGTTACTATATTGCTTAATGGTTATTTTGCTATAGTGATGATAGAACTAAGATCAAGCAGATCAATGGTAAATCTTATTCAACAGCAAAGCTCTTGGGCTTAGAGGTTTACTAGATTAATGATGCTATTAAATGTGTTTGCTTATAAATAAATAAATAAACAATGTATATGAACATAATTTTGTTGTTTTAGCAAAAAATATATAGTAAAGGAAACACTTTCTCCTTGATTCAAAACATTTTCTATTTAATTTAACTTCTTGTAGAAAGATTTTGCTACAGTAATTAGTTTAATTTTTGCTAAAAAAATATAAAAAAAAGGGATAATTAAGAAGAGGGATGAAGGAATGTACAATCCGATTGTCAAACTATAGTTAAATTGACTATTCAAAGATATCTCCGAATTACATCTATTAACTTATTATTAATCAACAAGCCAAAACAGTCACTATAAAATATATATATATATATATATATGAACAAGCTTTTTGAAAGTAGAGTGAATATTTCAAGGACTTAGATCATGAAGAGAAGTCAAAGATCCTAGCTGCTTCTTTTTATATCTTGCAAAAGAAAATTTCATTTTTCTTAAAACTGTTGCATTTTTGTGAATAATATAATGCTGAATGACCTACCGGTATCGCTTAGAGTACAGAATCCAAGCTTAGGCCAGATACGTACAGGCATTTGGTTCTTAAGGCTTCTCTGAACAAATTTTACGTTTTGTACCTTTGTAAGACTAGCAATAGTACATGCATTTAGAAAAGACGGGTGGAATTTCAGACATTCCAGATTCCCTCCCCTCTACTCTACTCTCCGTAATTTATTCCTATCCTCACAAAATAACAAAATTAGATTTTTAAAATACCAGCACCGAGAGTAAAATAAATATACAATATATCCAATAATAATTTTATTCTTCTTCACTCTTCTATTTTTTTTATTTTTTTTCTATTTAGAAGGACCTCTTTCTCACGTCTCTACTACACTGCAACTTGTAAAAAACTTTTACTGGTTGGTTGATTGATTCTATTTACTCTGACAAGATCTTTCCTTGTCGTAAAAAATCTATTAATTTCTCTTCTCTTCTCCGGCGTCGCTCTGCTCCTCTTCCCAGGCCCCCCAAACCAGCTTTTCATTTTCTCACCGTCATTCTAATATATATATATATATATATATATATGTTTTATTTTCCCTATTCTTTACTTGTACTTTGAACTTGTAAATACTTTTATGTAAACATCATAGTTATGAAAAATGGTGAAGTACTGATTGGATGCAGATGTGATTTTCTACAGTTCTCTCTCTCTCTCTCTTGTAAATCATCTATATTTGTAACTCCTCTCATCTGATGTTTACTGGGTTTTGTAAATACTGGTAGCTAGCTCCGCTATTTCCTGTGTTTCTTGTCATTAGAGTATAGTTCTTGGGTCCTGATTGGTTTTGACGTAGAACACGCTAACAAATTTTATTTTTTCGTTAAACCCATTGTTGAAGAGACCCTAGCTATAAAACCCTAGAACAGACAAAACCATGTGAACTTAAGCTTTGGTTTTGAAACCTGAAGCTACAGCTATAACCTTGGTTATCAAAATAATGAATGAAGGGAGGAACAATTTCTGAGGAACGCCAGAGTAATCATTCAAATGATAAGCATGCAGAACCAAGCTCTCTTCAACTTCCCAAAAAACAATAACAATCTCTTCACTCCTAAACCCTAATAACTTAACCTTAAATGAAAATTTGGTGCAGTCCACAAGGAGAAATTATGTTAGAAAAAAAAAAAAAAAAGACAAACTTTTACCTCTTATTATCAAATCTTCAGCCCCCAACCATCAAATTCTACTACCCAAGTACGGCAACACCAACTATATTAATCCTCCAATTCCCCGTTTCATCTTCAATTAATCTCGGAAATTGTCGAGTGCAATTACTGACCTACATAGCTATTAGCTGGCGCACCTAGTACTATTCACCAAAATATTTACAGATTAATGGGAAATTTCCATTTATATAATAATAAATAGAATTTAGAAATAATAAAGCAAAATTTAAATAAAGAAAAAAGAAAAAAGAAAAAAGAAAAGCAGGTCTTACCTTGAGAAATGCAAAGAGACCACAGGAAAGGTTGAAGAACGTCTCATTCATGCAGACTGCGTTAGAAGTCCAAGCAAGTGACAAAAAAAAAAAAGTATATTTCTCTATGAGAAATATAAAAACGTTTAAATTAAATATGTAAAAAAATATAAATAAAAAACAAACTAATTAATCCCAATCCTCGAAAACAGCACGTTGCTTCAGTGAAGAATCGCAGTCGTTCTAATAGAATTGATTTTGAATTTTGCGTTGCATGAGTAAATCAATCAAAGCTTCCCCATAACTCATTAACTCCTCTTAATTTCTCTATAAATACCACCATCAGTTTCTACTCTTTCTTCCCACACCAGCTTCTTCTCTCCGACCCCTCTTGTGTACTGTGCTCGTTTTGCTCATCTTCAACTAAATAGTAATGGAAGAAGCAATGACACAGTTAAATAGCTTGACCCAGCAGCAGTCAACGGAATCTGACCACAAAGACCACCATACCGACCCTCAAAGACGGTGCAACAACAACAACAACAACAAGAGATCTTTAAAAGACGGTGGTGGCGGAACTAGTGGCGGCAGCGGTGGTGGTGGGTCTATGAGGTACCGAGGTGTTCGGCGCCGGCCGTGGGGACGATACGCGGCGGAGATAAGAGACCCACAATCGAAGGAGAGGCGTTGGTTGGGCACTTTCGACACAGCAGAAGAAGCGGCTTGCGCGTACGACTGTGCCGCTCGAGCCATGCGCGGCCCCAAGGCTCGAACCAACTTCGTTTACCCCTCTTCTTCTATTAATCCGACAACTCATGAGCATCTTGTCCCTAATTCGTTCAATTTGCCTAAGCCTTCTCCTCCAATTTTCCGAGGGCTTCACGAGAACCGGAATCCGGCGTTGTCCGATTGGTCGTCTTTGTGTTCGAAACCAGCAAGTATAAGTGATTTTAATGCTAGTCCTGCTGCACCCAGAAGTTCGTCTGCATCTCTTAACATGTATCTTCTTCATGATATTCTCAGTTCTTCATTATCTTCTTCTTCTTCTTCTTCTTCTTCTTGCACTCCACAGTACATGAGAGACCCGGTTCCTTATAACTTTAGCAGCTCCATCTCTTCTACTGCTGCTTCTTTTTCTACTACTACTACTCCTATGTCTGCGACAATTGCTAGTGGTACTAATTCACTCTTTCTGGGTTCTTCATCTATGAACCTTCCCGTCGTGGAAGATCAAATTTACGCAGTGCCCACCTCGTATAATTCTGTCTATGATAACGAATTCTTTCCTTCTGAGCCGTCTGATTCCGGGTTATTGGAGGAGGTTATTCAGGGTTTTTTTCCGAAATCCGGGTCATCTGCCAAGTGTCGTTCAACTGCAGAACAATCTCGTTGCACTGGAGAAGAAGCGATGGATGCACTGGGAAGAGGAATGCTGGTCGATCCAATGGTGCAAGAGGAGGTAAGTAGAGGAATTGATGACGACCATTTCAGTCTGTATTTTGGTGGTCGAGGAGGGCTATCAGAAGTTCGAGGAGGGCTATCAGAAGTACCGTATCATCCAGGGCAATATGATCAGATTATTCCTTCCAATAGTTCTGTGGATTCAGTAATGACGCCGCCACTTCATCAAGATCACGTTCAATCGAATTTTCCGGTTCTGGCAGATGGTACGTTCGAAAATATATTGCAGTACCCGGAATTACTTGATATCTTCGCCGCCAAGTTGCAGAATGCTGGAGTCCGATAATCTGATGATTAAGCTGAGTACTATATATATACTCTCTTGCTCGATCTTTATGAAACTAGCATCGGAAATGAAAATGCATAGTTTCGTTTTGTAATGAAGATTTTGTAGAATTCTGCCTTTGCTTTGCTCAGAATTTGTTTTTACGGTACTATTTATATTTCTGTCTTTGTTGGCTTTATTAGGAGTTTGGAAGCATGATGCTACCCTAATTTTTACACTCTTGTGAATGGAGCTTGAAATACCTTTTGGGGTTCTATTGTGTGATTTCTAGTATCCAACTTCCAGCTTCTTTTGCGAGGGTCAGTTGGTTTCATGATCTCATATTTTTATTCTATGTGATTGTCGTACTAGAAAGCGTTCATTTGGAACCTCTTTTTGTGATGCGAGGGTGCTGATGAAAAGGTTCTAGGTAAAGTTCTTGTTTAAAGAGGAAAATTATAAGAGAACCTTGAAAAGGTGCAATGAATCTTTTTGTATTATTCATTTGCTGTTATGTGGTTTGTTGCCTTTTCATGTAAAGTGCCCATATGCCTGATGCCCAGTTCCATTTTTTTAGTCGCCTTCCAACTTCGTTCGTCTTTTCCAGATTATTGGGCACTGAATTAATACATGTAATTGTTAAATTATTAGCTTTTTTTCTTCTGTTGCTTGAGTAAAGCTACTGAACTAGTGTTCTTATCAACAAAGGTAGAAATATTTCAACTCATGTCACAATGGTACATATATATATTCTAAATTCATAACATTGTAGCTACAGGATGAATGCTTGCTTCTCATCTCATCGCCCATAGAATAATTTTGGTGAATCTAGCATGTTAGATGAATCATAGTTTTTATGTTCGTCTCGTTCAATCTACAGTTGTTTTTACAAATGTTCTAAAATTTCATGTCGTTTTCCTTGTATATATGTATGGGAGCTTTCACACAGATTTATTAGCCCACCATAGATTCCAATCCAAACTTGTAATTTTTGAGGCAAGTTATATGGGATATCTTTATCTATTAAAGAAAAGATATTGATGTACCTTACATTTTACGTGAGGATTCTATAACAAGTTTCTCTAAATCTTCCATCTTAGGTTACAATTTTTTAGAGAAAACAAGTCTTTAAGGCTCATGTGTTTGGTTTTTAATTTTAAAACTATTCACTTTTCAAACATTAAAAGGATCAAAACCGTATATAAAAACATGTTTGATAGATTGTAAACTTAACATAACCTAAATGATTAAGAATTCTAAAAAATGTTGTTATGAAAAAAGATTTAGGAAAAACCTTGAGAAAAGAGATAGACGTCATCTTTGATGAATCGATCAGGCTATAGTATCTTGAGAAATCTCACTTTTCATTGCCTCCAATGTTGTCTTCTTTTCTTGTCTCCTCTTTTTGAAAAGTTAACAAACCTACGTGCAAAGACGGATTTTCCTTTTCTTTTTCCTTACCTCCTACGTACACTTTTTTTTTCGTTTTTACTTTTTTATATGCAAAGAAAGCGAGTCTAGACTCTATAGGTATATGTATATAAAAGACGAATCGAGTATTCAATAGCACGTTTGAAATTTTAAAAATAAAAATATAATTTTTTATTATTTCTGAAAACAAACTATTTTCGAAATCTTTAGAACCAAATAAGTTTTCAATTTTTATTACTGAACCAAACTGTTATAAAAAAAATTAAGCTCTAGTACTTCTTCACACACAAAAATACTTGATTTCAGTTTGCCCATTATATGTACATTATTAATACAATACTATATAGGTGCCTATACAAAATCAATTTAAGAGGGGTAATGGAGTAGTTTAAATATTTAACTAAACCAACTTATCTACATCTCCCTTCACACTCCTAAATATGTCTCCATATATATCCCAATTATTAATTAAATGAATATTGTTCATACATCGTACGTAACTATAAAAAAAACAGCCTCAGAAGCCATAGCAGCAGATCTGCCAAGGACCCCATTAGGTCAGCCCAAGATCAGTGGGCTTACGCCTTTGTTTTGGGTTTCTTGGTTTATGCGTTAATTATTAGCGCACACAAGTTGATCTAAGACATTTCCTTAATATTGATAAAAAAAAAAGAAAAAAAAAATGGGTTCAACTAAATGTACCTACCATTTCCTCTCAGTCCACCTATTTACTTTTTTCACCCACCTAAAATTTTAAAATCAAACAATCCTTCTCTCTTCACCCACCCAAATTTATCATTTTGTCTCTATCATTTCCATACTCCTCAAACCCCACCACTCCCCTCCTCTCTTGTTGCGTCTCCTTTCTTCTTCATTAATTTATTATTTCTTCAAGTTTTTTAATCATTTAAAGAGTTAAGACAACATTCGAAAGGTTTGTGAGCAACAACCTAGCAAAATCTTATGAAAAAATCAGGTTATTTCTGGTTTTGGAGGTGTCAAACTCAAATTGATTTAAGTCAAATCTTAGATCTCAAATTAGTAAGTAAACCATGATTTTTACATGTTCTAAGTGAATTTCAATGTGTTGTTGTTCGATTTGAATGTTTTTTTCACAAAAAAAAGGGTGAAAATGTTAGAATGATGCTGCGAAAATGGGTTCTGACAAGCCATTTCAACGTCGTATTTGCACACATCCAACCCTGGTGGGTCGGATAATTTGGTTTATGTCCGACCTCAGGTGTATCCGACCCATTTGGGTCGGACAATATATTTTTTTAGTTTTCTTTTTTAATTTCTCTTTTTTGTCCAATTCTGATAGGTCGAACATAGGAGATATGTCCGATCCCTAATGGGTCGGACAAACCTTGTTCTGTCAGCCCCCACGCAAGGTCGGACACGCCTAATTCGGGGGCAATTTTTTAGGGTTTCGAAACCCCTTTTTTGCCCCCATTTCTCTTAGATTTTGGGTATGTTTTTGTAAAAAAATAAATTGTGAAAATATTGGAAGTGTCTGCTTTTGATTCCAAAATACAAGAAAATGACAAGATTAAAGATTAAGATGAGTTGGAGAGTTGAAGGGTTGAAGTGTTTAGGATAGAGAGTGGGTGGATGAAGAAAGAAGAGGGAGGGTTTAAGGAGGGGTTTATTAATGTCCTTTTTGGTAATTTCACATGAGGGCTTTTTTGTTTCTTTAATTATTTGATTAGGTGGGTGAATAGAGAGAAAAAGGCGGGTGGATTTAGCTGGACCAGAAGAAAAAAAAAAAAAAAAAAAAAAGCTAGTTCATATTCTCTTGCTACAGGCCGACTACTATCAAGAGGAAAATTAAGGTATTTGTTTGGTGCATTGGATGAGTATATCGAAATAATAGTCCTTCGGGTTTGAATTGATTGTTTCAAGATTGGGTGTTTAGGTTTGAATCGGTTGTCTCTGAATTGGGTGTTCAGGTTTGAATTGGTTTCAGGTCAGGTGTTCAAGTTTGAATTGGTTGTTTATGGGTGGGTGTTTAGGTTTGAATCGGTTGTTTCTAAGTCGGGTGTTAAGGTTTTCGGGTTTTTCAAGTAGGTTGATATAAACAAGTTTATCACATGCATAAATATAAATGCGATATAAATTTCATAGTATTGAGGCCTTTTAGAGTAAATATCCACACTTGAGCCCAAACGTTAATTAAGTCGAGGACAATATTAATACTAATTTTGAGATCTAAGCCCATCTAACACGGTGCGAAATAATAATAAAAAGCGCAACTATACTCATTGGATATGTATGTGAAAGGTCATGTTGGTGTTAGAATAATACACAGCTATACAAGAGGTGGCCAGGGGGTGAAAGGCCTGGTTGGTGCATCAATTGTGAAAGATTGGATACAGGGTGTATTCAGGAACGAGGAAGATGTTATCCCAATTTATGGCATATTGCTATCAGTGCTTCATCATACGTGCTTGGCATGTACGTAGTAAATGAGAAGAATAAAAAGAACATTATATTGCAAGATTGTGGAGGAAGTCATAAGCAATGAATGCTCCATCGAAGAAGGTTGGGGAAAAAATTAAAGTGGGCCTGCGACGTAGAAAGCTACCTCGTTTCATGATTAAAAGATGTTAATAAGAGAAAAAATAAAAAGAAGGCGAGGGATTGATGATCATTCTCACAACTCACAAGGGGGGCAAAGTGGTTGGACCATTATCAAAACTCAAAAAGTAATGGGTGCAGGTGAGAGGGATTTTTTCTCCGTTTAGTCTTATCTTCCTGTTATAAATGGAAGATGACAGCCTTTAAAATGGATGGAGATCACATCACAAGTTTTGATGTCTCCTCTTGAGTAGTCATATATATATATAAATATTGGAAAATGCTAAAAAGCACCCACGAAAATTTGGATGAAAACTCAGGCTTTCTACCCCATTGGATTATACGGATATGTGCAATACATCCATCCCTAGGGGTGTGCATTGTGCACCTCATGTGATCTAATGGGAGTGGAAAACTTGAGTTTTTATCCAAGATTTCATAGGTGTATCCTTAGCATCACCCATAAATACATATAATCCAATTATTCTATTTGGTAGTTAGCAAATCAAATCAATGGGCCACCATTTGTAGCTTCTTTCTGTTTATAAAGTGCTTGTATCCTTGATTGGCTAATCAGGTCTTCAGCCCGGTTCATCATGTCTTCCCAACTTCTTTATTAATTATTCATTGGAACCTAGCTAGCTAGTTCTTGTCAAAGATGTCACCCTTTCTACTTTCATATTACTCATTTCTATGGTGATCAATACTGGAGTACTGGGTTTGATTGTAAATGATTTAGAAAAAACAGGAGGCCTTAATGGGATGAACAAAGGAGAGAGAGCTGCATTTGTGTAGGATAAGAATGGAGGAGATGTTTCAACCCTGTTGCTCACATGACGGTCTCTTCATTGACATCGCAGAATGCGGTGTACCAAAAGTATCATTTCAGCTGCTCTTCACGAGTAGCCCTCCAAAACTACAAATCAGAACGTATTAAGGATGCTTTTGTTTCTATTTGGGGGAGGTTCTAATATGTAAATTCTGATCCAATTAAGCACTCTTGTCAATAAATCAAATTTTGTTCGACAAGGACTTAAATGTAGGTTCAAATTATTGGAAAAAAAGAAAAGAAAAAAAGAATTGAGCGACAATAAAGAAAGGTACAAACATACAGATTATACCGTTACCTATCATTTTCTTGGGTTGGACCCAGACTAATCAATCTACCTGGTTTTCAACAATGAATTCAAGACAAATATTATATTTATTCCATTCCATTGTTGGTTGAGGGCAACCTAATCTGTTCATACAGAGGCAGAAGTCTTTGCAATTGTTCTATTCAGTTTGATAAACTATGAATTTCCATCACAGAACGCTTAGGAATCTAGTTTATCACCCCCAACTTCCTATCTAATTTGATTTCCATCTCTTATATGAACTGAATTAACTCTACTCTCTAGGTTTGTTAGTATGCTGATCAGTCTTGGCAACATGATTCTAACAGAGTGTATTATGGTAAACTCAGATTTTGAGTTCAAGAGTAATATTATTTTCTTCTACAAGAATTTCATCCATTCCCATCTTATTGGAAGGGCATTGATCTGTCCTAGTTTTCCTAGTTTTCTCTTCAGCATCTGCTGTTTGGTAGGAAACTTATCAGGAAGCAATCAAACCAGTACTGCTTGTTTTTTCTTCTGTTTCTTGAATACTACTATTTTGTTAAATATCAAGAAGAATCCTAATGATGCTCAGTAAGTACTGAAATTTTCACTCCATTTGGCAGGATTTTAGCTCAAAATAAGGTGGTCAAATCTCAAACTTAGAATTATGCTTCTTTCACGTCTGACAAATGGATATGTGTACATATATTCTTCTATATTCTCATCCATGATATTAATTAATCAGTTTCAACTAGGTTTGCATCACTTTCTAATTTTCTCTGAATCAAAAGAATTTGCATGAAAACTAATAGTAATAGCAGCTTCTTCTTCAGTACATCCTTGTCATTTTTAAGTGGATAAGATGGAAACTACTACTAATAGCGACAGATTCGGTCCCATCCACCAATTTTTTTCATGCTAGTCCAGAATGAAAGTACAAAGAAGGATTTTACAACATTAGTAACAATATCCCCCAAGTATAACAAGCTACACTGAATATATTGGAGACCAAACAAACAATAAAGTATAGACATGAAAAGAGAGGGAAAAAAAAATGTAAGAAAGAATGAAGCCAAATCAAAGGGTTGTTGCAACAGGACATCTGCATATTAACAAAAGAACATATAGAGTAAAAACCATTTGAGTCCCGCATATGATGTTTTACAAATCTGGGGTTCAAGTCAATAGTATTCAGAGACTGAAACTCCCAGAGTGCTTCTCTCTTTTACAAGCTAAAAGTTTTAATTCATTATTAGGATAAGTACATCATTGATGCAAAATGAGTCCCCAACCTAAGAATATGCTGATTGATTGGTCTCTTAACATTACCATTTCCCAACCTAAAAAAATATATATAATAATAATAATACGAAATAACAGATCAATGTCTTTCGGCCATACTTCTGTTACTAGACCATAACTTACTTAACATTTTCTTGGGTCTAGCAGGAATAGACCTGAGCGTCTTAAGCTTGGAATTCCTCAACTCACCATCCTGGATCATGAGATTGTCTTCCAAATCATTGTCATCTTCAGCTAGCTTCATCCTAAGAGTTGACATCTTTGATTTTGGAGATTTTAGGCCAGATATGCTCCATTCATCATCTGCTTGACCAGTACCAGCAGTGCTTAGTTTCGGTGGATGCTTTGATGGGTCATCACCATTGGTGCCTAGAAGTGCCTTGATGTTGCTGGGAAGTTCTGTAACTTGGCCGCCGGCCATGGCTGCTCGTGCTTGCTCAAAGAATAAGACTTGCACCACTACCCTGAGCGGAAGTAGCTCATTTTGAGCTGCGTGCATGCATGCCTCCATGGATAGCTTCCTGCAATCTAGAAGTCGGCACAATCGTTTCCGTTCACTCTTGTTCAGTTCCAGGTGTGACTGGTTGATCATGGGAAATAAATTCAATGGCATTTGTTAATTAGTCATAATTTTGAGACATCCTAAAACTAGGAAATTGATGATATGAACACACAAGTCTGTCTTTTGTGTCTAATGAGGAAGAGCTTGTTTGCTTAACTATGAAACAAGCAAAACAAAAGAGCAGCTTATCTTAAACCAGAGGTGCAGAAAAAAAAGGGAAAGAATAAAGATATGTATTTAACTGTAAATTACCTTGAGGTAAATATCAATAGCTCTGTAGAGATCATCATGATCAGTTCTCGCAAAGCTGGGTATAGCTTCAGCAAGCGCAATTACTTTAGATAAAGGCAAATTAACATCTCGAGCGATTTCCTGTAAATAACCATCAACAAGCTTTGCCACCTTCAGTTTTGAGCTATGTGATGCAGAAGAAGACCTCCTGCTTTCCTGAAACTCGAAATCGACATGCTCCGCAGAGCGAGACCGCCTTCTTTCAAGACCTTGCTTGACTCTGCGTGGGCTTGTCGGGGGGCTCTGCCCTTGCAACCTGAACTGCTCTAATATCGTCATGATTATATCGATGTCATACAGTGTCTCATTCGTATATGATAACGAGGGTATTAACAGATCAGTAACCGTTGCTTCCTCCAATTGAAGTCCAACTCTTCTGGCCAATTCCATTTTTGAAGAAGAAGAAGCACCAAGTATATTTGCCGCCTTTAAAAGCTTAAGTAAGAAGCTGCAAGAAACCGAACCTTTCTCTGATGGAAGCAAGCTTATTATCGACTCCAAGAGCAACCTATGTTTTGAGGTTATTTCACCAATTGACTCTGTACCAGGATCAGAGGGCAAATGCTTACTAATACTCCCATCTTTAGAGATATTGGGTAGCCATCGGGATGCATATATCTTCAATGCGCTTCCAATAAGACTTGGAGGTATTCTCCCACCAGATTTGATTGCAACCATGGTTCTCCAGTACAAATCTATACCCAATTCTGCTACGTCTTCTGCCCACCATCCTTTATAAGTAGGCTTGTGTCTCTGGCTCTCTGCTCCGTTACAAGACGATAAATCATCCCTACCCCCTCTCGAATAACTATGTGACAAATTCACCTTAGCCGGGTTGCTTAAGACTTTTGTCGCAACAGCTTCAATGCAACGACTTGTAATTTCAAGATCTTCTGATAACAAAGGTAAGAATTTGGTGCTCTGTAAAGTCAGCAACGAATCCTTCCACCCGCGAAGTATGCACGAATTTAAGAATACTTCGAGCTTGTATATAAGGTTTCCCTTCTCTACATCCTCTGTCATTTGAAGGTATTCAGCAGCACATCGAACTGAAACGATGTTAAATGCACTTATGGTAATTGTAATCCCGTAACAGAACTTGGCGCAGGTCTCAAAGGCCTCTACTCCACCGGGAAAATCGGGAAGTTGGATTATTTGTTGTTGGGGAGAATTGGGTGACTCTGAGCACAGTCGCTGCAAGCGCAAGCATTTCGAAAGTAGAGGAAACTGTGATAGAAATTTAAGTAGAATCAATTCATAATGTTCATTCAATTTATACATCAATTAATAATCAAAATTGAAGCCTGGAAACTAAAAAATTTCAGGAAGTGGGTCTTATGAATTTCACCTTATGAAGCAAATATCTGCTTCCTTTCACTTGAACTATGAGATCACTTGAGACTTCTGAGGACACAGACCTACATTTAGAGATGAAAGGGATTCAAAAGTCTACCCAAAAAACAAATAACTTCGAGAAAAAAAAAGCTAAAAACTTGGTGGGTTTCATACGCAGTTTTCTACCTTACAGCTTCAGCAGTGTAGAAAGTATCAGGCCGAGATCCAAGCTTCATAAACTTCATCTCTAACCTCTGTAATCTACCATATAGGATTCTTTAACATAGTTGAATCAGAAAGCCCACCAATCCTCTTAGCTGATATTCACTATTTCATAAACCACTCTCACCTTCAATCTCTAGCTAGCTTTGTTCTTCAAAAACAGAAACAGTCAAGAGCTCCCATTTCCTACAATAAATCCTTGCCTGTCAGTCAGGGAAGTGAGTAAATTTATATAAACAGATTTTATGCAAATAAAAAAAAAAGCAGATATTGTCAAAAAGGTCAAAAATAAACCTCAAAGAAGATCAAATGCCCTCAAATTCTTTTCAGTTCAATCAAATACAATAGACCCATTTGATTAAGACATGCAAGATGAAAAATCAAACCACAATAGAAACCCAGAAAAAAAAAAAAAAAAAAAAAGCTCCTTAAATAAAACTAAAATCAAGGAAAGAAAAATTCACAGCAGCAAAATACCAATATCACAATCAAAATGATAAAATCAATGGAATTATAATAACCTGAAAAATCATCATTTTTTTATATATATTGTTCTTCTCGATCAACAGCAACATGAACCACTGGCCGGAAAATCGAAACGCCACCAAACTGTTTTTGCAACGCAAGCTGCTGGTGCTGGTGCTGGTGCTGGGGTATGACATGAGATGAGCCGTTCTTAAGTTAAAATTATGTTTAAGAGCCCCCCACGCGCACGTGCTTAACCTGCCCCCACTTACGCCCGTCTCTCATCATTGCTATTGCCATTTCCTTAATTCCCATTCATCACCTCCAAGATTATTTTAGTCAAACCCTATTTTATACGCCACATCGTAATCCTCCTCCCATTTAATTACGATGATTTATTTTTCTAATTACAATATGCTAATAATATATTACCTGTTATAGAAAATTCAGAAAAAGTAGAAAAATAAAAATAAAGTAAGTTGTTGTTGGTGTAAAAAGAAAAAGATGAGTGTATACCATCAAAGATTGCTTTATTAAGCAACTTGACAAGAGAGTGAGAATATGCCACCCTCTGTATGTATTGTTGGAACTATATATGTGTTATATAAATGGGGCATTTTGCTAGAATGACCTTCATTTTGGCTAAATTAACTAATATACCCTTCTTCTTTTTTCCTAGAAAACTTTTATTAAAAAAAAGGTCTGCATCCTGTGTGAAATCAAGAATCAAGAGATTGAGAATGGTCAATGTGATTTTGCCACGTGTATGAAGTTGGACTTTGTGTTGCATTGGATTCTATGTTGGGTTTAGATTCAGTGTTTGACTTCTTTGTATTAATATATGTGTATGTATTTGACACAAAGGTCGTTGAAGGTGGTTAGTCTGGTCTGTGCCATTTGTAGGAATCTATCATTTTACCAATCTGCCCCTTTCTCTTGTTTTTATTTTTTAGGTTCATAAAGTAGAAGGAAAGCTTGCTTCAAATTACTTGATGAAATCAAATAATGATTTTATGGCAATATTGATGTGAAGTTTTTAACAAATAAAACATAATTATATTGTTGTGGTTAAGATGTATAATTAGAAGTAGGTAAAATGAAGATATATAGTTGATAGATTGCATTTTACATTTCTAACAAAAAAAAATTAAAAATTAAAAACAACCATGATAGTTTTTTCAAAATTGTATTAAGTGACCGAGTATAATGTAGCCACTTTCGACCATTTAAAAATAAAAAAATAAAAATTCTTATGTTAATTATAAGTAATGTCAAATTAACATGAGTTGAGAAATAGAGTTGCTCAGGTATTAGTTAGTGTGAAAATACAAAAATATCACAGTAGGATTGAGAAATATGAGGGAACAAGGGTGTCCCTGCAGGCTCCCAAACCCAGGCATATCAATCCAAAAATGGCACTAACCAATGCATGAACAACGAGGCCAAAGTCCCTCTGAGTAGGCTCGATCAGTGTCGGGCGGTGGCTCGAGTTGGCTCAATCAATGGGTACGTCCTGCATGGACAAAAGGGCAGTCGTGATATTTTAAGAAGAAGAAAAGGGCAATTGTGAATGCAACCCAAGAGAGAGAAGGAAGGAGCCGTGGGTCTGGCCTTGGCTTTGCGAAATAGAGCCATCCACACGCTGTACTAGTCGTTTTCCATGTCGCCCAACTGGGCTACCAACAAACAACCCTCCCCTTGAATTGGGCCCCTCTCTCTTTCTCCCTCTTGAGGGCCCCCTTCACACTCATACAAAAAGCTAATTCCACCATTTCGCTTTCTTAATTTCTCCCTCACTCACTTCAAAAGCAATAGTAATTAGTACATTGGAATATATTGCCAATATTCCATCCTTCTTTTCTTTTTCTTTTTACATCATCTATCTATCTATCTATCTATCTATCTATTTATAACTGGAGCTTGAATGTACTTTAAATACAAAATAAATGAAGAATAAGCGAAAACACACAGATTTTACATAGATCGGTGAATGTTCATTCTTCTAGCTACTTTCACGGAGAAGCCAATTAATCTACTAATAAGGAGAATCCGAGGGTTTACAATTTATGCTCAAATATATTTTATATTATAATAATGAGATTTTATATACCAGTGAACCACCCATAATAAGCTTAACTTATATCAAAAAGACAAAAATACCCATGACAAGAATGAGCCAAATTTTAACTTGCCAACCTCCAATTGCAAAGTGATAAGGGGGTATGGTAGGGAGCTCCAAAAATATGTTCCACACCTAAAGGCAATTTTTATGTTTTTTTTCCATGCGTATTTCTAACAGCGAGATGTACGTCATGTAGAAAGCCATTTATTGGAGAAGTAGCAGAGGTTTTATTTTTCCCTCTGAAACAGGGCAAACAGGGCATGTCTACCCCCTTTAATTCACAATATTAAGGGTCTTCTTCATGTTCAGACTGTCTTGTGAGGCCTCTAAGGCGCTTGTGTCAAGGCATTAGGTACGACAGGTTAGCTAGATTATTAGGTTGTCGTTTTGACTAAAGAGTGCCATGTTGACGAGGACATGAGGCATTAATCGAAGTAACTAGACTTAACGAATTCCCATGACTCTTTACAGATGTTAGGTTGTTGACAAACACTGGTAGAGAAATTATGTATGAATCACATTGGTGGTGTTCGGTGGGTGATGGAAAGTAAAGCTACCCAATTAAGATTAAGTGCTTAATTCAATACAAATATGGCATTGTTGCTCCAACGCTATTTTTTATTTTTATTATTATTTTTATAATTTGGGTCTAAATTTCATTTAGTATCAATACTATATCTAACTTAACTACTCTTGTTTTGTTGACTGAGTTTAAATTTTAACTAATATCGATATTATTCCTAACTTAACCATCTATTAGGCTTATGGAGTTTTACTTCAATGATGAAATCTAAATTCATATTTTGTGTAATGAACTTGTTCATATTTAATTTGAGGCTATCATTTTAATCGACATGTGCCTAACACAATCACTAGGGATCCAATCGTGTTTAGTGCTAATGAAAAGAAAACTCAAGACTCAGTCAGCATGAAATTAATTAATGGGCAGAATTGGCATTAGGTGTGTAGGGTACCCTAGAGCTAAGGTCCATGAGCATGAGTCCAAATGGGCAAACATGCCCGTGAACCAACTGACTAGGTTTAATGCTGAAAGGACGCATCCAAAGGGGCATACAGCAAGGAGCGTGATCGGTTGGAGCCTGATGAGATGAGATGACACACACACATATAATAAACAACCCTTTATCGTACAAAAGAGGAATGAATTGGATTTTTTTGAATGTTGTTGCTCTTGGGGTGTCAATGAAACATCTTATTAGTTGTTGAGTACCAACTGCCAACCTTTTTATTATATCTTTTTTGTAATTTTATATAGTGGGCGCACGCTTACACCTCCTCCTACAAGTAACTTATTTGATTTATAATACGTAAACTCTCTTTCTTACCACATTCGATAGACGCGTATCCCTAGCTTCTTCTCTTTCACTCGTACACAAGAGCTAAGTTTATATGCGACTGACTGCCAAAAATTGAGCATTTTGGAGTCTCTTTCGGCTTTTCTGAACTGGGCCCAATTCATAAGTCGTAACTCTTCCCCTTGCTGGCTAGCTATAACATTATCTTTCTAGCTACATGGAAAGCTGTGGGGTCTTCTTGGGTGGTTTTTATCATGAATTGCAGGCAAAGCTACGCAAGGCTTAGATAATTCTAACCATACTTGCACTACAAGTGGCAACTCCTCAACCATTCAGAGTCACTTCATCTATTATTTTCTTGTTCAATAGTGCCGAAGTTGACGTCAGCAATTAGTTCCATTGAGTAATGTTGATTGGGTGGGTACCCAGTTTTTTTTTTTTTGTTTTTTTTTAAGAATAAAAATAACAAGTGCATGCAATGATTTAATGCCTGATCGAAAAAAAGAGAAAAAGAAAAATGTAATCATTCAATTATTAGGTATTCACAATTTTTGAGACTAAATTAACTAGAATTAAAGACTAAACTATTTGTTTTTAATTTAAAAAAAAAAAAAAAAAAAAAAGCTGGCGTCTCAAGTAATATTAAACTTGTGCCTAGAATTCTTATTTGGGCTCCAATACCAAAGTACCTAAAAGGCTAAAACTGCTGCTTATACCCAAAGTTTTTTTCCATTCATGTTCCAATCAGAATGTGGGGTATATCCTCTGCTTATTCGCCCAAATCCTCTTTTGTCAAACACTAATTAATGCAAATTTGATATCTCCACGAGTTTTCTCTTTAAAAAAAATAAAAAAAAATTCCATCATAATGAAAATTTGGTTTCAGGACTACTACTCCCAAGGAGTGGGCCAAGTTGCCCTAATTATATATATATACGACGTAGCATGATAATTGACTATAATGGGTGTCTTATACAGTCATGATAATGCATGTATTTTTGCAGAAAATTGCTCTACTACTACTTGGGCCACTCATCACGGCTCTATTGATGGTTAAATATTGGTTGCTAAAACTTCAATTATTGCATGACTCTTTCTCCTCATAGAGCTACCATTTCTTGAACCATCTGTGTCAATGTGTTAATTAACATCGCGAATTTCTTTTAGCTATCAAATTGTCCAAATTAAACAGGAAGTATAAGAATGGGATTATACATATATGTTCAGTACTATAATTACAAAATAGATAGCTGTTTCTATCAAATCAATTTTAGTTCCTTTCATCTCAGGTCAGGTACCCATCAATATATCTGTATCTCCAATTCACTATCTCAATTACATTTATAAGACAGGAAGTAGTGGTAGATGGTTGTAATCCCTTTATCCTTGAAAGCACAACAAATATTATTGCTATAATTCCCTTGACCACTCAAAATTATGTTTTTGACTCGATCTTGATGAAGAGAATGGTGGATGCATGAATAATGATTTATGCTCCTCCAATTATTTCTACAGGAAACTTTATTATTATTATTATTATTGCTGTTCCCATCCCAGTACTAAAATAATTTCTTTCAAAATTATACTCATAACTCAATGCTAATATTACACATTATACTAAGATATAACATTAATGGGTATTGTTTTAAAAATGCAAGCAACCTAGCTAGCTAAGCTAGCTAGATTTGCTTACATATAATAATGATATATATATTATTATTTTGAGTTGTAAAAGATGTGAATTTGATTAAGATCAATGATTTTAATTCTAGCATGATCCACCGTTCAAAATAAAGAAGAAAGAACCGGCCAATTAATTCTAGAGCCTCCATGGCTCCAACAAAAAAATTTTCCCCATTAGTATATTGTCTCTTAACAAAGACCTGCGCTCTTCTCGTTGGCAGCACTAGAAGTCAAAACTCAAACAGTAGAAATGAATGAATATTTGATGTAATTTTGTGGTGAGAGCGCGCAGCACAAACTTGTGTATTATTTGAGGTTTTGATCCTTTTGTCCTTCCTCTTCTAATAAAGATAGCGTGTCGAGGATTAGGCACGCTAGACACGATTAGTGGTGACGGGACAATGTGTTTAGCTTTATTATCTCATTAGTGATTTGTAGGTTTTTAAAGATTTGGAAATGTGCTTGGTGACTGATTAATTTGTACTAATCCTTTCTTTTTCAAGGTCGGCTTATATATTAATTACTTTAATTAACTTGACTGATCCAATTAAACCTTCTACATAGGATAAATGATCTGGGTCATCAACGACTACTGACAAGAATTGGGTCCTCCTATATATATAAAAATATTGTTTAACTAAGAGATTAAAATAAAAAATTAAGACCATCTTGCAACGTTATTTTTTTAATCTTTCCTTTTTCCTTTCTTGATATATATGATAAGAACTATTAGAATTGTGGGTCATTTTCATTTTAGCTTAACTTTTTGAATTGAATCCCATTTCCAATCATTCCTTTCTCATAAAGAGAATCACTTACTTTATGTGTTTTTTTGTTGTTGTTTATTATCATCGAGGCTGGCTAGCTGAGTCAGTGACTAGGTGTTTCCACGAAATTGGTTGAATTGTGGTCCGTCTTTTTCACATAAACATAGCTCTAAAAAATATTCTATATATCAACTTTCTTCTTAGTCATCGTTATCGCCATCATATAAGTATTATCCTAGTTTTCTTTCTTTCTTTCTTTTTTCTGACTTCTTTTTAATTTTCTATCTAACTTGTTCAGCAATTTCGAGGAAGGATGATTTGGGACAGAATATAGATCAGTGTAAAGCATATAGTAGTAGTAATCTTGAGGGAAGATAAGAATTGAAATAGAGAGTCAATGAGGAATAGAGAAAAGGGCGGGGCGCTTGATGAAGATGTCATGATAATAATTAGTAATGATCAAGTTGGCTTTTTAATGGTGTAGGACATTCAACATTCCAATCTGTATCGACCATCAGCACGATAACCAACCATCAACTAATATAGTAAAGCAAGACTAATGCATAATCATTAATTAGGTCCCATTCCACCAAGGACCAAAGCAAAAGTTTGAAGGGCCGTTGGCCATCCATACCTTTAACCGTGGCAAAATAAAAATTTTAAGAGAAAAAGGTGTTCAAAGGGTATATATCAAAGTGTCAAGCAACACATCACAGTTGGGTTGTGATCAATAGGTTTTTATGGTTGTAATTTCACCAGTCAACCTCTGTACCAATCTGATGATGATGGTGAGGTGGTGATTATCAGATTATACAGTACCTCATGATCAAATTTTTCTAGAGCTAGCAGTGCTACAGGGCTAATTGCTTTGGTGCATAGAGCCGTCTTCCTCTAGACCATACGGCCAGCATGACAAAAATAAATAAATAAAGGAACCTTAGTAGATTTTAAAGGAACAACTGTCACGTAGAAATGTATATACTGTATTCAGTCTTCATTGATATGACTCTCACTTTAGTGCACTAATCATTTGGCTAATAATGTAACAATCTCAAATAGGATTATACTTTTTTTTGGTTAAAAAATAAGAGAATATGCATGCATGATTTGAGAATTTTGAGAATGGTAAATCCTCATAGATTTGATATATGGTGTGAAAATGGGAGGAAAAGCGCAATTTTATTTATTTGGGTTTTTCTTCTTCTTTGACTGGATAATTAAGCAATCAATTAAATTGCAACAGATCAAACTCCATTATCTCTGTAAATTTAACCTGATTGTGCTAGTCTAACAAGCTAGAAAACAATTTGGAGATTTTAAGGAGGGAGACACATATTGAAGACACTATTATATAAATTGGCACCAATATGAATTGAAGAATCACATGCCAATGCCAATTTCATTAAGTCAACTTATGATGATTTTTGTAAAATTTATACACACGGAAAGGATTAAAACGCCACAAATTCTGACCTTACCGACGGTAGTAGGACAAAAATAATTATCCCTTTCATATTCTCTAGAGAATACCAAAAAAGAAAAAGAAAAAGGTCTCCCCAAAGAAAAAAAAAAGAAAATGAGAAATCTTTAACCTAAGAATATCGAAGCAGAATGGAAACAAAAGCAGGACTGACTAGGCTGTCCATGCCCACAAAATCCCAGACATAAGTGACCCTCAGCATTCTAAGCACAAGAGAATATTTGGGGGCGTAATTGGTAGACAGCCACATCTACCATCCCTTCAATTATCCTCTAATGGGTGGGGCACCCTTAAATTTAATCGCCCTCATTCTCCTCACTTTGTTTCCATTTTAGTTCGTGGAGGGCAGCTAAGATTGGAGAGTGCTCCAAAATTAAGGGACACTGAAAGAGACTCTCCTGTTCTTTTAGGGGGTGATTCACTCGTGTGTGCCACAGACAAATGGGTCATTAGTGCTCACTTGTTACGACAAATTACCACACAAGTTTCTTTCTTCTTCGGTCATTAGTGGGCTTATTCCTTGAGGAAACAGACAAATAAACGGGTCATCTAATAGTACATGTTAATAAGGAATCTTGAATGTCACAACAACAACATCTTCTGCTAACATTTTCTTTTTTTCTTTTTTCTTTTTTGCTTTGATTGGCGTCAAGGGAAGGGATAGGAATCTTGAGGATAAAGTGAGAGTGTTTAGTGTGGTGTGTGAACCACAGCACAGCACCGGGAAAAAGCACTCGATATGGATACTCTGCTACTGCTACTGGCACTGGCACCACTTATGTCCGGCTGCTGTCACTTTAGCAGGCCCATTAGTATACGGGAAATGCCGCCCACAGTGCCTTTATATGAACTCCTACAACTACTATTTAGCACAGCACTATGGTCCTTTATTGTGTGCATCACAGCTCTTAATTGGGTCTCTTGTGCGTTTTTTTTCCATTGGTTATGTACAGGGGATATGCCCAAAATTGGTTTAGTTAATCCGAGTTAAACTTTGTGTTTGATTAATAATCTTGGAAGTTTATCTGATCTTTGTAAGAAAACTGGTATATTGAGAACTGCAGCAGCCGTAGAGAAAAATAAATGCAAAATAACATAAATAAAAATGATTACAAAATATAACTATCTGTGATAAAATCATAGACGTAGCTACTGATAGAGTAAAGGAAGTAAAGTCGTGTAGATTATGTGATATGGCTAACATCGACATGTTGGGCCAGGCCCTAGTGAACAAGTTGATCCAACCCCAAAACGGCCGAGCCCTTCTACTAATAATCCGCCCAGACGCCCGCACCATCCTCAACTCTAAAAGGTCTAGTTAAATTCACTCATCATTTTCTCTTTGTCCACCCACGTACTCTCTTCACTCACCTAAAATTTTAAAATCAAATAATCTCTCTATTTATCCACCCAAATTCTTATTTTGTTCCTCTCATTTTCATCATCCCCAAATCCCAATAGGCCAACATTCCCCTCCTTTCTCAGTTTTTCTTCTTTCTTCTCTATTGATTCATTATTTTTTCAAGTTTTTTATCATTCAAAGGGTTAAAACAACATTATGAAGGTTTGTGAGCAACAACTTAGCAAAAATCTTACAAAAAAATTGAGTTATTGCAAGTTTTGTAGGCTTTTAACTTAAACTGGTTCAAGTCAAATCTTAGATCAAAAATTCATAAGTAAAACATGATTTTTACATGTTCTAAGTAGATTTCAATGTGTTGTTATTGGATTTGCATATATTTTAGTACAAAAAATAGGTGAAAATGGTGGAATGAGGCGGCGGAAATGGATTTCGGCAATCCATTTTTGCGTGCCGAATTTGGAGATGTTCGACCCAGCAGGGTTGGATAATTTCTTTTATGTCCGTCCACAATAGGTCGGACATAAAGAGGTGTGTTCAACTTAGGAAGGTCGAACAATGCATTTTTTGATTTTTTTTTTTTTTTAATTTTTTTCTTTTTGTCTGACCTTAATGAGTTGAACAGAAGAGATATGTCTGACTTGTTAAGGTTGGACAGACTTCATTCTGTCTACCCACGCAGAGTCGAACACACCTAATTCATGGGTGATTTTTTAGGTTTCAAAACTCTTTTTTGCCCCCTTTTTTCTTTGATTTTGGGTATATTTTTGTAAAAAAAAATACTTCAAAAGAGTGAAAATGATAGAAATGTATGTTTTTTATTCGAAAAATACAAAAAAAAATGATAAGATTAAAGATTGAGATGAGTTTAAGAGTTGAACGATTTAGGGTAAAGAGTGAATAGGTGAAAAGAGAGGGAGAGGATGAGAGCTTTTTTGTCTCTTCAATTTTTTGATGACGTGGGTGAACAAAGAAGAAAAGGCAGGTGGATTAAGCTGGGAACCAACTCTAAAATGCTTTCTCAATTAAGCGTGCAGATTCAAACCAAGATTCAATCTGGGTCATAGACTCACAGTGCTGATGCTTCGGGGGCATTTCTATCGAAATCAGTATGAGCCCAGTCCGAATGACCATTATCAGCCCAAATCTCAGTTAGATCCATTAATTTTACAAATAATATTCATGGGTCGATGGACCCATTTTTTTATTAATAGCCCACAATAACTTGCATTCCTTGCCTTAAATGAATAAGGGTCAATACAAGCACAAGAAGCTGCCACTATCGTGCTGTTCCTATCCGGCTTTGAGGATCGGCGTGAAACTGGGTGAGCGGAGACGAAGTTCGAAGCACAGGAATCTTGGTTCACCAGAAAATATACATAGAGAGAGTCTTAGAGAGAGAGCGAGAGATTTTCGTTATTGCTTTCGATGTGGGCAGTAGCAAGGAGGAACCTGCAAAGGCATAGCTTGAATACCCTCTCCATTGCTTACCTTCGGAACAAGAAGTAAGTTTTCAATCTTTCCCACTTTTGACTCATTATCTACCTATAATTTGGTTTATATTTTAATGGGTAGGTCTCATGTTATCAGGGCTGTCCAACAATGGCGAAATTTTTCACAGAATTTGATTGCAAGCAATGTGTTTGATTTTATGTCACTGAGAAAAGAGAACGACTTGTTCTGCTCGAATTCGCGGTTGAGTTGTTTCGTTGAAAGCCGGACAATGTCGACGGCTAGAGGAAGGAGTATGAGGAGCAAGGTGGAGAGGTTGATGAGGAGGGATGTTGGAAGAACGCAGAAGGAGATCCGAAGAGCGAGGAATTTGAGGAAGAAGTTAATGACTGATGAGGAGAGGCTCATTTGGAGCCTCAGAAGAGTATGTTGTCTACTTCACTCTTTCTGTCATTCAAAACTTCACTCATACTTTCATTGAATCCTTTAGACAGCACCATAAGTAGTTGTATCACCAATGCTATTGCAAGCTTCTCAATAATCAGATAAAGGTACATGCAATAACTGGTTTTAGGATTGCCTTCAGTTGTCTCCTCATGAAATTCTAGTTCCTAATTAGGCTAATTGCATAAGTTCAGATTTCTAGGGTCATGTTGAAACTTGAAACTTTAAATCTTTGGTGATGTATTCTTAGTTCATATTTAGCTGGAATGCAGCATATGCTGTCTACTGCTGATCCTTAGATCATCAAACAAAGAAAAATTCTTCTTCCATAAAGTTTATCATGCATATCTTCTAAAGGTATCACTAGTTTCTGTTCAATATGACTGGATTTTTCATGTGGCTTTTGAGAGTTCCTTAATCTAGTGTTTAGGCATGGTATTCTTCATCATGCTCAATGCTACTTCCTATCATCATACTTTATAGGAAGATACCCAAGTGGCACCTCAAGGCTACAAAGCATCTTCAACACTTCAACTTGATAACATTTTTAACTGAATTTCTTCGAAGGGCAGCACCCTGTTTCAGTTTATTTAGATTTAGAGCATTACAATGATTATGCACAATGGGGGCTCAAACCCAATTACCTAACTTTTTCATGTTCTGCACTTTGACCACAAGATCTCAAAAATTCTCAGTTTTCCCACCAAACTTAAAAAATAAAGTGGAGAATTTCACCTAATTTTTGGTTAGTCATCCTGTTATAGATCCTTCTCACCATGGAGTATCTCTTTTTGGACATTGGATAAGATGTTTTGTATACTTTCATTTAGTTTTATTGTTTGAAAATAAGTTGTTTTCCAACAATATTTGCCGTTCTAAGGCACCCTCTAAGGTTAAAGTTTTTGCATGGACCTTGGCTCACAAACGTCTTAACAGTATGGATGTTCTGCAAAGAAAGCTAACCACCAAGTGCATTTCTCCACATAGCTGTTTATTCTGCTTGCAGGATGGCGAGTCGGCGGATCACATCTTTCTATCTTGCCCTCACACTCGTGAGTTGTGGGATAGGTGGGTGTCTTTTTCCGGGTATTGCTTCCGCCGCTCTCTCAATTCAGACGAATACTTTTCTTTGCCACACACTTCTATAGTTTCCAGTGCGGTTAAAGAAGCGGCTACGATTGCTTCTTTTGCCACATTGTGGTCCATATGGTTGGAAAGGAATGAGAGGGTGTTTCATGGTCAGGCTAGAGAACCGAGCCAGTTATGGGAGTCTATCAAACTCACTGCCAGCTCTTGGGATTTCTCAGCCAATCTGGCGGATGGTTTTTCTCTATCGGATTGGTTGGTGATTGGAGTAGAGTTTTGTTTTGTATCTAGGTGCTCTCTTGGGGGTCTCCTTGGTCTAATCTATGTGGTTTTGCCATGTTTGTTTGTTAATTTTTTGGCGTTAGTGTGTACAGTTGTGTAATCAGGTTGATTCAACCATTTTATTATCAATATAATCCATACTGTTTCTGCCCAAAAAAAAAAAAGTTGTTTTCATCTAATGTTCTCTTTTTGTTAATGAAGGCCAAGAAGAAAGTGGCACTGCTCCTTCAGAAACTCAAGAAATATGAACTACCGGAGCTGCCGCCCCCACGACATGACCCCGAACTACTGACACCGGAGCAGCTTCAAGCATATAAAAAGATAGGCTTCAGAAACAAAAACTATGTTCCGGTTGGTGTCCGTGGAGTCTTTGGAGGTGTTGTCCAAAATATGCACCTCCACTGGAAGTTTCATGAGACTGTGCAAGTTTGCTGTGATAACTTTCCGAAGGAAAAAATTAAAGAGATGGCATCAATGCTTGCAAGGTTGAGTGGGGGTATTGTGGTTAATGTACACGATGTTAAAACAATCATCATGTTCCGTGGCAGAAACTATCGGCAGCCAAAGAATCTGATTCCAATCAACACCCTTACTAAAAGGAAGGTAAGTACATTTATACAATTTACTTTTGCTTCCTCTAATTCTTTGACGGGCATTTGACTACTCTTTGCATTAGAATTTTGATGGTATACTGGCTATTCACTACAAAGATCAACTGATGTGGAAATTTCTGGAAGACATCTGCTAGATTTTGAGTACAGAGACAATTGAAACAAGCAATAATAGACTATTAGTATAGACACAGGAGCAGGACCATCTTTTCTGCATGTCCTGGACGTACATGGTAGATGGTGTATGACCACAAATCTTCCATGTATGAATTGATTGGATAACTGGATTCATGTATAAGCTGCATGAATGAACTTTGATAAGTATGATAAACAGTTTCTTCTTCATTATTATGCAGGCATTATTTAAAGCCAGATTTGAGCAAGCCCTCGAATCCCAAAAACTAAACATAAAAAAAATAGAGCAGCAGCTCCGACGTAAGGGTGTAAACCCTGATGACCCAGTTGCTATGGCCAGCATTCAAAGAGTAGCTTCAACATTTTTCAGTGCAATTGATGAGAAACAAGGGAGCCCTTATGTCTTCCATCAAAACAAAAGCAAACTAGATGAACCTAATGACAGAGATGAGCAGGACCAAATTTCCGAGGAACAAGAACAGCAGCAACTTGAGAAATTCATTGCTGACATTGAGGAGGCAGCAGAACAAGAATGGGAAGCAGAAGAAGCTGCAGAGAAAGAAGAATTAGGAAGGATAAGGTATCGAAACAGAGAAGATTTAGGTGGAAGGACCAGAAGATCTCATATGTTCAATGCTGGAGATTCGGAGGAGGATGAGATCCGAGGGAGAGGGAGGGGAAGGGAATGGACTGATGCAAGTAGTAGGAATAGAATTTCCAGTAAACGTAATTGGGATAGTGATAACAAAGACGATGATATAGCTGAGAGATCTGGGGACGATGAATGGGACTCCACTGATGAAGATCGAGATGAAGTTAAGGTACCAAGAAGGAAACAAAATGAAACCAGCAGTACCAAGAACAAGGAAACTTTCCATAAAAATGGTGGGTCCAAATCAAGGGGGAGTCTTTCTGATGAAGATGATGGATCTGAAAACATATTCAGTGACTCGGACAATTCATTGTGGGAATCGGATGATGATGAAGAAAGTAATTCAACAGCTTCCAAAGGAGATGATCATGATTACTTTAGTGGCGATAGTGAAGATGACGACTTTGATGGGAACAGAAATGGGAGAAAAGTCATGGACAGTAAAGGGAGTAAGACACTGAAGCAGGTTGATGAGAAATGGGACAGTGACTAGAACCGGAATTGCTGCAACTTTCGGTTTAAATGCGCAGCAACAGAAGATGAAGGGGAAACTTAACTGCTTTAGAACAGAAGAGAGTAAACACACTTTCTCTCCACAGAAGAGAAATGTTAATGGAAGGAAATTCCTCTGTGAAAGTAACCAGGCATTTTGACATAAATGTAATGCAGTGCAGGATGTAAAAGTCTCCATCATACACTACAAGGATTCCTCAACGACCTCTGAAGTTATTTAGGAAGCTAGTCAAGTATGATTTGATATTTGGAATTTCCATTGAAGATGATCTCTGTACTATACGTGTAATGCACGTCCTATATGGAGGAGATTTTGGTGTGGCAATTAATCTATATTTATCCATCATCAACTATAGATTTCTTGGCAGGCTAGTGTTGATTTTAAATATCTTGATAGGGATTTGATAATCTTATCTAGTTTCTGCTATAGCTTTATTTATTTATTGTATTTTTATATCCTTTTGGTTGATCAAATCTTCACATCCTACGGGGAAAGCGTGTTTTGTGTTACCAAGCTGAAAATGTTCTTTCTTCTTATGCTAAATTATGCATCTTTCATTTAATGACTCATGAGACATGTAACCAATCAATCCAAAAAGCAAACAAAAAGTAAAAGCTACTCTCATTATTTCAAACCAAGATGGGAAAAAGCATGGAGGAATCTCAGTTCCCGGCGTAAGCAAGGAATGTTATCTTAATCTAACTTATTAGAAGCTTTGAAAATCTTAAACCGAGCCATTAAACGGATAGGTTTATTCGTCAATCTGGTCTGATTCTTCGTCGCCTCGTCGCCAACTGTTATGAACTATATATATTATTCAAGATAGAGCTGGCGAGTCCCATCACTAAAAGGAATCACACTTTACAAAATAATAATAACAATAATGGCCATTGCATCACATGTCACCCCCCCATCCCCTCCCCTCCCCTCTTTTTCATATATATATATATATATATATATTTATATTTATATCATAATCTTGTATTTCAAAGACAGCCATGACAGACTACATTATGATTATGATATGGAATTTATATTGATTAGTGGCAAACAAGTTCAATGACCAAACTATTTTAAGTTTTACCCACATTCGGTGTATTGCTCTCTACCTTATCTTACCTTACCTTCCATTTAATTGCTTGCTCTGTGCACTTTTGTTTTTAACAAAAAATCTATAGAAACTCTTTCTTCTTCCCAAGGAGTCGGACCTACCTAAGCGAAGCTTCAAAGCCACATCACTAAAAGGTCAAGTTGCAGTCATTTTTTATGGTTTGTGTGTTATTCGAATAAAGTGCTACATACCGTTCATGAAAGACTAGTAAATTAGAATGGCCATGGAAAAAGAATAGATGTGGGCATTGTTATCTAGTATGAAAAAACCAAATCAAGCATCAGATTGTACAAGACAAGGAGTTTATAAAAAAAAAAAAAAGATAAAATAAAATAAATATAGAACTTGAAGAAGCTGTAAGAAGAATATATGAATAAATTAGTCTAAAAAAATAAACAAAATTCCCGGCAAAGAAAAACTCGGAAATGCCTCTGAATTCTTCATATATATTTCATTTGGGGAATCATGTCATACCCAACTAGAAGTCATCGCCCCCAACTCATCATCCTTAGCTCTACACCCTGCAACCCCATCTTGTCTGACCCAACTGAAATGCCTTCACCTTGAATGAAACACAATACCCAAAAAACAGTAATTTACAGAGCTTCCCACCATGGAGGCACAAGAAGACCTCAGTCCAATTTCCCAGCTTCTCTCTCTCTCTCACTCACTCTATCTCTTTATATCTCTTTACCTTCTCTCTAAAGAATTATCTAAAATTCTGTTAAATATACATTCTAAAACCATTCATATCAACTATCACCGGCAAAGTCATCAGTTGTCCAATAGGGACCCTTCTACCGCGTCAAACAAACAGCCAATAAATTTACAAAGAACACAATCCCAGACCTGTAGAAATGAGAGTTACCCACTTTCTCTTCTGCAATTACCAGGTAAAAGAAATTTGAATTCGTCAGCATTATTCAGTAAATATGCTGGAAGATGAACTGCTGAATAAGAATGAGGAATAGGTCCCATTTTTCCGATGATTTCCTTGAACGTATACTCCTCCGGAAGCATATCAAACAGGTTAGCTCCTTTGCAGATCACACCCTGAATTCTTTTAGGGTCCAAGTAATGCTTGAATCTCACACGATCAACGTGACTATAGGCTTTCATCTTAAATATAAACTCACTGATCCGGCGGAAGCAGAAGCTACAATGCCAACCTGCATCTGATAAGATATCATCACTTTGCCTATAGTGTGCGTACCTTGTCTTACCCTTTTGATATCTATGAATTGAAGCCCTCCAGCTATCATTATCCAAGAGAAACTCAAAAGAATACAAATAGTTCCTGAGCCTAAGATGGAGAATTGAAGGGATTTCATCACACCACCTTAATAGATTTATCGTATGGCTGCTAGGGATCTCATCAACATCGGACATTATCAATAAGTCATCATCGGTTATACCCGCACTTCTGAGCAGCTGATCCAGAGACACTCGCTGAAATGCCTCTTCAACAAATGGGTTCTCTCCTTTCTTGAACCTTCCACCAACAGTTCCATAAGTCAACCGAGGCTCAATAAATTTGAACTGGTCACGATTACTTCCAAAAACGAGACGCTTTGCCAAACCAGAGAAAGTTGAATTGGATTCCAGGAGGACAAATTGTGTGATGTAAGGGTACAACTCGTTCCATCTGACTTTAAGGATATCAAGCTCGTTACTAAACAGAACTGCATCAAAAACACGCCTAGGAGTATCACGAATACCCCACCCGTGAAGCTTGCAGAGATTCTCCATTGATACGTTCTCGTGGTAGTAATGAGGCATCTCATGGAAGGGTTTGGGGGGAGATTCCCACAATGGCCGTAAGAAGTAGGTGATTTTCTGGCCATGTAAATAAATACCAAACACACATGTTGGAACAATGACAAATAGAAGTATATATGCCTTGAAATCTAATCCTCCAAGAATGCAGCGCAGTCTTGACAAGCTAAAAGCTGCTCTAGATTCCTGTAGATTAAAAACACAAACTTTATAAGACACCAAAAAAGACTAATGGAAATTCACATAAAAAATAAAAATAAAAAAACTCATGTATCTACACATGGACAACAAAATGTAGACAGAAAAAATCATTTAAAACACAAGTATTTTAAATAGTTCAAACAAAATTATATCTGGTTCCTAAGAACCCAAGTAAGGATTTTTATAATTGCAATTTGCAACCATTGACATGCAAATTTCAAAAAGTGAAATATGGAATTCCATTGAATCCCTTTTTGTGTTTTATTCACAGAAACTTATAGTACATGGGAAATGATCATGATGATGAAAGCAAACAGAAGAGAAATTTAATTTACAGCACGAGGGGGCACAGCTTCAAATTACCAATTTTGAAATCTATAAACTCTTATAATCTAGCCCAAATACCAAAAATTGAATATTACTTGTTAAATTCACCCAAAAATGCATTATCCCCTTTTCTGAAAATTAAAAAAGCAGCAGGTGGTGGGCATTAATTAATAAGGTAGATAGAAAATCATAAGAGAGTCACAAATACAAAAAGAATTTCGCATTTCCCACAATTCAAAACCAATTCTAAAACACACCCAGAATTAGAAAAAAAAAAAAAAAAAAAAAAAACCATTTTTTAAATTTATTTCAAACACAAGAAGCAGATCCATAAACATGAAAAATAAACAAAAACTGAAATTAAAAACAACAGAATCCAAAAACACACCCAAAATTAATCACAAACATTAAAGAAAAATACCTGCCCACAAACATCCTCACAGATATCATCCGACTTCTTCGAGCAATAATATCCTCCTTCAGGCACCATGGATACAAACTGTTCAAATTCAGATCGACGACCCTCCAATCGAGAACAATCTGACCCGAAAAAGCTTGAAAAATTCGACAAGCCTCTCTTTCAAACCACTAAATGGGCAATCACAGATTCACAATCACAATCACACCCGTTTTAATATTGTCTTCTTCCCTTCTCCGATTCTCCACAAAAAACAACACGATAAACTGAGATACAGTAAGAGGGTTTTAAAAACCCTAAATAAACAAACCTAAACTCCAACAACAACGCTTCCCGTTTTATGAAAAAAGAAAATTAAAAATTAAGCAGTTGTAAACTGTAATTATAGAAATAGCGAGAGAGAGAGAGATAGCCGTTTCTCTATGCCACTAAGTAAACAAAACCCCTTTAGATATATATATATATATATATAAATATACCCCACCAAAAATGAAAAATGTAAATATCCCCTTTTTTTTGTAATTCTACCTGGCACTGCCCCTGGACTTGCGTTATAGTGGTGGCACGTGTCGAGGGCATTTATGTCATCCTTCTCCTCGGTCCTCACGCGCCTATTGACGAAGTAACCGTTTTGAGTCGTCGAGCAAAACAACCGCGGAAAGCAATTTTCCGGTTTTTTCTTTTTTCTTTTTTTTTTTTTTTTGAAAGAAGACCCACACACTTTATTAGTTTATTATGACTAAGTCATTTCTGTCCATTGTGGAAGCTGACCACACTGCTTTGACTTGATCATTACACCATGTGCTGGTTGTTGGGGCAGGGCTCGACTATTATTGAGTTTTGAAATGCATATCCCTTGGTATTTAATCTATGGGTTTTGAAATTATTAACTAATGTTATTTTTTAAAATGTCAAATATTAATTTAAAGGCGTAATATTTTTTAAATCGATATTTAAATTACAAGTAATATTTTTCTTAAATATTATTGTTCATAGATCTTCTTCTATCTTTATCATTATATTGGATTGAATCACTTTTTTTCAACTGTAATATCTAAAGACAATATTTAAAAATCTTGACTAATTTTAAGTTAACTGAACAATAATCATTCATAGAACTAAGACATTATTGAAAAATGTTGAAATTTTAGTTCTTGTAAAATATAGTCAAGGGTCAAAAACAGACCAAGTATATATATATATATTACATTGCTTTGATATAATAAGCAAAACTACTTATATAATACAATGACCCGTAAAGCGTGGAAGAAAGCTCAAATTTGAAAGATTATAAACACAAATGAAGAAGACCTTTCTACTGTACTATTTTAATATCAATCCAACTTACAAGTCTTGAAATTTCTAGTTATATATACAATTTCAGTTTTTCCTGGTTCGGGTTTGGAGGTTGTAGTTATGTAATTGTTTTATATTGGTACGTGGCAAATGCCCATTAACGGGACACGAAAAATGGGAAAATCAAACGACCGCATTATTCCAACTTCAAACAATTTAGTTGACCTAGTATCCATGTGATGCTGCCACGTAACATCCAATAGAACAAACTTTCATCGCCACATGCATCTACCTTTCTTACTTACCATTTAAAATGCCCATATATAATATAATATATATACACCCCCATCTAGCCTTTGTGTTCATCTTCTTCTCTTAAATTATAACTTAGCTTAAACAAGTAGCCGTAACTACATTAATTTATTGCCAATAGACTTCATTTTTTTCAATAACAAAATGTCAAATTACATAAAGATTTAGATAACACAAGATATATATGTAAGGGAGGTGAATATACTTTTTTATGAGAATAATATTAAATAAATAAATAAAGCCAAAACCCTTTTCAATTTAAAGTTGGAGCTTGCCCAGTTCTTTCTTTGCTAGTCCGTACACGCTTTCCTTTTGCTACACTCCATTCACTACCATACAAGAATTCATGCATGCCTTTTAATAGTCGTTGGTTTGTTCAACCATGGGAAAAAGGGAAGAAACAAAGCCAAATATATATATATATACATGGAAATAATTATTATAGGAAAATCATTTTACCTACTTTGATTCTGGCTTTTTCACAAGGTATTTTCATGTTCTTCGGGTATCGAATTAGTTTCTATGAATTAAATTCTATAACTTTTATATAAGGATGACATTGAGACTCAATTCATTTTTACTGAATCAATCACTTGTTGGTTTTACCTACTCTCATTCACTCATTGGTGAATAATTCCAACATGATTTGGTAAAATTCCATTCGTCTTCATCTTTCAATTGGAAGTTTGAAAAGCATGATTTAGTATCAAATAATGTTTAAACCAAAGAGTAAACCAGAAAGGGAAATTTATATATATATGCATTAATTGTTGTGCTCTCAAGAGTCAAGCCAACTCAATAGTCCGAGCCACTTGCAAATTCTAGTAAAGTTTTCTCTTTTCAAGAAAAAAAAAAAGAGAAATGAAAATGAAAATGGAAAATACTTTAAATGTTCATAAAAGCTTTTAGACATCATACTGAGATTTTTAAATGTGACTTAGAAAAAGTAAGAGACAATATGTGTCAACTTGGTACGTTTATATTAATGGTCATAAGAAAAACAATAATTGCATATTCATGCTCTGAGAATCCTACTCTTATATCTATTAATAATTAAAGTGAATATTGCTCGACATGTATACATATAGTTCTTAATTAATTACTTTGGCCTACTTTTTGGTTGAGGTTATCAAATTTTAAAACCCCACGCTATGTATCAAATGGAATATACACCCTAAGATTACTTAATCCAAAATGTCTTTATTAAATATAATGCTATTTAATTATAATCCAATTACTTAATAATACAAAAAATATTCAAAACACAATTTGTTAAGATGCATGATAAGCACCCTTTCTTTTTATTATATTTATGAATGACCTCGTTTAAGAGAGTTTTTTTAAAATATTTTTAAAGTTAAAACACTTTTAAAAATGTATGGTAACAGTTTCTATAAGGTTTCCATTTATTATCTATGAGTACGTTAAGTATGCATGATAAATAATAATTAATTTTATAAAATTGAATTGAATTAAATTGGACTAAAAATAGTGTATCACGTGTTTGGTGCAACACATAAAATTAGAATAAAAATTAATTAAATTATTTTTTTAAGTTTTTTTTTTTAAATTGCATTAAAAAAATTAAAATTAGGTCGCTGGTTTTGTAAATTGCAAAACCAATTTTTTTTTAATTTTATTAAAAAAGAAAAAGAAAAGACTGTGATGATGAAAAAGATGAAGATGAAGACGAAGCATGACAAAAAAAAAAAAATCCAGTGCTTTATCCCATAACAGAGAAATAAAATAGTAGGTAAAATTATTTTTAATCTTATTTCACTCACCTCCATATAAGAAAATATAATTAAAAATAATCATATCTCATTTTACGAATAAAATTAAAAATAATCTTATCTTTTATCCGCATCCTACGTATATCACACGTTAAGCCTACTAATACAACAAAATTACCCTTAAAAAAAAAAAAATTTAAAATCTTCTCATCGACGCGACTTCAGATTGTCGACCAAGTCCACTAATATAACAAAATAAGCCATATTGGCGTTACGACGTGACCCACATCTCAATCGTTTTGACTCGTAATTAGAAAATTCTAATAGTATTACACGTCTCCCAAAACCGTGTGAAAAATATAGTATCTAAATATGTATTCGGCAAGCTGGTATTGGCTAGAGAAAAGACCAAAGAATGGGGTTGTGATGTAAGTTGTAACTACGTAATCCACACGTATCGTTCCAATGTGGTGCATCACACCCATACCCATGCCATGACCCATGTTACCTAAGCATGGGCCATCCAAATAGTTCAATAATTGGATAAATTATAACTTGATATAAGTCGATTAGTTCAATAAAGCACTAATCGTAGTGGAATGTATTGCATAATTAATTGTCTCCAACTTTACAAATATTCATATGAAAACGAATAAAACCCAATAATCCGAAGGTAGAAACCTTAACACCAAAAGAAAAATAAAACGTGACAATCAAAAAGAAGGCAGCAGCAGGGTAAAACCCTCACATATAACATACAAACATATTATATATAACATTTTACACGTAAACCTAAAAACTTGAAAAGATCAGTGGCGACCACCACGAACGTCTCTCCCCACTATGCTTTCGTAACTCTGAGAGACTAGAGACTATCAACGGAACCGCCGGATACAAGAGCCAAAACTGGTTGTACGTGTCGTACGACCTTTTCGTAAAATCTAAATCTTAATTACTATATCCACATTCTCTGTGTATTACATATATCAGAATTGCTGATACTTTTCAAGAAAAGAATTGTCTACACCTTTCATTTCACGGCAAGCTCTTTGTCCAACTAACGACTGCCAACTCATATGACATGGAAAGCCCATGTGACAGCCATTAATAATTTAATCTTGTAATCTAGCAAGAAAAGTCTCCTACTCCATTTTCTGCTATACATGTACAATCCTGCCTAACTGACCTTTTTTTTTATTTTTTTTATTTTTTGAGTGCCCGGCTAATAATTATTTTTTTCATTTCCTAATTAATCACCAATTATATTAAGCAAACTATAAGATAATTTTAGATGATAAATGCTTTCACGACCCACAAATTATACCTGAAATCATATCTATGTTGATGTGGTGCAGACTTTACAGAATGATCGGTAGACATTTCTTACGACCCAAAAATTATACCAAAAGTTATACCTATACTAATTGGTCAATGTTTGCTTTCTATTTTTTCACTTAATGATGCAGCAACAGATTATATTATCATATTAGTTATATTAAAGTATGTATTTTGAGTCGTTTTAACACTTATTCTTTTCTTTCTCATGATTTGGCAATATAGTGTATTATTTTAGCATTCCTTATTTTGGATTAAGGATTAATTAACACCTTTATTAATCATGATTTACTTCCCTCCTTGGTGCACTAATCCGATAACCTTTATATAAATTGCATAATAACATATGAGAAACCTAGCAAAAAAAGTAAAACTTTATATGTAGAAACCTAATGGAAATCACAATGAAACAAATTAATGAAAGAGATTGATATAGTGACTTCACAATGAAACAAATTAATGAAAAAGATTGATATAGTGACTTCGAATTAACTCTGTAGTTAAAGATAATATTTAGCAAAAAATTTGTTTGTTGCGGCAAAAAAACTTTCATTATGCATATTTAGTTGCAATTTTAGTGACAAAAATATTTCATAACTAAATAATTTTAGCCACAAAATTTTTATTTTTAGCTAAGATTTTATTTGTAGTTAAAAATCTAATTTGTTATAGTGTGTGGATCAAAAAAAAAAGTTGTAATGGAAAATTATTTCTTAGTTTGGCCTATAAAAAAGATTATAGATCATATATAAGTGCACTGATCGCATAGAATATGAGCTAAGATTTGTACTTTATTAACACGAATGTCTTTTACAATAAAACTTCACATTTATATTGCCAAGTTGGTCTATTTATAGCTTAATATATTTGGGGCAATGGATAAGGCCATGAGAGACAAGATACACAAAATGAGCCATTTTTTATATTAATAAATAAATTATTATTTTGTATAAATATCGTAAATACATTAAAATTACAAATTTTATACAATAAAATTATAAAATCAATACAATAAAAGTGTAACACCCTGTAATTTTAATTAAAGACATACGTTGAAGTACACGTATATCGAGATATAGAATACACGTATTGTATACATATGAGCTAAATATATATGTGATAATACACGTCTTTTATACATATGAGCCAAATATACGTGTGTATAATTCGTAAATAAACTTATTAAATGAAAATGATACATATGAGATCAGCTTATATGGGTACTTACAAGTTAAATTTTGGAGTTAAATTATGTGGATTGAGTGTATAGAAGAAGAAAAAGAGGAATAAAGGAAGAAAAAAATAAAATAACAATAAAGTTACTGTTTATTTGTGGATACTGTTCACTGAACAGTACCATGAACAGTATTCGTATGTAATAAATAATAAAAAAACGAAAGAAAAACCAAATAAGTTGCTGGAAGCAGAAGAGGAAGAACCGAGAAGGAAGAAGGAAGAAGGAGAAGCAGAAAAAGGGGAGGGATTCGCATGAAATCAGGACCTGCGGTAATTGATTTTCTCTCTATTTCTTCGTAAAATTGATATCTAAGGTAGATGTAAACTTTCTAGCAGACTACTTTTAGCTATGAGAGCCGTTTTACGAAGTTTTCAAAAATTGAGGTTTTGACCTAATGTGAATGAAAATCCACTAGAAAGGTAGAAAAATACTCCCTAGACTGTCGGGACCCTGAATATGTGGTTAGGTTCCATTTCATGATTTTTGGAGACCGTTTGACAATTTTAATACAATATACATGTTTTGAATGAATAGTGACGAATAGTACTATAAACAGTGATGTAAATAGTGAACGGTGATGTGAATAGTGAATAGTAAACAGTATTGTGAAACAGTGATGTGAACAGTGAACAGTGATTTGAAATCATAGAATCGTAGAGAACTGAATTTCAGAAGTTTCGATGCTAAGCATGTAATTTTTGGATATGATTTGATAGTTTTAGTAACTAAGTATATGGTGTCGTGAAAATATGATTTGAACATCTATTTTCACTGTTCTTTCTTGTGAAAATATTTAGATTGACCACAGAAATGAGATAGTAGTTTATTCAACTGATTATGAGTCCTAAATGGATTTATTATTCGTGATTTGAAGTGAGTTGAGAAATTAAAGATGTAAATAGATATGAATACATGAAATTGAATTATGGAGTGATTGTGACAGGTTAAATCAGTTGGATTTAACTTGGAGCTGAACTCGAAAGCGACGATGATTGGGTTTAAGTTGAACGTGTTGTACTGTGAGTATAGTTTTTTTGATTTGGTTCTAGTATGACATTGTATGCATATAAAATGTTTGACTGTATGCATGTGATAGTTATATATAATGCATTGAGTTTTATGGATCATGCAAACTGATTTTAGAAATTGGAGTTTGTAATGATGCCATTTCGTTGGGAATTAGACACGGATGAGGTTTTGCGAGTCCTCATTGTCAGTAGATTTGTCCTAACAAGGGTTGCGATCCTTGAAATGACTGTGAATTAGTTAATGAGAGGCTGTGGCTACCTTGCAACGGCCATACAAGGGTTAGACTCGCTCTCTTGCCTTGCGGAGGAGGGAGATTGTGCATTGTGTTATGAAAAACTCATGAAATTTATGTTGTTGACATGTATAATATATTCCTTGAATGCTGCATGTGTTGAATAAGTGTTTGAAATGATTTTAAATGTCATATTTCTCTAAATGTATATAATTGTCATCTCAAAAACTATATTCACTGAGCTGTTGTTTGCTCACTCCATTTCCTCCAATATTTTAGGTATTGAGTCGAAGGGAGAAGGAAACTCCGTGAGTGATAATCACGTGAGCCTTCGTCTGGTATGTGTATGTACGCTTGGAGGAAATAACTTATATTGTTAGTTTGATATGTATACTTATCACACATTATATATATGTAATATTATCTAGATGGGATGTGTGGGCATATATATAGCTTAATATATTGGATGATGAAATGAAAATGTGATGTGTGAATGAATGAAATGATTATAGAGATCTATATTGGATTTGATTTGTAGTATATTAGGAACAAAATTTTTGTAAATGTTGGAAAGGATTGTGAGACTACGTGAAGGCTGACAGTGTATTATATACTATATATGGGTATGTACAATATATAGTACACTGTGCCGGTCATGACGTCAGCATACGTCAGGGGCGTCGTGACAAAAAGTCTCAAAATCAATAAAATAAAACTATAAAATCAATACAAATAAAAATTTATTTTAAATTCCACACAAATATCAAAAAATAAGAAGTTGAAGAAAATGCCGCTCTACCATTCTAACAATTTTAACTTTGTGCTTGTTGATAAAATTGTTGTATCTAATCTAAATACAAAATTAGCACCAACAAGAGGTTGGTTCACTGATTCGGGGAGCGAACTACGAGGTACGGTTCAGAGACTCATCATGAGTTTTGAGTCCGCCATCGTCCATCTTTGTTGGGAGAGGTGTCTTTGCCTATGTAAATCTTTGAATGTGAAAAAATTAGTCTCACCCTAAAGGCGAGGAGGACACCTTTCGGGTGCTGAAAAATTGGTACAAAAAAAAAATTTAGCAAATAAAAATATATGATTAATTGAATTGTTAAAGTAGTTTCTTTTTTAAAAAAAAAAGGTCGGTGAAGAGAGAGAGTGACTGGCGGAAAAAATGTTATTAAATGGTAGTGTGGAAGTAGTTAAAAATAAAAATAAAATAAAAATAAAATAAAAACAAGTGGCTAGTGGACAGGGCAGAACAAAAGTCGAAAGGAGAAGAAGAAAAAGAGTTGTTGGTCACGGGATCTCTATTGCCAGATTTCTTATTTGAAATCGCAGTTTTTTCGACATTTTAGGACTTTAGATTGCAAGAAGATTTTCGAGATCTCTGTCGTCGGTTATGCGATTGCTATTGCCAGATGTCTTATTTTAAATGATAGTTGTCTCGACAATTAAGGGTTTTTATTGCGATAATATTTTGGGTATGAACAGAAAGTAAAAAAAAAACTTAATTAAAAAAGTTAAAATTAACAAATATTTAGATATATTAATTTTGGTGCAAAATTTGTAGCCCCAATAATTTAATTAAAAAAATATATATATATGCCCCAACAATTTAATTAAATTTTTTTTTAAAAAAATGAGTTAAATTATATTAAAAAATAAATATAAAAAAATTATATATATATATACATATTTTCACTTATGTAACTGAGTTCAAGAATGGATGACATGGCCAATTAGGGGATGCTAATATGTCTTATTAAAGTGAACTATGACATGTTAATATGATTTAATTTCTGTAGACAGCAGATGATGGAAGATGATGTTATTTTAGGGATTAGAATAAAGAAAATCTCTGATGGAAATATAGATCTATAATATGTTTTAAATTATTAAAAAAGCTCAGGCGTTTCAATTTTATGCCACTTGGCTTAGTATACTTAAAGACACTTATATAAGCGGATATATCACTCTTGGTGAAGTTTTTAGTGTCTAAGGATAGGAAGGTTGCAAAAACTTTAAAAACTAATTGGGTGCTTTTGAGAGGCTTGTACGTTATTGAATAATAATAATAAAAATATTCTATGCTCCTTCATATATTCTTATAAATATTATGATGCATTCATATTCCTTAAAAAATATTGAAAAAAAAACAAAAAGAGTGTTAAAATAATTTAAGTAATGTACATAAATTTATATCTAAGCTAATGTGAAAATACACTACATCACTGTATCACGAGAGAGAAAAAAAAAATCCTCTAGTCATCACCATATACTACATCAGCATGAGTATAATTTTAGATGGTAAAACAAACATTCTTTTCTTTTCTTTTTTTCACAAATACAACATTGTGGATAGTTTAACCTTGGACTCAAATCAAGGTAATTTTAATATATTTTTTATTAATAAAAAAGGTGCATACCTAGATATAATACATGAGTCCTGCCATTGTAGGGTTACCTTGAGACTACAATGAAACAACATTAACCATAGTTAACTACTATTAGAACTATTTAATCAAATGCAATAGGAGATAGGTGGAGATTTAAAAATGTATATTTAGGTGGAGTGTATCAACAGAGATAAAAGAAGTGATAAATATCAATTATGCAAGTAGGAAATATGAAAATACTAACAATGAGACTTGAATCTGAGTTATACTAGAAATTATTTAACTTCAAAAAAAACTATAAGACATAAAAAATATATGTAAAACTATTATAACAACTGTAAATATTATTCGTATGTTTTTATGACAAGACTAGTTCTTGATTCCCCTTTTATATTCTCTTCATTATTTTCTTTAAAAAAAGAATTACAGTTGCATCAAGATTTATTGTCATCAACTACGCTATAATTGGGAGAATTTGATTCGTAACTTCATGGACGTCTCTATAATCTTTCCTGTCTCTGCATTTATGGCCATTCATCCAATAAATTCTAGAACAGTAAAAATGAGAAAAGGAGAGGGAATCAGATGCTATCTTATCAAGCCTCATCTATAAAATGCGGTTCAAAGAATGCTAATTACACATGCCCAAGATCTTGTACTGATTTTCAACTAGCAAGAAGGGCACAGCGAGAAATTGTTATCACGCCATGTCTTTGCAACAAGCAGATCTTACCAGGCAAGACCACCAAGGTTGGAACACCACCTCAGACAAATATCATAGTCACGTTGCTACTCTAGAAAAAATGCCCAGTAGTATTCAGGCCCCTACCTACCCAAAACTTCAGTTGCTCTTCAATAACAAGTACACCCGAGCCGATACCATAATTCCAGACCCTCAGCTCACTGAGGAGACTTGTAAGGATGCTAATGGCGAGGCTTACGAAGAAACTGCTGAAGCCAGAGCTCACAAGAAAATGGGTTTTCAATTATTCCGATGGAAGAAAGCAGCCAAGTGAAACTAACCGAGACACCATGTATTAGACTATACTATTATTAGGTTTCTTCATCTTAATTGATATGTATCTGACTAAATATTGTCTCTCCGTTATGCTTATCTACATGTAAAACAGAGTAATTTACTAAAGAAAGCCTCCTATAGTGTTGATATGTGCTGCAAACTGCTTGTCAGAAAACATATATGTATGGGCTTGCAAGAACGTTTTGGAACTAATTAAAGGAATAGTAAAACTGAATCAATTTTCATCTTTTGTATCAAAATTGAAGACCATTATTACCTTCTTGGGGAACATTCACATAAAAAATCTGTTCGAAGACAAACGATAAAATAAATTTCTCAAGCTATTCTTACTCTCTCTGCGTTTCCTAATGACTCGACTCGAATCTTCCATTCCAGGCATCGGATGATCCAAAACTAGTCCTTCCTCTAATCTTTTTGACACGGTGACAAGCTCGTAAGAGTCCCATAAGGACTGCCCGAAATCCCAATTAGCACCACCAGCAAGAACCTCCTTTGATGGTGGTGGTTTTGCCTTGCTCATGGCTTCAAGCTTGAATCTAGTGGGCTTGCTCTTGTAGTTTCTTCTGTGAGCTTCAAATTCGTTGATGGGTCTGGTGTTGCCGGAGTGCCCATGCCAGGCTTGTGCCACAGCTTTGAGAATTTCAAGTTCTTGCTCCTTCTCCTGCTCTGCTTTCTTCTTCATTGTCTTGTTGGTCTAAGGAGGAAGTGTGGGAGCCCATGTGGTGTGGTTTGGCAAATGGGAGCCTCATATTGTTTTGTTGCTCTCTTGTGGAAGGATAAAGTAGCTTTGGCATTTCTACCACTTCATGTCTGAGCATTTTCAAACTCAAGATGATAATGAAATTGAGGAAGTTGAGGCGCAAATATAGATCCAGGATAGAAAAGGGTTTTGTCTGTTTCCTTCCTTGGTCCATCTAAATTCAATAGATTTGTGTGTTTTTTCCCACTTGTCTTGTTGCATCCATACTGATGTCAATTAGTTGAAATAAAATTTAATCTCTTGGTCTCTTAAAATGAACTACTAATTGGTACCTTCACTGATATTTGAACTCTCAAGCATACTGTTAACAAGAGCAGGAAGGTTTTTAGTTAAGATAAAAACAATGATTTTTAGGGGGGAAAAGGAATAAAGAAAGAAAGCTCAATATTTGTCACAAGATAATAATTGCATTTTTCTTAGAAGTTCATCTTGCAATAAGTCCTAGTTGCTAGCTAGTGCCATCATTTCAGAGACAAGTATGCATAATTGAAAGAAATAGGAATCTTCGAGTGGCTAGATTATTCATGACTACAGTGTTCTAAATTATTTACTTGTCTACCATTTATCTTGAATCAAATTTTAGAAAAATATAATTTAATGATTCATATTGTACAAGAGACATTTTTGTAATTCTACTTGTACCGAGCTTACGTAGTACATTTTTTATTTTTGAAGTTAATGGGTATTAGGGTCTTACGTTCCCTTAATTTTTTTTGGAGCACCACCATAAATAGTCGAGGACGTCATTGGCTAATAAATGACGAAAGTACTTTGAATTCAAAATCTTTGAGGTAGGTGCGCTTCTTAATCTTGAAGAAAGAAAGAGGATCACATTAAATTATCCACAATAGACACATCAATTAATCAACTCTTAACAAAAAAAAAAAAAAAAAAAAAAACTGTGACCGGCAGTTTGAGTTACTTCTTAAAAAGAAAAATAACTTAACGTGGCTTTCTCCCGCTTATTTTCAAAAGGAGAGAGCATTCTACCTTCTAGGGTTTCAAAGCTTAGGGTTCATCTCTATTGAGGAGGCTCTAGTTCTGCTTGTCAACTTCTAAAAAATTAATGCCGGAATCCCCAATTTCTCGAACAAAATGAGTTCTCCGATGGAGATTTCTCTGCAAAATGCCACTGATGCAGACACCAAGGAACCCAATGGCGAAATAGAGTCTGTTCCGTTACCTCTCTTGGATAAAGACAAGATCTTGGTTTCCGGTGAATCTCATTATCCACATTTTTATTTACTGCCGGTGCTTCACTTCGGTTTTCCATGTCTGATTTGAGCTTTTGGCTACGGATTTGCAGTTGAAGTTTGCCTAAAAGCATCGAGCACCGCTCGAATTGAAGATGTACAGTCAGCAGTTGAGAGGTTGGGATTTAATTCACGCGTTATTATTATTATTTTCTAAGATGATTGCTTGTAGTTTGCTACTAAAATAAGTTGCCATTTAAATCTTTCTATGTAAATGCTTCGAAAAAGTGGCAATTTTTCGAGTATTTGTGTGGTCTGCTTTTTCATATGTTTATTGGTCTTGGGTTTTGTTGATTGGAAACATTGAACTTCAAAATTGCATTACTTTGTCCTATGAATTTTTTGAATTGCGATCAGGTTATCCTTATAACACGGTTTACTTTGTTTTTTCCTTTTTGTGTGTGTGTGTGTGTGTGTGTGTGTGTGTGTGCGTGTTCTATTGATTTTCAGAATGCTTGAAAAGAGGAGCTTGAGCTATATAGATGGTCCTATTCCAGTTCCTAATGATGATTCATTTCTCTCGGAGGATGTTGAAAGGATTTGCATTTGTGACACTGGTATCCATTCATTTTCTTCAAACTTAATTTTCCCTTTGCTTTATTTTGTTGTGTTCAAATTACTGGTTTTGCAGATCAATGGGTGGAGAACCATGAAATTCTCTTGTTCTGGCAAGTCAAACCTGTTGTACATGTCTTTCAGGTACTTTAATTCCTTTCTACTGCTCAATTTCACATTTTTTTGGTCCTTTCTTATGGAGGAGGAAAGGGGGTGTGCTAAATAGTCATCATAGTGGGAAGATCAAGTTTTCAACTTCATTTCTCTTAGTGGCATATTTGCTTTATTGTTCCTCCGTTAGTTTATGCTTTATACATTTTCATTTGCCTTTAACACTTGCATCTCTTGATCAGTCTTTAGTGTTAAGCATGGTTATGCATTTGCTGGATCTTTTAACTTTTATGTGATATGATGCGGGAAATTATTGAACAGCTCAGTGAAGAGGGACCAGGTGAAGAATCAAGTGATGATGGTCAGCTTTCAAGTTTCAACGAATGGGTTCTTCCAGCAAAAGAGTTTGATGGAATGTGGGAGAGGTTGCTTCCCAAAATTTTTTTTTTTTTTTTCCGAGTGTTTGAGTTTTGAACTGATATCTAGAATAGCTCTTAACAGTAGAGTATCATTACTTCTGCAGCTTAATTTATGAACCTGGTCTCAAACAAAGGTTGTTGCGATATGCTGCAAGCGCCTTGCTATTTACTGATAAAGGTGTCAATCCCTTCCTTGTGTCATGGAACCGGTAAGCACATTCTACCAGGATGATGCATATAACTTTATGTATATCAGGTTTTGGTATGGAAATGTGAATAAGACTGACTTGCTTTATTGTACAAAATTGATTGTTTGGATGTCTATTTTTGCCCGCACATCCACATTGTACTCTAATTGACATTGACCTGAGACCTTTAACCAACAGAAATATTAAAATGTTACCTTATAATCTTGTATTGAACTTCAAAGTAGTAACATGTTCTTCTCCTCTGCAAATTCCACCTGCTGGTGGCCAAAATTGTCACTTCCTGAAAATTTGCTCCACACTGGAGCCCATAGTAAAACCTGTTTCCTTAGAAGTTAGGAAGAAAAAGGTCCAATCCGATTATATGCTTTTGGTTTTCTCCAAGCCGCCACCCCTCTCCCAACTTGGTTTCAGTCTAAGATCGTATGAAAATTATCATCCATCTAATCTTTTCATGTTCAGCTGTGAAGACGCGATTATGTTTCAGATTCTCCCATTTCTACAATTTGTATGAAATTTATAATACTGCTTTACTTGATGACCTCTGATACGTTTTTTAGCATTATCCTGTTACATGGACCTCCAGGAACTGGAAAGACATCGTTATGTAAAGCATTAGCTCAAAAGCTATCTATTCAATTTAGCTCCAGGTTTGCGTAAACAATCTGTTTAATATTGTATTCTCAACCTTGGTTTGTATTGAGGAACAATTTTCGCAATTAATTTGGTTCCTTTCATTGCTTATTTCAAAACTCAGATACCCGCAATGCCAACTGATTGAGGTTAATGCACATTCTTTATTCAGTAAATGGTTTTCTGAGAGTGGCAAATTGGTACGTGCTATCATTATTTATATCATGATTCATACTATAGGTCTTAAAATGTATTTATTACTTATAGCATTTGCTTCAACTCTGTCGTGTGCATTGAGCAAAAATAATATATCTCACTATAAATGGTTAATGACTTAAAATTATTTGTACTGATTATCTTAATCTTTAATAAGGAAATCAACCTTGTCTCAATTTATATTTTTTCCCTTTCTCTTGTTGTCTATTTTTAATATACTACCATCTGAAACATCTTTCTAACTTAAAATCTTCTCTATTTCATTAAAACTTGATATGCTTTCTTCCTCAGCTGCATGAGTTTATTTGCTTGACTTTACATGAAACTTGTCCCAATTCCCACTCGTAAGTGAAAAAGGAAGGATGCATTAGGTAGTTGACTGAAACATCTTTCTAACTTATAATCGTCTCTATTTCATTAAAACTTGATATGCTTTCTTCCTCACCTGTATGAGTTAATTTGCTTGACTTTACATGAAACTGGTCCCAACTCCCAAGCGCAAGTGAAAGAGGAAGGATGCATTAGGTAGTTGACAACCATCCCATTGAACTTTATTAGATATAGGAATCTACTTAATCAAAATATATAAGGACAAGGACATCTTCGACTTTACCCTCGATAGAGTGGAGTGGAAAAACTGTATTCATATAACGAACACCATGTAGTTGGAGAAAGGCTTTGTTGAGTTGAGTTGATAGTTGATACTTTATGTTTGGACCTGCAAGTGCATAATATCAATTTTCTCCTTGGATTGAATTTCAACGCACCAAATTTCTGGAAGAATAAGACTAGGATTTTGTGCCTTATGACACATTGTAGATCTGCATTGAAAATTAACATAATGGAAAATTGACTCCAAATATGAAAGTTTTTTTGTTTCCCCTCATTTCTCAGTTAATGGAAAACTGTTTTCTTGTTCTAAACGTCCATAAAATATGTATATACCCATGTCCTGGATGTATTTATATGAGTTTTAGTACATACACATTCACCCTGGTGGGTCAGTCTTGACTGTGAGCCATAGGCGTCTAGGCATCTACATATGATAGACCTCATGTATTAGGGCATTGATATGGATATGTTGGCTTGGGGAAACCTGGCAAATCTCTTTGTTTCTTAGTTTTTTTTTTTTTTTTTTTATGATTTTCATATATCAGTGAAGGTACACATTTACTTTGATCATGTAACTCAATAGGCTGGAAACTGAAATTGCTGCCAACCACCATGTAAATAGTTATTTTTAATCTCATTGTCTTCTGTTTCCTATTTCTTTATGGACCTTGATTTTGATTATCTGTGAACAAGAGACACATGCTTATATCACAACTGAATAGATATCATCATAGCTTTTATTTTAAGTGTTTCAACTTCATGATAGGTTGCGAAACTCTTTCAAAAAATTCAAGAGATGGTAGAGGAAGAAAACAACCTGGTATTTGTTTTGATTGGTGAGCTCAGCTAAAATTAATTATTGTATCCTCTTCTTTCTTTGAAACCAATGCATCTGTGCATTCATTTTGTGCCAAATATTTGCGTGATCAATGAAATTTTATTCCTTCTGGTATTTAGTTATTAGGATAAAATTAAATAAACACTTGAAATAAAAAAAAATGGCAAGTACTGAAACATAAATGTTTTATGTATCAGTACCATATATGAACTTATGGCTCACTATATCTGCAAATTGCAATTGGATTCTCACTTCACTTGACTTTAAACTGTTATGCCTCAGATGAAGTGGAAAGCCTGGCTGCTGCTAGAAAAGCTGCCTTGTCTGGTTCTGAACCTTCAGACTCGATTCGGGTACTCTATTTTTACCTCTGGAATATATGTATATGCATTTAAGAACATCAAGTACCAGATAGAAGAGTTCAATGCCTTGTGCAACTTGCTTGTGGTATTTTTCAGGTTGTGAATGCTCTACTTACACAGATGGACAAATTAAAATCCTCCCCCAATGTTATCATCCTAACAACTTCAAATATAACAGCTGCAATTGGTAAGCATATAATGAATAATTTCATCTATTAAATAGCCATAGAAGGGTGTATCCAAACACAAATGATATTTAAATTTTCTGCTGACAATTATCCATTTGTTCAGACTACAAACTCATCACTGTTTAGGTTGCAGATGTTGCATTTGTTGATCGAGCAGATATCAAAGCATACGTGGGCCCTCCAACTCTACAAGCACGTTATGAAATCCTAAGATCTTGCGTACTAGAACTCATCCGAGCGGGAGTCTTAACAGATTCCCAGGTAAATAGCTCTTCACCACTTCTCTTCTGTCAGAAAAACCATCTCCAGCAGCACAAAATCTTCAAGATTTTGTGGCCAAAGGAGACGATTGATTGATCAAAATCATGATGAAACTTAAACACCCTTCCACAGTATGGCAATCTAATTATTCCAAGCTATGCCAACTTACGAGAGAAGTTAAACTCGAATGAGACAGAAGAGATTCAGGGTGCCTTGCATCTGCCCAAACAACTACTTGAAGCCGCAGAAATATGTGAGGTAAGAATCTCTTATTCTTAACACTTCAGTGTAGTATCTGTAGGACAAGAATAGACGGTGACCTCATTCCAGAAGTATCTTCTAAATTCTTATGCAGGGACTGAGTGGAAGGACTTTGAGAAAGCTGCCTTTCTTAGCCCATGCAACCCTTGCCAATCCTGACGGCTGTAATGTTAGCAAGTTTTTGTCCGTTTTAGTGGCTGCTGCTAGGAAGGAGCTGTCTGAGTTGGTCAGTTGAATTTTAGTTCTTTTCTTACACAAGCTTGATCTTTTTAATGTCATTTTCTGTGATTTAATTGCCTAAAGATTAAAACTACTAGTGGCCTTGTAAATATGACATGAGAAATTTGAGTATAAAACTGGTTTCAGCCCCTTAATTTCTGTGCCAAATTTGTCTCTGACAACCCAACTCATAGTTAGCAAGCCGTTTGGAAGATTATAGCTGTCTTCAGTTTTGGGAGAAGGAGCTCTGCTCAGGATGCTGTAAATTTTTACAGTCCTACTCAGGTTTTTTGATTTTTTTAATTGCAAAGCTACAAATTTCGTTTACTTTTAAGCAATAAAACTTGATCGTCTCGCTGCAAAACTTGACTGTTTTTTCAGTCATCCACTGCCTGACGACAAAATTATTAACAAACACATGAATTCTCTCCTGAAAAATCAGAAGCCAATGAAACAAAACTACAGCCTTTTTTTTTTCTTCTGGGCAAGCAGAAACTCCTGCCTCTTCTTAGAAGTTGGTAAAGGCCAGTGAATAAATGAAATGAATCTAACAAAGTTGCTTTCCTGCCGTATTACCATATACCATTTCGCTCTACAACGAATGTATTATTGAATGCAAATTTTGACAAAAAAAGGAAGAAACAGAGAGAATGTTAAGTTCACCTGACATTACTCAATTTTTCATCCAAACGTAAAAAAAAGAAAGCACTACAAGAAGAGAGTAACATGAACCCTTTATCATTCTGCTTAAAGAGAAAAAGGAAAAGGGAATAAAAAGGCACAAATCCTATCAGTTTCTTGACTTTTGGGTTGTTTTTAGAAGGAAGATCTACAAAGTGGGCAAGTGCTGTGCTTGTGATCCAACCACTTCTCCAAACATTTCTTGTGGAAGAAATGCTTGCAAGACAACTCACTCACTTCCTCATTAGCTTCGAACCCACGCAAACACACACAACATTCCATTACACAGCAATAATTACCACTTCTTACAATAGACCTATCATGACACAATGACTTGAACAAAGTAACTGATCCTCTTCTTCCCCTCAAATTCTCCCCCTGGTTCTCTCCATTTGAACCTTCTTCTTCCTCTAGATCTGGACGGTTCTCTACACAACCCATCACATGAAGCACCCATCTCACCATGCTCTTCAATATTGCCACTGAAATCACTGTGTTCATCACCAGTATGGGAAGCATTCCTTCAGCTGCACTTGGATAATGTGAGAGCCCCATGTCTGTTTTCCCCAAAATTGCTTCTTCTCAAGAAAAACACAATACAACAGAACTGGGAAAAACTTAATCCTAATAAAACTTAGCTGAATTTCACTAAACTCAGAATCAGCTTAAAAGGGTCTACTTTGGAAGAGATTTTTGAGGAGCCAAACGAAGTTAAAAGCAGCCGCCAAGTTTATTCCACCACCCCCAACAATAGCACACCGCCAAATAAATAGAGGGCTGTCCTGAACGGCTCCTGAAAGTTGTTGTGAACCTTGGTTAAGATACTAACCATGGTTGGTTGGGTCAGAGGTCCCTCCCCAACACGTGGTATCTGTTGAGGAATCAGAGATAAAGTTTTATCTGAGAAACCTGTCGAAGTCGGGCAAAAGCTTAATCAGAGGTTGCCACGTGGTCATGGACCTTTTGTCGTGGGCAGTGAAGTGAGGCCACGTGGCAGGTCTTCCACCTTTCAGTTGTGGAAATTTCTTGATTCCGGAGGCAGAACCGCGTAGCGTAGCGTCATGATCTGCTACTATGGCGCTACGTGGCTCCCTCCTGTGGACTCACATGGAAAATAAAAATAAAAACCCAAAGTTTGAACCTGGTTCGTATTGAACAAGGTGGCAAAAATGGGTCTAATTTGAAGTTTTTTTTTTCTTTTTCTTCGATAGGTGAACAATGACAAGAAATATGAGGCAAATGAGAACTGTATAAATTAATTATTATAATTTAATTTTCACTTTGTTTAAATAAGAAGATAAATTCTTATTTATTTATAAAAAAAAAGAGAATTGAACTCTTAAACTTAAGTGATAAGGGTTTAAATATACGGCATTTGAGCTAACCAACGTTTGGCTCAATTGAACAAATGGAACAGATAGAATTGAAACAGGATGCACTTCCCAATAATGGCCTCATCTTCCACTTCCTTATGCTTAACTTTTTTGAGGCAAAATTAAGAATGTCCAATTATACTACAAAATCATGTCATTCACGCTTGTGATGATGAGTTAGAAGCAAGTAGACACCGTAGACTCACCGTCCACTTGCTTTAGTACCTTTCAAGTGGATTTCGTAAAAAGTAGAATTCCTTTAAGGCTGCAGATCAGTACTAAAGCAGAGAAGTATACATATAGAGAAATCACTGGTACCTTTGAAAAAAGAAGAGAAATCTCGCTCTCTCTCATTCCAACACAAAGGATGGTAATCAGTGACACAGAAGACAAGTCCATATATATTTATGTTTCCAATCTCAAACATGGGAAACAAAGGGTCTCATATGGAATGGTGTGATACTTGTGTTCAGACTGGAATGCCCATACATATATATAGAGGGTACAAGAACATAATTTTTTAACACATATTTTTAACATTACAAGTGAGAATGATTAAATTATTTCAAATTACACAACACCGCCTCATATCACTCGTTAGTACGACATATTATTGCGTAATTCAAAATAATTTAACCGCTAATATAAAAAATGTGTGTTAAAAAATTATGTCAACTAATTATTTTTCATATATATTTTGTGTGGTGGTAATTATGTCGTACATAAATGATTAGATTTCTGCGTCAAAGATTGGATTACACTCTGGCGGCTTCGAACGACTTGGATGTGAAATTGTGCGAGGGACATTGCACCTGCAGCAAGCTTTCTTCAAGTGAAAGTATCATACGGGTGGCTCCTCTGAATGATATGCGCGTTGAAAGAAAATGGCTAATGCATCCACATCCACATGTCAATTCATTTTATGTGCCACTTTAGCTAAGCTATAAAATATCTGATACTATCTTTTCTCCATTTTGATTCTTCTTCATTTACTGTTCTAGTGCTCATGGGGTCTTCATGTTGAGATGAAACTTTCAATTCTGGAAGCTTCCTTCATTTTATTTATTAAGTCTGAGGTGTGACAGATCTAAATCATGCTTAGTTGCAATGGCTGATGAATCAGGAAGCTTTGTAACATTACTACTTAATTTGTTCTGTTCCAGCATAGTGACACATGACATCTCAAACATTAAGAACCAATGCTCTAACTAAGCATTAATACATATAAAAATCAGTGAAAATGTCCTAATGCTTAAACCTTTAGATTCCAACAAAAAAAAGGAACCAAACATTATTTCAATTAAATTTCCTTCTATGAGAGCACTTACAGCACATCCTTGACACCTTGTACCCTTGTTGGTCACGTAGATTTATACTATTCCTTGACTTTAAGCTAACATACGCAAAGGGCCACAAAGTAAGGGCAGTGACTGTAGACTATCTCAATGGAAAAGGATGCTTGCAAGTGGAAGAGTATCTATGGGTTCTCCCTCTTCTTTTCTTAAATAAATTCAGGAAAGGGCAGTGTAGTTGAAGCTTTGCTAAGTGCAAAGAACTAGATGGGCACTTGCATGTATCCAAGGTCATCAGTGGATTAAGTCTACAGAATGATAAAACACACTAATCGTATATAGAAGGCCCTGATCTTTACAATCAGAAACACTTCTTCAACTAAGCCTCATTACCTTTCCAGGGTACTACTAGTAGTAATATTGTTGTACTGTGATGGGTAACGTTTATACTAATAGTGCTTTCATGGCTTTCAACTATGACTACCATCGTCGATTAACTGGGTTACAATGGGTAATTTCAGTCAAGATCTTCACCATATTCTGTCATATAATTGTTTAAAGCAATTGCCAATGATGAGAACGGCATCAAAATTTTCCACACAAATAATCTTAAATAATTCCAATGACAAGATAAGAAAATACATCATGCCACGCATTAACCCTTTTAAGGCATTAAATTCAGGCAGTACCACTGCTATGTTTAGATGAACCAAAAAGCTTCACAATGTCAGTATGGTGGCGAATATGATGAGGACATTTATAAAGCAAATCTTGGGCCTCAGAGTACCTACCTTCCCTTAAAAAGGACTGAAAAACATGGAGGTAAGCTGTAGAAGAAGGGAACTGCTTCACTGTCAATGCCTTCAAGAATTCCTTGGCATCAGCCACTGTTCCAAACTTTGATATATATTGAACGAATGGATCTGCAAATGGTGGAAAGTTGTGCTTCTTCATCATACAAAGAAGATTCATCACTTCATCAAGTTTCCCTTCTCCGAGTAACTTGTTAATCAAATCTTTATATGTAGCCTGCCAAGGTCTCAAGCGAGCCTTATCCACCATCTCCTTGAGCAAAGTGTACGCACTTTCTACCCTCTTTTCACCACACAAACCGCTCACCAATACTTCCAAGAGATCTGCATCAGCATCACAGTTCTTCTCCAACATCTTCGTGAAGCAGTGTAATGCTTTGTCGATTTCACCAGCATTGCAATGCCCTTGAATCAAAATGGTCCAGGTCTTGAGATCGGGAACACACCCTCTTGTTTCCATCTCATCCAACACCTTACAGGCTTCATCAAATCTACCTACCTTGCAGAGCCCAAAAACCACCTGACTATATGTAATGTTGTCGGGTTCATAACCCGCATTTCTCATGTTCTCCAAAATTTTTTCCGCTTCATCAAATCTCCCGACACTAGTCAAAGACCTGTGAATTCCATCATAAACAGCTTTAGAGAGTGAATGTCCGGTTGCTTCGTACTTCTTGACAACTCTGTAAACCAAACTAAGGTCAGGTGTGCCACTCAGCGAGATCTTCCGGAGAAGAGCACTGCAATCTTGAACAGAAGGCTTATATGGGCCATCCATCATGAACTCATAAAGCTTCACAGCATCTTCCATCATTTTACTCTTTTGGAACTGCCTCGAAAGCTTTATATATGTGTCTATATCCATATCCATATCATGGCCCACACTCTTCATTTCCTCAACCATGACCCAAAACTCCTTAATTGATTCTTTCCATCCAAGAACCCTAGTAATTGCATTATACGTAATAGCATTGTGTTTAAAACCGAGATGATCAGCCGCCCACCGAAAAAATCCTAAAGCTTTCATAGGATACCCCTTAAGTTCCCTTAAAATCTTTATCATTGAATTATCTGACAACGAAAGCTTTAGCTCCCCCAATTTCTTCTCAACCTCATCGTTCCAATCCGAATTCAAAACAACTTCAACCACGCTTTTCACAACGGCATCTATAGCACTCTCTTGAACCATTTTCGTGAACATTTGCGTCAACGAGGCCGCATCACTAATCATTTTCTCCTTCCCAAACGTACTAAGAAGCGTAGAATAAGTCTCTTTATCAAGATCATAACCCTCATCAGACATTTTCTTAATTAGAATCCAAAACTCCTTTATAGATTCTCTACGACCCAAAATCCTAAGCATTAAACTATACAAATTCCCACTAGGGCTAAACCCATTTTCACTGCAAACCCAATTGAAGAAACTCCAAGCCTTTTGTGGGCTCTTGTCGAGTTTCTTCAAAACGTAGAGAACTGTTTCGTGGGTTAGACTTGGGCATGATTTCTTTATTTCGTTTTCGAGCTGTTCCGACCATTCGTTGGCTAATATGAGCTCTATGATTGAATTGGGTTTTGATGAAAAGTAAATTTTTTGATGGGTAGGTAGAAAATCATAATTATGATTATAAGTTTGGTTTGTGAGAGAAGAGGAAGAAGGTGAGAGGTTAGAGAGATGAGTCACCTGGAAGTGAAGAGACCGAGTTGTGGAAGGACGAGTAAGAAGGACCGAGTTGAGAACTCTGAGAGACGCTACGATCGCCTTTGCCCTCTTCATGGTTAGGTTACTGAGAGCAGCTCACGACGGAGAAGAGGAGAAGAAGAGAAGAAGCAGAGCGAGGAAGGGCTTTTAAAGGGTTTTACAGGTTACTTCGTAATGTGTGCATCTTAACCTAGCTTCACGTTCTGTTTAGTCCAATAGATAGGACCTAACTTGGGTTCGACCATAGGCCCATGGGTTTTATCTATCCAGCCCTCTCAACGGGTCTCTTCATATTAAAAGGCCAAATTTCGGCCGAATAAATTTTTTTTTCTTTTTCTCTTCGAGCTAACTCTTTTACTGTTAGATGTCTCTCCCCAATAATTTTTCTTTTATTATTATTATTTTTGAGTAGCTCCTGTTTCAATCCACCAAATAATTTAACAAATGGGTAGATTAAATTTGATAAGTTGAAATAGAACCCTCTTTCTTTTAAGAGGTAAATGAGTGAGATAAGAATGAGAATATTGAAGTTTTTTATATTTGTTTTATTATTTATACTTTATTAGGAGTGAGAAAATGATTCTTAAAAAAATAGGATTTTCACTAAATATGAAAAAATGATTTTCATGAAGATAGGTGGTATTCACTTTCATGAGAAAGTGATTAATGTAAAAAAAAAATTATTTCTTTTTTAAAAAGGCCAAAAAAGAAAAAAATACCCACGACAACTAAACAAATAAAATCGTCTATCTTATTTCACCCATGTTAATATTTTTAAATAATATAATATTTTTGAAAAAAAACAATATTTTAATAAAATATATTGATTTTATTAACTTAATATTAGTAATAATAATTTTTATATTTTTAATGAATATTTGTTTTTAAATAATTATATTATTATTTTTTAATCACAACTATTTTTTTTGAAACCACAACTAATTTTATTATTTAAAAATCAATTTTACCATTTTTTAATTAAAATAAAGTTTATTATTTCAATAAAAACACTTTCTTATTTGAAAATTATTTTTTATTCTAACTTTATATTGATAATAATTTTTTATATTTTACAAAATATTCATTTTATTATTTTTAAAATTAATTTTATTATTATATTTTCATCACAACTAATTTTAATATTTTTAATAAAAACCAATTTTAACTATTTTTAATTAAAATTAAGTTTATTATTTTAATAAAAATACTTTATCATTTTTTAAATATTTATTTTATTTTTTTCATCACAATTAATTTTATTATTTTTTAATAAAAAATCAATTTCATTATTTTTAACTAAAATTAAGTTTATTATTTTAACAAAAAATACTTTATTATTTAAACATTATTTTTATTATAACTATCTATTAATAGTAATAATTTTTATATTTTTATAAAATATTCAATTTATTTTTAAAATGATTTAATTATTATTTTTTATCACGACTAATTTTATTATATTTAATCAAAAACCAATTTTACTATTTTAATAAAAGTTAAGTTTATTATTTTGATAAAAAATACTTTTACTATTTGAAAAGTATTTTTTTAATATGTTTAATAATAAATTTTTATTATTTATTATATTAATATTTTATAATAAAGATTATTTTTACTTTTACTACCAAATATAATAATGTGATATTCTAAAAAAAAAATTATAAGATTCTCATGCGTAACCAAACACATTAGTATAACATTCTCATTTTCATATTTTCATCAATTACTTTTTTTCGAATCTAATTCTTATTTTCATCAAAAGATTACTGCGTACCAAACACAAACTTATTAGTTCTAAAAAAAATATGTGAAGTTTTATTTCAAAAAAGCTTGGTGCAGGTAATGAACTTGTTAATATTGGGTGGAAAACTGTTATTTTCAATTTACATATTCGTAAGAATCTTCTTGATCAATATTTATCACGATATATCACTTGTTGGGTTGACTTATATTTTGACTAATGCTGGTATTGTTCCCATTGTTCCCAATGTCTCCTTCAAGGGTAGATGTGAGGTTTTTACTTAGAAAAGCGACAGTTCTAGTACTAATAAGAGAAATATCCTAACTTACATTCATCTACAAAACTTCTTGATCTGTGTGGAATTATTTTTTTGATTTACTCATCCCCAACATCTTCGACACTATAACGTTAATTGTCAACAAAGGAATGATCTTACCCCATTCAATACTTGTTATGTTTTTTTTTTCTTTGAAAAAGATTGAGGATATCCTGATAGTGTGTTTGCTCATCATACTTATACTAAATATAATTGAACGATCCAACCTGAAATGTCTAAGCACTTACCAATTGAACTTCCTTAATTACTTCCTAGCACTGGAATAATATAACATATGACTTGTGACTGCAAGCAATTGTTTTCGTTGCATTCTTTAAATCGATGTTAAATTGAAAACTTTTAGGCTGATTTTAGTCTGTGATCTGAAAATTAAAATACAACTTAAAAAGTAAAAACTCAAAACATAATATTTTTTAAAAATATTATATTTTCTTTGTAAATTTTTGAAGATTTTTTTTAGATTTCAACTAACCAAATATATTTTATGTGTTTTTAAGTTTTTAAATCCCAAAAATTATATCCGAATTATAAACCAAACATAGCCTTAAAATTATTTTTTTATCTCATTAACCTTAATAAGTTTTGTATTTTAACAATCTATTTCTATCTCAATGAAGATGAAGATGATGTGGGCGAACTTCTTTCTTTCATTTCGAGTTAGTAGAGAGAAGAGGCAGAGAAAGTATATGGTTTTAGTGTTCAAGAAAACAATGAGGTTGCTTTTTGAATTCAAATACATGACCAATGAAACAATTTTACCAATGTACCAAGATCATTTCTTTACCAACCCCCACCCTATCCATGCCGGTCAAGATGGAAAAGGAATGGTGGGAATAGGTGTCATTGTTAGAGATCATCGTGGATAAGTTATTGTGGCCATGACGTCCCAAGAACTTGGAGGTTAACAAGTAGAAGTGACTGAATATTGGATAGGTTTTGAATTTGTAGCAGAAAATTGGGCTACCTATAGATGTGCCGGAAGGAGACTCAGTTAAGGTGATTAATTAACTGAAAAAAAGGACAAGAACTTGACTGAGATTGGGGAAGTGATTGAAGATTGTACATTTCTAAAGCATAAATGGCCAAATTTAGTGATCCAAAGCAGCTTCAAGAGAATGTAATAAAGTGACAGATAGACTAAGTAGACTAAGACTATGTTTACATAGTTTCCAAATTTGGATAGAGGAAATTCTATCTCTAATTACAAACCTTGTAATTGAAGATACACCTCCTCTCTTCTTCTTAATAAAATTGTGTTTTGATGACAAAAAAAAAAAAAAAAGATCATTTCTTTAATGTTCAACTAATCTCATGGTTTATACTAAATTTTTACTAGGCTAAAGCTATTGGGAAGGGAGCTTGAGCTATTTGATATTTTAAAACTTTTGGGGAAGTAACTTGTTTGGTATACAATTTAAAATTAGTTGAACTGTTTTCAAAAAAATTAAATACTGCTTTTTAAATTTGATATAACAAGGGGAACTCTAATATATCCTTATATTTTAAAGTGAATCTTTATTTATAATGGGATTTTGAATCTAATATAATAAGCCAAAAAAAAGTTTGACTTAATGGTTGAAAATTAAAGCTGCTCAATCCTTTCTGAATTTTGCTTTCTAATCGTCAAACATGTTGTTCTTTTGTCTTCTAGACTTGTTAGAGACAGAGGACCTTTAGTGGTTACTAAGAAGAAAAGACATGGTTGGTGGAAACCCAATACATCAAACAAATCTTGTATTCAAGATTAAAGACAGTTCACATCTTTCAACAATGGCTATATATATATATATTAGATAATATAATTCATTATATCATCTAATATAATATCCTTTGTTGAAGCTGTAGCCATAATGATTAAGACAAATCTTCTCTTTATATGATACTCAAATCTCCCCGCTCAAGAGACAACACAATCTCACCTATCAACTATGATGATACTCTAAAAAAAGCTGAATTTTTTAGGGGAAAAGAAAATTATCATTCAAACCCAACCACCTCATTAATAATTTACAGAATCAACTCATCATAACCATCTAATAAAACTAACATCTCTCCATTCTAAAAAGGGTGGTGTTGGAGTTATATAAGCAATTTTGCAGAACATGTTACACCAAAACAACCTCATCTACTTCACTTTGAGTGTCTGAGCATTGTCTTGTCACAGTCACCGCTGCTTGCGGCTGTACCAGACCTCTTCTGCACGGAGACCAAGCATATTCCGACGACCGGCGTTAATCTTCCGGCAATGGGTCCCACCGATACCATCCGGGCCCCACATGAATTGTCGACGAAGCTATTAAAGTTTGTTGTTGAGTGAAAAAGGCTTCAATTTCAATGACGACCCCACCACGCCCACAACACACCTTTCTCTCCTCTTAACACTAACAAGGGCCGAAGAGCGTGCGCCTGCGCTGCCGTCTCTTTCCACTTTTTTTCTCTCGTCAAGGACATCCCAATTCGTCCAATTTTGGGCAAGTGTGCAACAGTGATCCAGTGGTCCTCGTTTAACCAACTCAAATTAACGGGACCCTATAATTGAAGACGACGATTTCGTGGTCCACCCAGACAAGGTGGCCCCTCAACCACTTGATTCATTGATTACACTTACACTCTTCTTTCTATATATATTTGGTGGTCCTATCACATCCGTCAGATCTTTAATCTTATCTTGACTCGGCTGATCAGTACTCTCTGTAATAAGATGACTAGCAGGACGCATTAAAGTAGCTGATTTGAGTGATCATTGAGATTACTTCTTAAACTATCCTTAATAATTAATGGATGTATGAATTGGGTAGCTATTAAAGAGGTGTATAGGCACAATGGTCAAACTGGCCAGCTACAAGAAGGTACAGTAGTGTAGCATACAAAAGAGTAATTAATTAAAGAAAAATGTTAATTAAGAGCTGGTAGCACATAAACAGGGAGAAAGAGATCAGAGTTTTTAGATATAGTGCTTTAAAAAGTGGTACAGCTTTAAGCTACCGTGGGGGTTTATGCCTGGTAAAAGAATTAACTGTTGAAAAAACCCTTCATTTTCATCCTCTCTGCTTCCTGTTCTTTCTTTTTCCTGTGAAAACGTGCCGGCACTGTACATTAAAGAGAAACGTGCATGCGGGAATATAAGATTGCAACCTGCCCAGATAAAGTGCCCTAGGTCTACATACTGTTTTGTTCTGTTCTGTTATATTAATACTACTACTACTTCTCGAGTAACTTTGACATATTTATATTTCACATACAGTTCATCTTATATATATATAGACATATTTTGTATATGTTTCTCTCGTCACAGTCTAGCTCAAATTTGATGGCTTCTACATCTAGATCTGGGTTCCTGTTCTTGTTCACTTTCATTGCTTCTCTCTGGCTCCAAGATCTGTTCTTCTGGCTTTTATGTTATTCTCATGGAATGGGTGTCTTCTGGAAGTCCAGTTTAATGATGTGGTGGTGGAGTTGTCCAGGAGTAGTGAAGAAATCATGATCAGAAATGAAGATCAGTACTACTTCCGATGCTAGTGATAGCTAGGGGAATTGAAGCGACTTGGTCCGATAGTATTGTTTTCTTCTTTTGTTGAAAACATCCATCCATTATAATATATATCATATCATCATCATAGTTGGGCATTATATATTATTATGTTGTTATTCGTGTGATCATGATAATACTCAAAATTATTTCTTTCTTCGTGTTATTTAATATTGCTAGTGTTCTTGTAAGATTATATGGTGAATAAGGAGTAGCGCTGATTGCATGTATTTGAGAGGATATATATATATATATATAAACTGTACTGGATCATGATTCTTGTATAAACTGTACTGGATCATACATGAATTCGAGTCAGACTACCTATGCTCAATGTTAATTCTTTCATTTTCCATTTCTTTCACTTGCAATTCAATTATCTTCTTCTATTTGCATATACGCTGGGATAAATGCTATTCTAAACTATAAAAAACTCTAACTAGGTTCTTGTATAACTAGAATTTTTTAGGTTCATCAGATCATGAAGGTGTAATTCTACACATGTAGTTGCACACGAAGCTATAGTTTTTATAGTTAAAAGAACATTTTCAGCTGATTGATATTAGATGCAAACGGCTAGCTCTTGATTATCCCTTTAATTACATAGTGATTAGAGCCAGAGGGACCTCTTATCTAATCATGTGAAGTATACCGTAGGAGAAAGAAACCACCCATTATGGGATTTTTCATGTATGTTTGACTTTAATTATAAGCTAGCACTAGAGACATATAATATTGGAGAATGATTTAATTATCCGAAGAAAATATACAAGAAAAGAGGTAGAAGCTGAATCAAGCTTTAAAATTCGTCAATGGGCATGTTCTTGTATTGTCGGCAGAGTAGGGACATGGGTGCTTTTCTTCTTTCTGAATTTTGAGCAGCACAAGCAAAAGCTCTGTTTTTTTTTCTTAGGTGAATATAGCAATGATAGCAATGATAATTTTGTTCTTTTTTTAATGTTTTAGTGAAGAAGACAACAGAGGAGAGAGAGCACGTGGCGTGGACAGGAAGGAGGAAAGCTAAAGTGAAGAGTGTTGAGAGCAGCACGTGGAGAAGAGGGACAGATTTTGATTTTGGCAGTGTGTTTTATAATTATAAAACCTAACTTAGATGATTATGATCCTTAAAAATTTTAAAATTGTTGTGAAAGCGATCATTAGGAGCTTAATAGAGTAACTATTAGGATATGAGCTATGTGGGTCTCATGTCTTCTTGGTTTTTTTTTTTTTCTTTTTAAAACAAATGACTTTTCATTATTTTTTATATTTTTAAATTTTATTTTTTATATTTTTAAATTTTTAAATATAAAAAATTATATTCGAATCACAGACCAAATGAACCTTTAATAGCTATATAAAAAATAATCTGTTTAATATTGTATTCTCAACCTTGGTATCAATTTAGCTCCAGGTTTGCGTAAACAATCTGTTTAATATTGTATTCTCAACCTTGGTTTGTATTGAGGAACAATTTTTGCAATTAATTTGGTTCCTTTCATTGCTTATTTCAAAACTCAGATACCCGCAATGCCAACTGATTGAGGTTAATGCACATTCTTTATTCAGTAAATGGTTTTCTGAGAGTGGCAAATTGGTACGTGCTATCATTATTTATATCATGATTCATACTATAGGTCTTAAAATGTATTTATTACTTATAGCATTTGCTTCAACTTTGTCGTGTGCATTGAGCAAAAATAATATATCTCACTATAAATGGTTAATGACTTAAAATTATTTGTACTGATTATCTTAATCTTTAATAAGGAAATCAACCTTGTCTCAATTTATATTTTTTCCCTTTCTTTTGTTGTCTATTTTTAATATACTACCATCTGAAACATCTTTCTAACTTAAAATCTTCTCTATTTCATTAAAAATTGATATGCTTTCTTCCTCACCTGCATGAGTTTATTTGCTTGACTTTACATGAAACTTGTCCCAATTCCCAATCGTAAGTGAAAGAGGAAGGATGCATTAGGTAGTTGACTGAAACATCTTTCTAACTTATAATCGTCTCTATTTCATTAAAACTTGATATGCTTTCTTCCTCACCTGTATGAGTTAATTTGCTTGACTTTACATGAAACTGGTCCCAACTCCCAAGCGCAAGTGAAAGTGGAAGGATGCATTAGGTAGTTGACAACCATCCCATTGAACTTTATTAGATATAGGAATCTACTTAATCAAAATATATAAGGACAAGGACATCTTCGACTTTACCCTCAATAGAGTGGAGTGAAAAAACTGTATTCATATAACGAACACCATGTAGTTGGAGAAAGGCTTTGTTGAGTTGAGTTGATAGTTGATACTTTATGTTTGGACCTGCAAGTGCATAATATCAATTTTCTCCTTGGATTGAATTTCAACGCACCAAATTTCTGGAAGAATAAGACTAGGATTTAGTGCCTTATGACACATTGTAGATCTGCATTGAAAATTAACTTAATGGAAAATTGACTCCAAATATGAAAGTTTTTTGTTTCCCCTCATTTCTCAGTTAATGGAAAACTGTTTTCTTGTTCTAAACGTCCATAAAATATGTATATACCCATGTCCTGGATGTATTTATATGAGTTTTAGTACAGACACATTCACCCTGGTGGGTCAGTCTTGACTGTGAGCCATAGGCGTCTAGGCATCTACATATGATATACCTCATGTATTAGGGCATTGATATGGATATGTTGGCTTGGGGAAACCTGGCAAATCTCTTTGTTTCTTTGTTTTTTTTTTTTTTAATGATTTTCATATATCAGTGAAGGTACACATTTACTTTGATCATGTAACTCAATAGGCTGGAAACTGAAATTGCTGCCAACCACCATGTAAATAGTTATTTTTAATCTCATTGTCTTCTGTTGCCTATTTCTTTATGGACCTTGATTTTGATTATCTGTGAACAAGAGACACATGCTTATATCACAACTGAATAGATATCATCATAGCCTTTATTTTAAGTGTTTCAACTTCATGATAGGTTGCGAAACTCTTTCAAAAAATTCAAGAGATGGTAGAGGAAGAAAACAACCTGGTATTTGTTTTGATTGGTGAGCTCAGCTAAAATTAATTATTGTATCCTCTTCTTTCTTTGAAACCAATGCATCTGTGCATTCATTTTGTGCCAAATATTTGCGTGATCAACGAAATTTTATTCCTTCTGGTATTTAGTTATTAGGATAAAATTAAATATACACTTGAAATAAAAAAAAATGGCAAGTACTGAAACATAAATGTTTTATGTATCAGTACCATATATGAACTTATGGCTCACTATATCTGCAAATTGCAATTGGATTCTCACTTCACTTGACTTTAAACTGTTATGCCTCAGATGAAGTGGAAAGCCTGGCTGCTGCTAGAAAAGCTGCCTTGTCTGGTTCTGAACCTTCAGACTCGATTCGGGTACTGTATTTTTACCTCTGGAATGTATGTATATGCATTTAAGAACATCAAGTACCAGATAGAAGAGTTCAATGCTTTGTGCAACTTGCTTGTGGTATTTTTCAGGTTGTGAATGCTCTACTTACACAGATGGACAAATTAAAATCCTCCCCCAATGTTATCATCCTAACAACTTCAAATATAACAGCTGCAATTGGTAAGCATATAATGAATAATTTCATCTATTAACTAGCCATAGAAGGGTGTATCCAAACACAAATGATATTTAAATTTTCTGCTGACAATTATCCATTTGTTCAGACTACAAACTCACCACTATTTAGGTTGCAGATGTTGCATTTGTTGATCGAGCAGATATCAAAGCATACGTGGGCCCTCCAACTCTACAAGCACGTTATGAAATCCTAAGATCTTGCGTCCTAGAACTCATTCGAGCTGGAGTCTTAACAGATTCCCAGGTAAATAGGTCTTCACCACTTCTCTTCTGTCAGAAAAACTATCTCCAGCAGCACAAAATCTTCAAGATTTTGTGGCCAAAGGAGACGATTGATTGATCAAAATCATGATGAAACTTAAACACCCTTCCACAGTATGGCAATCTAATTATTCCAAGCTATGCCAACTTACGAGAGAATTTAAACTCGAATGAGACAGAAGAGGTTCAGGGTGCCTTGCATCTGCCCAAACAACTACTTGAAGCCGCAGAAATATGTGAGGTAAGAATCTCTTATTCTTAACACTTCAGCGTAGTATCTCTAAGACAAGAATAGACGGTGACCTCATTCCAGAAGTATCTTCTAAATTCTTATGCAGGGACTGAGTGGAAGGACTTTGAGAAAGCTGCCTTTCTTAGCCCATGCAACCCTTGCCAATCCTGACGGCTGTAATGTTGGCAAGTTTTTGTCCGTTTTAGTGGCTGCTGCAAGGAAGGAGCTGTCTGAGTTGGTCAGTTGAATTTTAGTTCTTTTCTTACACAAGCTTGATCTTTTTAATGTCATTTTCTGTGATTTTATTGCCTAAAGATCAAAACTACTAGTGGCCTTGTAAATATGACATGAGAAATTTGAGTATAAAACTGGTTTCAGCCCCTTAATTTCTGTGCCAAATTTGTCTCTGACAACCCAACTCATAGTTAGCAAGCCGTTTGGAAGATTATAGCTGTCTTCAGTTTTGGGAGAAGGAGCTCTTCTCAGGATGCTGTAAATTTTTAGAGTCCTACTTAGGTTTTTTGATTTTTTTAATAGCAAAGCTACAAATTTCGTTTACTTTAAGCAATAAAACTTGATCGTCTCGCTGCAAAACTTGACTGTTTTTTCTGTCATCCACTGCCTGACGACAAAATTATTAACAAACACATGAATTCTCTCCTGAAAAATCAGAAGCCAATGAAACAAAACTACAGCCTTTTTTTTTCTTCTGGGCAAGCAGAAACTCCTGCCTCTTCTTAGAAGTTGGTAAAGGCCAGTGAATAAATGAAATGAATCTAACAAAGTTGCTTTCCTGCCGTATTACCATAAACCATTTCGCTCTACAACGAATGTATTATTGAATGCAAATTTTGACAAAAAAAGGAAGAAACAGAGAGAATGTTAAGTTCACCTGACATTACTTAATTTTTCATCCAAACGTAAAAAAAAGAAAGCACTACAAGAAGAGAGTAACATGAACTCTTTATCATTCTGCTTAAAGAGAAAAAGGAAAAGGGAAAAAAAAGGCACAAATCCTATCAGTTTCTTGACTTTTGGGTTGTTTTTAGAAGGAAGATCTACAAAGTGGGCAAGTGCTGTGCTTGTGATCCAACCACTTCTCCAAACATTTCTTGTGGAAGAAATGCTTGCAAGACAACTCACTCACTTCCTCATTAGCTTCGAACCCATGCAAACACACACAACATTCCATTACACAGCAACAATTACCACTTCTTACAATAGACCTATCATGACACAATGACTTGAACAAAGTAACTGATCCTCTTCTTCCCCTCAAATTCTCCCCCTGGTTCTCTCCATTTGAACCTTCTTCTTCCTCTAGATCTGGACGGTTCTCCACACAACCCATCACATGAAGCACCCATCTCACCATGCTCTTCAATATTGCCACTGAAATCACTGTGTTCATCACCAGTATGGGAAGCATTCCTTCAGCTGCACTTGGATAATGTGAGAGCCCCATGTCTGTTTTCCCCAAAATTGCTTCTTCTCAAGAAAAACACAATACAACAGAACTGGGAAAAACTTAATCCTAATAAAACTTAGCTGAATTTCACTAAACTCAGAATCAGCTTAAAAGGGTCTACTTTGGAAGAGATATTTGAGGAGCCAAACGAAGTTAGAAGCAGCCGCCAAGTTTATTCCACAACCCCCAACAATAGCACACCACCAAATAAATAGATGGCTGTCCTGAACGGCTCCTGAAAGTTGTTGTGAACCTTGGTTAAGATACTAACCGTGGTTGGTTGGGTCAGAGGTCCCTCCCCAACACGTGGTATCTGTTGAGGAATCAGAGATAAAGTTTTATCTGAGAAACCTGTCAAAGTCGGGCAAAAGCTTAATCAGAGGTTGCCACGTGGTCATGGACCTTTTGTCGTGGGCAGTGAAGTGAGGCCATGTGGCAGGTCTTCCACCTTTCAGTTGTGGAAATTTCTTGATTCCGGAGGCAGAACCGCGTAGCGTAGCGTCATGATCTGCTACTATGGCGCTACGTGGCTTTTCCACAGCTCCCTCCTGTGGACTCACATGGAAAATAAAAATAAAAACCCAAAGTTTGAACCTGGTTCGTATTGAACAAGGTGGCAAAAATGGGTCTAATTTGAAGTTTTATTTATTTTTTGTTGTGTTGTTGAGACAACAAGATCAGAAGATGCTAATACATTTTTAAAAGAAGTTGAATTGAAATTCTTCGATAGTGATAAGAGGTGAATATAAATAACAAGAAATATGTGAGGCCTGAAATAAGACCTGTATAAATTAATTATTATAATCTAATTTTCACTTTGTTTAAATAAGAAGACAAACTCTTATTTATTTATAAAAAAAGAGAATTAAACTCTTTGAACTTAAGTGATAAGGGTTTAAATATATGTCATTTGAGCTAACCAACGTTTGGCTCAATTGAACAAATGGAACAGATAGAATTGAAACAGGATGCACTTCCCAATAATGGCCTCATCTTCCACTTCCTTATGCTTAACTTTTTTGAGGCAAAATTAAGAATGTCCAATTATACTACAAAATCATGTGTCATTCACGCTTGTGATGATGAGTTAGAAGCAAGTAGACACCGTAGACTCACCGTCCACTTGCTTTAGTACCTTTCAAGTGGATTTCGTAAAAAGTAGAATTCCTTTAAGGCTGCAGATCAGTACTAAAGCAGAGAAGTATACATATAGAGAAATCACTAGTACCTTTGAAAAAAGAAGAGAAATCTCGTCTCTCTGATTCCAACACAAAGGATGGTAATCAGTGACACAGAAGACAAGTCCATATATATTTATGTTTCCAATCTCAAACATGGGAAACAAAGGGTCTCATATGGAATGGTGTGATACTTGTGTTCAGACTGGAATGCCCATACATATATATATAGAGGGTACAAGAACATAATTTTTTAACACACATTTTTAACATTACAAGTAAGAATGATTAAATTATTTCAAATTACGTAACACCACCTCATATCACGCGTTAGTACGACATATTATTGCGTAATTCAAAATAATTTAACCGTTAATATAAAAAATGTGTGTTAAAAAATTATATCAACTAATTATTTTTCATATATATATTTTGTGTGGTGGTAATTACGTCGTACATAAATGATTAGATTTCTGCTTCAAAGATTGGATTACACTCTGGCGGCTTTGAACGACTTGGATGTGAAATTGTGCGAGGGACATTGCACCTGCAGCAAGCTTTCTTCAAGTGAAAGTATCATACGGGTGGCTCCTCTGAATGATATGCGCGTTGAAAGAAAATGGCTAATGCATCCACATCCACATGTCAATTCATTTTATGTGCCACTTTAGCTAAGCTATAAAATATCTGATACTATCTTTTCTCCATTTTGATTCTTCTTCATTTACTGTTCTAGTGCTCATGGGGTCTTCATGTTGAGATGAAACTTTCAATTCTGGAAGCTTCCTTCATTTTATTTATTAAGTCTGAGGTGTGACAGATCTAAATCATGCTTAGTTGCAATGGCTGATGAATCAGGAAGCTTTGTAACATTACTACTTAATTTGTTCTGTTCCAGCATAGTGACACATGACATCTCAAACATTAAGAACCAATGCTCTAACTAAGCATTAATACATATAAAAATCAGTGAAAATGTCCTAATGCTTAAACCTTTAGATTCCAACAAAAAAAAGGAACCAAACATTATTTCAATTAAATTTCCTTCTATGAGAGCACTTACAGCACATCCTTGACACCTTGTACCCTTGTTGGTCACGTAGATTTATACTATTCCTTGACTTTAAGCTAACATACGCAAAGGGCCACAAAGTAAGGGCAGTGACTGTAGACTCTCTCAATGGAAAAGGATGCTTGCAAGTGGAAGAGTATCTATGGGTTCTCCCTCTTCTTTTCTTAAATAAATTCAGGAAAGGGCAGTGTAGTTGAAGCTTTGCTAAGTGCAAAGAACTAGATGGGCACTTGCATGTATCCAAGGTCATCAGTGGAATAAGTCTACAGAATGATAAAACACACTAATCGTATATAGAAGGCCCTGTTCTTTACAATCAGAAACACTTCTTCAACTAAGCCTCATTACCTTTCCAGGGTACTACTAGTAGTAATATTGTTGTACTGTGATGGGTAACGTTTATACTAATAGTGCTTTCATGGCTTTCAACTATGACTACCATCGTCGATTAACTGGGTTACAATGGGTAATTTCAGTCAAGATCTTCACCATATTCTGTCATATAATTGTTTAAAGCAATTGCCTATGATGAGAACGGCATCAAAATTTTCCACACAAATAATCTTAAATAATTCCAATGACAAGATAAGAAAATACATCATGCCACGCATTAATCCTTTTAAGGCAAATTCAGGTAGTAGCACTGCTATGTTTAGATGAACCAAAAAGCTTCACAACGTCAGTATGGTTGCGAATATGATGAGGACATTTATAAAGCAAATCTTGGGCCTCAGAGTACCTACCTTCCCTTAAAAAGGACTGAAAAACATGGAGGTAAGCTGTAGAAGAAGGGAACTGCTTCACTGTCAATGCCTTCAAGAATTCCTTGGCATCAGCCACTGTTCCAAACTTTGATATATATTGAACGAATGGATCTGCAAATGGTGGAAAGTTGTGCTTCTTCATCATACAAAGAAGATTCATCGCTTCATCAAGTTTCCCTTCTCCGAGTAACTTGTTAATCAAATCTTTATATGTAGCCTGCCAAGGTCTCAAGCGAGCCTTATCCACCATCTCCATGAGCAAAGTGTACGCACTTTCTACCCTCTTTTCACCACACAAACCGCTCACCAATACTTCCAAGAGATCTGCATCAGCATCACAGTTCTTCTCCAACATCTTCGTGAAGCAGTGTAATGCTTTGTCGATTTCACCGGCATTGCAATGCCCTTGAATCAAAATGGTCCAGGTCTTGAGATCGGGAACACACCCTCTTGTTTCCATCTCATCCAACACCTTACAGGCTTCATCAAATCTACCTACCTTGCAGAGCCCAAAAACCACCTGACTATATGTAATGTTGTCGGGTTCATAACCCGCATTTCTCATGTTCTCCAAAATTTTTTCCGCTTCATCAAATCTCCCGACACTAGTCAAAGACCTGTGAATTCCATCGTAAACAGCTTTAGAGAGTGAATGTCCGGTTGCTTCATACTTCTTGACAACTCTGAAAACCAAACTAAGGTCAGGTGTGCCACTCAGCGAGATCTTCCGTAGAAGAGCACTGCAATCTTGAACGGAAGGCTTATATGGGCCATCCATCATGAACTCATAAAGCTTCACAGCATCTTCCATCATTTTACTCTTTTGGAACTGCCTCGAAAGCTTTATATATGTGTCTATATCCATATCCATATCATGGCCCACACTCTTCATTTCCTCAACCATGACCCAAAACTCCTTAATTGATTCTTTCCATCCAAGAACCCTAGTAATTGCATTATACGTAATTGCGTTGTGTTTAAAACCGAGATGATCAGCCGCCCACCGAAAAAATCCTAAAGCTTTCATAGGATACCCCTTAAGTTCCCTTAAAATCTTTATCATAGAATTATCTGACAACGAAAGCTTTAGCTCCCCCAATTTCTTCTCAACCTCATCGTTCCAATCCGAATTCAAAACAACTTCAACCACGCTTTTCGCAACGGCATCTATAGCACTCTCTTGAACCATTTTCGTGAACATTTGCGTCAACGAGGCCGCATCACTAATCATTTTCTCCTTCCCAAAAGTACTAAGAAGCGTAGAATAAGTCTCTTTATCAAGATCATAACCCTCATCAGACATTTTCTTAATTAGAATCCAAAACTCCTTTATAGATTCTCTACGACCCAAAATCCTAAGCATTAAACTATACAAATTCCCACTAGGGCTAAACCCATTTTCACTGCAAACCCAATTGAAGAAACTCCAAGCCTTTTGTGGGCTCTTGTCGAGTTTCTTCAAAACGTAGAGAACTGTTTCGTGGGTTAGACTTGGGCATGATTTCTTTATTTCGTTTTCGAGCTCTTCCGACCATTCGTTGGCTAATATGAGCTCTATGATTGAATTGGGTTTTGATGAAAAGTAAAGTTTTTGATGGGTAGGTAGAAAATCATAATTATGATTATAAGTTTGGTTTGTGAGAGAAGAGGAAGAAGGTGAGAGGTTAGAGAGATGAGTCACCTGGAAGTGAAGAGACCGAGTTGTGGAAGGACGAGTAAGAAGGACCGAGTTGAGAACTCTGAGAGACGCTACGATCGCCTTTGCCCTCTTCATGGTTAGGTTACTGAGAGCAGCTCACGACGGAGAAGAGGAGAAGAAAAGAAGAAGCAGAGCGAGGAAGGGCTTTTAAAGGGTTTTACAGGTTACTGCGTAATGTGTGCATCTTAACCTACCTTCACGTTCTGTTTAGTCCAATAGATAGGACCTAACTTGGGTTCGACCATAGGCCCATGGGTTTTATCTATCCAGCCCTCTCAACGGGTCTCTTCATATTAAAAGGCCAAATTTTGGCCGAATAGATTTTTTTTTCTTTTTCTCTTCATGTCCCAGCTAACCTTTTACTGTTAGATGTCTCCCCAATAATTTTCTTTTATTATTATTATTTTTGAGTAGCTCCTGTTTTAACCCACCAAATAATTTAACAAATGGGTAGATTAAGTGAATTTGATAAGTTGAAATAGAACCCTCTTTCTTTTAAGAGGTAAATGAGTGAGATAAGAATGAGAATATTGAAGTTTTTTATATTTGTTTTACTATTTATACTTTATTAAGAGTGAGAAAATGATTCTTAAAAAAATAGGATTCTCACTAAATATGAAAAATTGATTTCCATGAAGATAGGTGGTATTCACTTTCCTGATAAAGTGATTAATATGAAAAAGTTTTTATTTCTTTTTTTAAAAAAGCCAAAAAAGAAAAAAATACCCACGACAACCAAAAAAATAAAATCGCCTATCTTATTTCACCCATGTTAATATTTTTAAATAATATAATATTTTAATAAAATATATTGATTTTATTAACTTAATATTAGTAATAATATTTTTTTATATTTTTAATGAATATTTGTTTTTAAATAATTATATTATTATTTTTTTATCACAACTATTTTTTTTAAACCACAACTAATTTTATTATTTAAAAAATCAATTTTACCATTTTTTAATTAAATAAAGTTTATTATTTCAATAAAAACACTTTCGTATTTGAAAATTATTTTTTATTCTAACTTTATATTGATAATAATTTTTTATATTTTACAAAATATTCATTTTATTATTTTTAAAATTAATTTTATTATTATATTTTCATCACAACTAATTTTAATATTTTAATAAAAACCAATTTTAACTATTTTTAATTAAAATTAAGTTTATTATTTTAACAAAAAATACTTTATTATTTAAAAATTGTTTTTATTATAACTATCTATTAATAGTAATAATTTTTATATTTTTATAAAATATTCAATTTATTTTTAAAATGATTTAATTATTAATTTTTACCACGACTAATTTTATTATATTTAATCAAAAACCAATTTTACTATTTTAATAAAAGTTAAGTTTATTATTTTAATAAAATAATAATTTTACTATTTAAAAAGTATATATTTAATATGTTTAATAATAAATTTTTATTATTTATTATTTTAATATTTTATAATAAAGATTATTTCATTATAATGTACTACCAAACATAATAATGTGATATTTTAAAAAAAAATTATAAGATTCTAATGCGTAACCAAACACATTAATATAACATTTTCATTTTCATATTCTCATCAATTACTTTTTTTAGAATCTAATTCTTATTCCCATCAAAAGATTACTGCGTACCAAATATTAATTCTAAAAAAAATATGTGAAGTTTTATTTCAAAAAAGCTTGGTACAGGTAATGAACTTGTTAATATTCGGTCGAAAACTGTTATTTTCAATTTACATATTCGTAAGAATCTTCTTGATCAATATTTATCACGATATTATCACTTGTTGGGTTGACTTATATTTTGACTAATGCTGGTATTGTTCCCAATGTCTCCTTCAAGGGTAGATGTGAGGTTTTTACTTAGAAAAGTCGACAGTTCTAGTACTAATAAGAGAAATGTCCTAACTTACATTCATCTATAAAACTTCTTGATCTGTGTGGAATTATTTTTTTGATTTACTTATCCCCAACATCTTCGACACTATAACGTTAATTGTCAACAAAGGAATGATCTTACCCCATTCAATACTTGTTATGTTTTTTTTTTTCTTTGAAAAAGATTGAGGATATCCTGATAGTGTTTTGCTCATCATACTTGTACTAAATATAATTGAACGATCCAACCTGAAATGTCTAGGCACTTACCAATTGAACTTCCTTAATTACTTCCTAGCACTGGAATAATATAACATATGACTTGTGACTGCAAGCAATTGTTTTCGTTGCATTCTTTAAATCGATGTTAAATTGAAAACTTTTAGGCTGATTTTAGTCTGTGATCTGAAAATTAGAATACAACTTAAAAAGTAAAAACTCAAAACATAATATTTTTTAAAAATATTATATTTTCTTTGTAAATTTTAGAAGTTTTTTTTAGATTTCAACTAACCAAATATATTTTCTGTGTTTTTAAGTTTTTAGATCCTAAAAATTATATCCGAATTATAAACCAAACATAGCCTTAAAATTGTTTTTTTTTATCTCATTAACCTTAATAAGTTTTGTATTTTAACAATCTATTTCTATCTCAATGAAGATGAAGATGATGTGGGCGAACTTCTTTCTTTCATTTCGAGTTAGTAGAGAGAAGAGGCAGAGAAAGTATATGGTTTTAGTGTTCAAGAAAACAATGAGGTTGTTTTTTGAATTCAAATACATGACCAATGAAACAATTTTACCAATGTACCAAGATCATTTCTTTACCAACCCCCACCCTATCCATGCTGGTCAAGATGGAAAAGGAATGGTGGGAATAGGTGTCATTGTTAGAGATCATCGTGGATAAGTTATTGTGGCCATGACGTCCCAAGAACTTGGAGGTTCACAAGTAGAAGTGACTGAATATTGGATAGGTTTTGAATTTGTAGCAGAAAATTGGGCTACCTATAGATGTGCAGGAAGGAGACTCAGTTAAGGTGATTAATTAACTGAAAAAAAGGACAAGAACTTGACTGAGATTGGGGAAGTGATTGAAGATTGTACACTTCTAAAACATAAATGGCCAAATTTAGTGATTCAGTGCAGCTCCAAGAGAATGTAATAGAGTGACAGATAGACTAAGTAGATTAGGACTATGTTTATATAGTTTCCAAATTTGGATAGAGGAAATTCTATCTCTAATTACAGACCTTGTAATTGAAGATACACCTCCTCTCTTCTTCTTAATAAAATTGTGTTTTGATGACAAAAAAAAAAAAAAAAAAAAGATCATTTCTTTAATGTTCAACTAATCTCATGGTTTATACTAAATTTTTACTAGGCTAAAGCTATTGAGAAGGGAGCTTGAGCTATTTGATATTTTAAAACTTTTGGGGAAGTAACTTGTTTGGTATACAATTTAAAATTAGTTGAACTGTTTTCAAAAAAATTAAATACTGCTTTTTAAATTTGATATAACAAGGGGAACTCTAATATATCCTTATATTTTAAAGTGAATCTTTATTTATAATGGGATTTTGAATCTAATATAATAAGCCAAAAAAAAGTTTGACTTAATGGTTGAAAATTAAAGTTGCTCAATCCTTTCTGAATTTTGCTTTCTAATCGTCAAAGTTGTTGTTCTTTTGTCTTCTAGACTTGTTAGAGACAGAGGACCTTTAGTGGTTACTAAGAAGAAAAGACATGGTTGGTGGAAACCCAATACATCAAACAAATCTTGTATTCAAGATTAAAGACAGTTCACATCTTTCAACAATGGCTATATATATATATATATATTAGATAATATAATTCCTTATATCATCTAATATAATAGCCTTTGTTGAAGCTGTAGCCATGATGATTAAGACAAATCTTCTCTTTATATGATACTCAAATCTCCCCGCTCAAGAGACAACACAATCTCACCTATCAACTATGATGATACTCTAAAAAAAGCTGAATTTTTTAGGGGAAAAGAAAATTATCATTCAAACCCAACCACCTCATTAATAATTTACAGAATCAACTCATCATAACCATCTAATAAAACTAACATCTCTCCATTCTAAAAAGGGTGGTGTTGGAGTTATATAAGCAATTTTGCAGAACATGTTACACCAAAACAACCTCATCTACTTCACTTTGAGTGTCTGAGCATTGTCTTGTCACAGTCACCGCTGCTTGCGGCTGTACCAGACCTCTTCTGCACGGAGACCAAGCATATTCCGACGACCGGCGTTAATCTTCCGGCAATGGGTCCCACCGATACCATCCGGGCCCCACATGAATTGTCGACGAAGCTATTAAAGTTTGTTGTTGAGTGAAAAAGGCTTCAATTTCAATGACGACCCCACCACGCCCACAACACACCTTTCTCTCTTCTCTTAACACTAACAAGGGCCGAAGAGCGTGCGCCTGCGCTGCCGTCTCTTTCCACTTTTTTTCTCTCGTCAAGGACACCCCAATTCGTCCAATTTTGGGCAAGTGTGCAACAGTGATCCAGTGGTCCTCGTTTAACCAACTCAAATTAACGGGACCCTATAATTGAAGACGACGATTTCGTGGTCCACCCAGACAAGGTGGCCCCTCAACCACTTGATTCATTGATTACACTTACACTCTTCTTTCTATATGTATTTGGTGGTCCTATCACATCCGTCAGATCTTTAATCTTATCTTGACTCGGCTGATCAGTACTCTCTGTAATAAGATGACTAGCAGGACGCATTAAAGTAGCTGATTTGAGTGATCATTGAGATTACTTCTTAAACTATCCTTAATAATTAATGGATGTATGAATTGGGTAGCTATTAAAGAGGTGTATAGGCACAATGGTCAAACTGGCCAGCTACAAGAAGGTACAGTAGTGTAGCATACAAAAGAGTAATTAATTAAAGAAAAATGTTAATTAAGAGCTGGCAGCACATAAACAGGGAGAAAGAGATCAGAGTTTTTAGATATAGTGCTTTAAAAAGTGGTACAGCTTTAAGCTACCGTGGGGGTTTATGCCTGGTAAAAGAATTAACTGTTGAAAAAACCCTTCATTTTCATCCTCTCTGCTTCCTGTTCTTTCTTTTTCCTGTGAAAACGTGCCGGCACTGTACATTAAAGAGAAACGTGCATGCGGGAATATAAGATTGCAACCTGCCCAGATAAAGTGCCCTAGGTCTACATACTGTTTTGTTCTGTTCTGTTATATTAATACTACTACTACTTCTCGAGTAACTTTGACATATTTATATTTCACATACAGTTCATCTTATATATATATAGACATATTTTGTATATGTTTCTCTCGTCACAGTCTAGCTCAAATTTGATGGCTTCTACATCTAGATCTGGGTTCCTGTTCTTGTTCACTTTCATTGCTTCTCTCTGGCTCCAAGATCTGTTCTTCTGGCTTTTATGTTATTCTCATGGAATGGGTGTCTTCTGGAAGTCCAGTTTAATGATGTGGTGGTGGAGTTGTCCAGGAGTAGTGAAGAAATCATGATCAGAAATGAAGATCAGTACTACTTCCGATGCTAGTGATAGCTAGGGGAATTGAAGCGACTTGGTCCGATAGTATTGTTTTCTTCTTTTGTTGAAAACATCCATCCATTATAATATATATCATATCATCATCATAGTTGGGCATTATATATTATTATGTTGTTATTCGTGTGATCATGATAATACTCAAAATTATTTCTTTCTTCGTGTTATTTAATATTGCTAGTGTTCTTGTAAGATTATATGGTGAATAAGGAGTAGCGCTGATTGCATGTATTTGAGAGGATATATATATATATATAAACTGTACTGGATCATGATTCTTGTATAAACTGTACTGGATCATACATGAATTCGAGTCAGACTACCTATGCTCAATGTTAATTCTTTCATTTTCCATTTCTTTCACTTGCAATTCAATTATCTTCTTCTATTTGCATATACGCTGGGATAAATGCTATTTTAAACTATAAAAAACTCTAACTAGGTTCTTGTATAACTAGAATTTTTTAGGTTCATCAGATCATGAAGGTGTAATTCTACACATGTAGTTGCACACGAAGCTATAGTTTTTATAGTTAAAAGAACATTTTCAGCTGATTGATATTAGATGCAAACGGCTAGCTCTTGATTATCCCTTTAATTACATAGTGATTAGAGCCAGAGGGACCTCTTATCTAATCATGTGAAGTATACCGTAGGAGAAAGAAACCACCCATTATGGGATTTTTCATGTATGTTTGACTTTAATTATAAGCTAGCACTAGAGACATATAATATTGGAGAATGATTTAATTATCCGAAGAAAATATACAAGAAAAGAGGTAGAAGCTGAATCAAGCTTTAAAATTCGTCAATGGGCATGTTCTTGTATTGTCGGCAGAGTAGGGACATGGGTGCTTTTCTTCTTTCTGAATTTTGAGCAGCACAAGCAAAAGCTCTGTTTTTTTTTCTTAGGTGAATATAGCAATGATAGCAATGATAGCAATGGCAAGTTGTTTATTGTAACTCAGTGCTCTTATAGGCTATTTTAATTCAAAAAATGAAAATTTAAAAAATAATATTTTAATACAAAAAAAAATAGTATCTGAATTATAAACCAAATGTACCCTTTAATTAATGTTTTCCAACAGATGGTATATTATGTAAACTCAGTTGATGAGCTGTCGTGGTAACTCAGCAATATCTTGTCAAAAAAAGCTGATTTTGTCATGCTACGTACATGTACATGGTCAAAACATAATGTACCTTTAATAATTTTTATAAAGAACGCTTTATCAACTTTTTAAACAGTTTTCTTGTCAACAAAGCAGTGTTTAGTTATACCGGAGTACAAGAGCCTTACTTTTGATTTAAGCATAAAAAGGAAATAAAAAATAAAAATATTTATCCGACCAGCCGGATTCGAATCAGCGACGTACGGATATGTTGTTAGGTGATTCCTAACACAGTCCTTTGCTCTACCAACTGAGCTAAGGTCAGATTTTATTTTAACTGCTTTAATTTTTTCGATTTCACCTAAAACCCCTTCTAATTACCTTGTAACCACCAATTAATATCAACGTTAGAAGAAGTTACCATTTGCATGCACGTATACTTTTCATTAGTCAAAAAGATTATAACCACAGAATCACACCAATTGTTACACTTTCACCTCAGACGAGAGAATTATTAATATTAATGTTGTTACTGTTAGAACATAAATCCTAAAATTTGTAAACTGTGTAAAGAAGAAATAAATAAAATAAGATATTAACTAACGGGAAAATGCTAATTTAATTATAAAAGTACAATTTTAAGTGCAACTGCTGATGTTAAAATAATATTTTTTTTAACTAAAAGGGTGACAAATAACATTCATGTTAATTTCAACGAGGAGAATACACATAAAAAAAAGTTATAAGAAAAAGCTTAGGTTGATAAATATAATATAACGGCTATATCTTTCCACGAGGGCCACTCTCCATGTAATTTTTACATCTTAAAAGACGAGTTAGGTCGTGATAAAGAGCCAAGAATTAATCCTTAAAATGAACGATAAAATAAAGTACAGAATATATTCTTGTTGGAGGGACGACTCATACGTCCGCGAAAGGAGGGGCCATGAATTAAAATGGAAGACAGAGAACTGTGGGTGCTGCGTCTACACTACAGTCTATCCATTTCCAAATATATACACCTCAGCTCTACCCCCTTCTTTACGTGTACTGCATGGCTCCTATTGTACTATTCGTCACCAGCATCCCCTTTAGTTTGCCTCCCTCCTCCTTCTCATTTGTTTTTTTTTCCATCACCTCAACATATATATATAGATTGTGTTTCAGAGAGCATCACCAAAATATAATTAATGTGCATCCTCATAGAGATGGTTAACTAATTGGTATGCAAATGAATTCTTCAATTTTAACTTTTTTAATTTTCTTTTTTTAGAAAAAAACTATGTAGATAAAAAAGTATAGCCCAGTTCATATTGTTAAAATCTGTATTGTGTGCTTGTTGATATACGTAGTTAGGTCAAACAATTTCTAACCTTGTATCAAAGCTTTGTTATTCTAAATGGGTATTTGCTTATTCATCTTATTCATCAATTAACTTCTTTCCTTACCCATTATAAATCTAGTTTTTATGTTATCATACGGGTGAGAAAAAGTATTAATATTTATATTCATGTTTGACATAATTGGCCGGGGGCAATCTCAAGTGTATAATATACAATTCACTCTTAATGAATATAAAAACCCTTTCTAACTCCAATTTTAATATTTGCAAACCAAAAACTGAACTACTGAATCCATTGGTTTACTGAGAACTGAAGCAAAGTTATTATAAATCAAATCAATTACATTCGTTTGGTTCAATTTTTCGATTTGGACTTACCGATAAACAACCCTAGTCGAGACCTTGAAGATGTGAGCCCAAAAGCGCCCGTCCATCCATCTTCGGCCCAAGTAACGTCAAAAAACCCCTGCTGCTGTTTTACTCACTGGAAGACAAGTTCAGACAGATTGACTCCACGTGTCATTAACAATTCAATAGTCTCTGGACCCACTTAAGTCAGCCCAAACCATGATATCTGAGTCTTCTTCATCATTTTCACAATCACACAACTGCCACGTGTCGAGTCACCAATCAATCTTTTTTGCGTGTTCGATATCTGGTTTAGAGAACTTGTCGCCGTGAATTAACGCATTTGCCGTGAAGTTTACGCCGCCATGGACGTCGATTTCTGGGCTTCTAGGGTTCACTCTTCAAAGCACCTCGCTGCTGTGCAAGCAGCGACACTTAACTTCGGTACCACTACCTCTTCTCTCTTCCCGTTCTTAATTCTCTCCGTTCTGTTTTAAGATAATCGACAACTTTTAGTTTAAGCGCGCCTTAAGATTTAGGCGAAAGTTGTAAGTTTTGTTTAATCTTTGGGAGATTTCGATCGGTTGTGGCGGTTAATTAGTTGGTTAATTATTTTTGTTCGGCGGATTTTGGGGGAATCTGAATTCTCAGTACTCTTCAATTGACTGTTGTGAGTGATTTTACGGTCTTGGTTTAAATCACCGTTTTGATTTGTATCGTTATCTGTTTATGTATGGATCTTAACTTTTGAGATATGGATTAATGTTTGATGTTTTGAGTGTATAAGTGTTCTTGGTTAGTTTTTGAATTACGTCTGGTGTTATGTTTAGGAGTTTGTTTGAAGTATCTAAGATCTTGAAGAAAATAAAAAATTGTTACTTTTTTTCCGATTGATATGGAATTTTTAGGTTGGATCATCTGACAATTGTTTTTTATTTTTATTTTTTATGTCCTATAGAGAACCATTTGTGCTTGGATGATTCTGAAGGAGATGATGATGCTCGAGCGAGCTTTCCTTGTCCCTTTTGTTATGTGGATATTGAAGTTTCATTGCTTTCTATCCATCTACAGCAAGAGCATTGCTTTGATGTAAAAAACTCGGTAAGTGGTCATCTTATGTTATGCTCTATTTAGGTTTTGATTCTGATGGAATTGTCTTTTGGGTAGCAAGTCTTTCCAATCTAGATAAAGAATGTTTTTTATAGTTTTTTTTTTTCCTTTGTAACCATCTTGATTAAACATCATATAATTCTAATATTTTTGTTGACACACCAGCAACATCATATACATACGATACATACGAGGGAAGTAAACATCACCAAGAGAAATTCAGGCAGGAAAGATGTTATTGAATGAAATAAAGAATGAATAATGCATTCTTGCATCGTAAAGTTTAATACTCAACAAAAGTCTTCCTCAAAGGTCAATAATTGATATAATTTGTTAACAATTCAGATTAGTTACAATGTTGCAAATCGACTATGATCAGTTATAAAATTATGGCTAAGCTTACTGTTATATACTTTACAGTTTTATACTAAACAACAAAGGCTTTTGAGTTGTTGGTGGCTGTCTTAAATGATCATCTTTTGATTAAACTTTAAAAAATTATAGTTTTAATTCAGATTCAGAGCTTTGTTCATGAATGAAACTGTTTCTGTGTTGTTGTATGCAGGTATGCCCTTTGTGTGCAGCAAGTTTAGGAAAGGATATGATAGGACATTTTACTGTGCGACATTCACATATGTTAAAGGTGTTAATGATAGTGTGGGAGGAATTTTTTTTTTTTTGCCTTTTCTTGTTCATTTGAATGAGCTTGTGGTTGTGGGTCTGGTAAAACAGCAATTTGTATTATTAACCTTGTCAAGCACTCTGTTCCCTGCAGCGAAGGAGAAAATCTCAAAGATCTGGATCTTGGTCTAATGGTCCAGCAATGCTTGGCAAGGAACTGCGAGAATTAAGCTCATTTCTTGGAGTTACAGCAAAATATGGCAGGGGAAGTACACCTGATTTGGCGCCTGATCTATTGCTCTCCCCATTTCTTTGTGTATCTGCTTCAGGTGCCCATGAAATAGGCTCCGAAATCAGTCCTTCAAGCCCTTCAGAGGTTAAAAGGTATCCTTAACTTCTACTGTATTTCAAAATATTTGACAGGGTTTCATGATATATGTTCTTCCTTCTGACATTGTTTTGTATTTGGATATTCTTACCAAAGACAAATGCTACTGAATGCTTTCTGCAGACTTCAATGATATGTTAAATAGTCAACTGTAATCTACAGATTTTAGCAGTATCTCTCATCAACCATGAAATTTGTTTTTTTATGTGTTAGGTTGGACAATGTTTCTTTACCATCATATTAATGCTTTTATATATTTTAGACACCATTATATACAACACTTTACATGAAACTTTTGTAGGACCTTATTGAAGATTAATTTGAGGCTATATTTGGGAAAAGGATGTTGTCAACTAAACTCAATTCAGCAAAGTCTTTTTCCAACTGTATGGAGTTATCGACATGAATACTCATTTTTCACTCTGCGCTTTCGAAGGCTAAATCTTTAGTTATGTTATAATTAATATATCTTATTTAGTTAACTTTATCTACATTATTTTAAGTCTTCTTCTTCCTCCATAATTACCTTTAATAGTTTATACATCACTCTTCTTTATTACTGCACGTAATAGTTTTACCGCTTTTCGAATGTGTTCTTTTCTAATTTTACCTTTTTAATGTTTTATGACATATCCAATTTAATATTCGCATTTGCATTATATAAACTTCATTAACATGTTGTCTCATGTAGTTGAGAAAAGGCTTAGTTGAGTATACTTTATTAACGGTTGTCTCTCATTGACCAACATTCTATTCATTAAAGCATGGTAGGCCTTGTAGCAATCTTATAAAATCCTCTTTCAATTTTAACAAGATGCTTTGATAATGTAAATTATGAAAGCACTAATCCATTTAACCCAGCCTGTTTTAATTTTGTGGTTAAAACTTCATTTTTCATTTCTCTTTGATAAATATTGATTAACTGAGCCTAAATATCTAAGTTTTCACTCTTTGCCCCTTTGACATTTCTTGACTTTTCCATGTGTGGTTTGAGGTAGCACCTAACTAAAACAACATTGACTCTATCTGGCCCTCCAGATCAAAGTTGCTATCTAAGGCTAATACCAGTGGCAACTGGGCAAAAACACATTTTCCTGATGAAGATCATGCATGAAAACATTGGTATTATGTGAACACCTGGTTGAAGGTCTTAACGACTGATGTCCTTGCTTTTTGTTGATGCAGCACGGTGTCATCTAAATCAGATGAGGCTCGAGAACAGGAATATCAAGAAAAAGGCCAGCGGGCAGAATTTTCTCAGCAGTTGGTAATGTCAACCATTTTCTAGTACTAAAGCAGGTAATAACCTTATCATGTAGGAGAGTTGCAATCAATCTCAGATTCCCTGTAGGCTTACCGGAACTCGATTATCAGCCTTGTTTCTCTAGAAGAAGCATCTCCTTGGAAAATAGCCAGGAAATATGCAGACGCATTAAAGGCTGGCAGCTAAAGCAGTTTGTATCTATATATATCTGTATCTGTATCACTAGTCCTTCTTGTACGAGTAGAACACACTTATTATTACTCTTAGAAGCTAGTTAATTCTTTAGCTTTTGGTTAAAAGCTACCCCTGTGCACTTTCCGTTTGATTTTTTATTCGAATTCAGTTTTTTATATTAAAAAAATACAAATATAAAGAAAATGCCGTTTGATAAAAAGCTGTCTTTTGAATTTTCGTTTTTGAATTATATTCTTGTTTTTGAATTGCAAATCAAACAAAGCTTTAGCTTTCTTTCGTGAAATAAAGCACATTCTGCATTTAACACTGAAGTGAAAATTTGAGATTACGGTTTCAAAAATAAGAAGATTTAAGGTTACATCCAGGAATTACGTTTGCTTGAGATGGGTCTCCTGACAATTGTTGAATATGAAAAAGAGCTAGTAAACCGAGGGTAAACTTAAATAATAATACACTAATGAATCTCCAATCCATCTTGTTATTGGCTCCAATTTATGTATGACACTGTAAACACATAGGAAAAGCAGGGGAATTGTTTGGTCGTATAATTACATCCGAATTTATGAGAAAACAAAAAAAATAAATTAAGAAAATGGACGGACGGTGGGTTTTGGGTGGAGAAGAAGAAATAAACAAACAAATGAGATGGTAAGTAATAACAACTGCTCTCTATAAGACACCTGACCTCTCTTCTGCACCTAGCAATGTAGTAAATTAGCCTAAGCCATTGTACTTCTACTGCTGCGTCAGTTTCAGTCATATCCCCTTATCTACGAGTAGTAGAATTTGATGGATCAATTCCCATATCCTTATAATACTTCCTCTCTGCTGCTGCCACTCGATTCTGAAACATTGCCCATTCTTTTCTACACCTTTCCCTCACCTGCACCACCGCCACAAACGCTCTTTCTCAGTATAGCCCACTGGCAGTGTCAACAAGGATTGAACAACTTGAATTAACAAAGACCATGATATTTGAATATTATTTCTCTTAAAGCTTAATCACAAGATGAATTAACTGCTCTGTAATTATTCTAATAAATAGATAAATTGAATGGGAACAAATTATATACATACCCCGTACCATGGCGCCTTCCCATCCTTCGCCTCTCCCTGTCATGGAATGAAGGCATGAGTGATACAATTCATATTGATTAATCGATTCTATCAACTCGTACATTTAGCTATATGAAATGGTCAGAGTTTAATTCTTACTTGGTTGCCTAGTGATGGAACCGTCTGATGAACAATCCATTGAGCATCTACAACTCCTATTTTCTCGTGAGCAGGCTATTTCAAAGAGAAAATTTTGGAACACCAGCACCAAATTTTAGTCTCAAGTATTCACATATTTATATATTGAAGAGGACAAACTCATGGGATTGTTAAGCATCACACACCTCAACACATTTCCTAAGAGCAAAATCGAGACCCCAACCATGGATCAGGTCATTCTGCAGGGACAAAGATAGTGTTAGGCAAAATGTCAAAAGAAATCATGTTAAGGTTGAAGAGGAGGGGAACAAATAATTATATGAAAAACAAAACAATTTGGTCCATACCTGAATCATATGCCAAACACAGCGCCATGCTTCTCGAGAAAACACTGGTGCCATGATCTCAACAAATCTGCAAATAAGTGAAGATGACCTAATGAGATTTATTTGCAACCTTGGACTGCTTGCTTAAAGCAAAAAAGGAATTTATCGCACGAACGATAGTGGCAATGATGATAAGTAAGCTGCAAAAGACATGACGAACGGCATTGGGACCTAAAGATATGTGATGTTTGACTTAATGCATGGAGCATAAACATGTCATTGCCACTGCTTCCAAAGAAGAGAAACATATAACAAAGAATTTTAACCTATAACAAACAAATGATAAACAATGTTGCATAAGTTGTATGCCTCAGTGACCATTCCCAATAGGAGTAATGAAAATAAAAGAACTATCAATACTATAAGATGCAATAAACAAAAAATAAATGAAAGCGCAAGTAAGTGTATGCTTCAAGGGCCAGTGCACTACACAATGCATTTATGTACGCCTCACTGTTGGAAGTAGGCATAAAAAACTCTCCTAAGAATTATCAACAATAGAAGAAAGCCATCACAATCATCAGTCATAATCATTACCACCACTATCACACTATTAATAATAATATACATCAGCTCATAATGAAAACTTAATATCCATACCCTGCACATGGAGGCAAATGGGGGTCACTGCACCAGCCAGGTTTCTCCTCTGTTTCTCTGTCATGAAAAATAAAAATAAGATGAAAAAAAAGAAAGAAACCATGAGATGAATTCTTATTTTTCATGTCATGTGTGGAAATGAGGTTTGGGTGGCATTGGGGTCTTTTATTCTTACTTGTGGACTTCTTGGTCGGCTCTTCTTTTTGTCATTTGCCATGTTAACCCTTTGTTCGGCTCCAGACCAGGTTGTGAAATCTCCAAACCATGCTTTCTCACAAGCTTTATGTATCTATAATCAGTTGAGAAAAGACCCACTTCAAATATGAAGACGTTTAAGCAAAAGAAGCTATTTTTTTTTTGTTGATACTCACTCTTCAGCATCAAAGTGTTCAACCCCAAGGTCTTCATCCCAGATAAAAATATAGTCGTATGGTGCCACAATGTCTGGATGCAAGAAGCGTTTTGCATACCACCTTGGACCAGATTTAAGAGAATTAATGAAAAGTAAGATACATGAAAAGATAATTAAGCTGTGGTTAGAAGCTAAAGAAGTATCCTAGACGGAGAGACACTACGAGTTCCTCACCATTTGGTTTGTTTCTTAGCACTGACATGTATAGCACGCTTTGACCATTCAAACTCTTCCCATTCACTGGTCCGGTCATCATAGTGAAACAGCAAAATAGTGAAGTTCTCTGAGAACTGTAAGAGAAACACGGTTAAACCTACACTTTTGGTTGCCACAAAAAGAGAGGGTGCAGCATTGATAAGTTCAAGACTGACCTTTTTAACTGCAGCATCAATATTATTTTTCTGATCATAACCAACAGTAAAGGTGACAAGATATTTTGGCTTGATAGTTAGGTCCTGCATTTATCAACATGATCAACCTTCTGAATAAGTACAAATAATTGTAACACATAAGAAAACAACTGGTTTACAAATTCCCTCTTTTCATTTGGCATGTACTATTAAACTATTTACTTATGTTGTTATAGATGTGAATTTGTAGTACGGACAACATCTAAAGTTGATTACAGTGAACATTTACCCAGCTTCCTAATTCTCCTTACTTTCCAAGCACATATTAGCAGCATCCTCCTAAAAACAAAAAGAACTAAAGAAGACCATAAGAATATAGCATTGCATAGGCTTGGTTCACTGAATCAACACCTGAGGGGCTTCACTAATGAAACAAGGCAAGGAAAGCTCTAGAGATAAATATGGTTATGAAGACTCGATGCACCAGTGAAATGCCTACATGCCTATAGATACTTGTTTTTAGATATATGAAGGTGCAAAACATGTATAAAAATTAGGCATTATCTGATGGAACAGTAGTAAATCAATTAGCTCTCTTTCATATGAAGGTTCTGAGTACACACCTCACTGGGTTTCCCCCACAATCTGCGGAGATAGAAATCTGATTCTGATGCAACAATGGCTGGAGGAAGTCTTTCTGCACCTCGAGGATTTGTCGGAACCCATATCTACACCAGAATCACATATTTAGAAGTTAGTATCAATACCAAAATTAGAATGTCTATCATTATAAACATAAAGCGATTATGTTTGTATGCCATTTATTGTATATCCTGCACAATAGAATCTACTTTGCAAAGTTGGGAGGCACACAACTAGCTTGCCCACATCAATAACAAAATGGTACCATTTCATTTCATATTTGAAACAATGACTCAGCTTTCAAAATCATCATAGGAATAAACTTATGGGATAAATAGAGATTTCAAATACCCTTAAAACTGTAGCTATTAGGTAGAGGCCCAATCCAACTACGTATAATAATCAAGAGAGCATAAATATTATAAGTATTTCTGAGAGGAAAATCATCAACATATGTGACACTCGTCTTGCAGGTAAAAAGAGTTATACGTCAAGCAGGCAATTAGGAGGTGAATAAACACAACAGGTTAATTGCACCATATAAAACAAAAGTCAGAATACAATATAATCTTCTATATCAGTACAAAAAAATACAAAAATTGCTTGAGTCAAAGTAGAACGTCCAAAGATCAAAAGTTACACCTTTGAGCCATTATTCAAATTTTGTACTTCAGCTGTGCTACTTTCATTTTGAACCGTAACAGAAGGCCGAGAAGGGTGCAACAGGGATTGTGTTGAGAGGCCTGAATTCCTGTCGTCAGTATATGTGAGATCAATGGAAGTGACAAGGCTGGAGGGAAAGTGAAGCTGACCAATTAAGAAAAAATGAGCAGATATTATGATTATTATCCAATAATCAAATAGAATCCACATAAAATGAAGAAGAATCAAAACCATAATATGTAAATACTAAATAAAAAGCAAAGCAAACCATAAACTAATTCAGTACCTTTGTTAAGGAAACTGCTGGAAATGATACTCCTACCAAGAACCCAAAGACTATGCCAACAAAAGTTGTTATAATAAGCCTCATTGTCTCATTTGGCTTTCTTGCAATTCCACTGTAATACATGGTGAAGGTAAATGAATAAAGGCTGCACTAGCTAATGGAAGGAAAAAAAAAAACCGACTTCGAAAAAATGTGAAACCTGCATCCAAGGGCTCCCATCCTGGAAAACGAATCGTTGGCTCTATTCAAACCAAAGAAATCTGCAATTTAGAACTTGTAAGCAAATCAACATCAGTCGGCAACTTCGTTGTTTCCGGTGAATTGAACAAGAATTTCAGGTCTTGATGAATAACGAAGCACCTGAAGCAACGACAAACTCTCATTACAGAATGAAGAATTGTTTAAAATGTTGATTTTTCAATCAAAACTAATTTGTAACAAGACCAGCAAAATTCTAGTTCTAAGGGTAATAAAAAAAAATAAAATGATCATGCATTTTGAACTGTCCTTGATATTGACATCCAATCGTTAGGTGTTAAATTTGAACAATGTCTTCTCGGATAGGAAGTCAACTTGAGTACACTAACTAGGAAAATTGATCTCCCCTTTGGCCTAACTAAGCAAGTGGCCATTCAACTAAACTGCTGCTGAAAGGGAAAGAAAATGGCTAAGAGACAAAGTAAGAAGAAACTAGGGGAAGCAACCATAAATGTAGAAATAAACACACGTCAAATGAATTAAAGCATCCAACTACTCAATCTCTGAGTAATTATAGTGCCAAAACATGTTTTACACCAAAAAAAAAAAAAAACTACTTTTGATATAAAAACACGGGAAAACAAACAAATGGCTAAGGGATAGTACCAATACTTGATCACTCATTCACTTCTACAACAATTGAGAACTATAACCAGAGGGTCTCGAAAGCATTGGTACTAAAACTGAACCAAATCACTTATTGTATGTACTGAAATATGCACTTAAACACCGAAAAGTAAAAGACTAAGCAATCTTTAATAGTAAAATTCCCAAAAACCTTTACAATTACGCAATCCTTAATAGTCTATTTTCTAGTAACTCTATAAGCAAGTAACCATGCGGTTGACCCTCCAAAAACTCCTCAACCTAGCAATCAGCCCATGTGCTTCTTCCCCTAAAAAACTATACCTTCTTAACTTGAGCAAATCAAGAACACCCTACTTATTAGACCCATATATACAAATTGTAATTCGATTAGAAAGCAAGCAATCACACCATGTGCACTCTTGACCATAATCCAATCTCTAGTTGATTTTAACACACACAATTCTCAACCACACATTCAAACATACGGAACAGAAGAAACGAATTTCCACATAGAAAATCAAGAAGTAAAGCACAAAATTGCGAAAACCTTCGTGACTATCTCGACTCAGCTTATTAATATACTTCATGGTCTAAAAATATGAAAAGCTTCTTTTTTTTTTTTTCCTTGATACGTTTAACTAAAACAGTAGGAAAATCAAAATTAAGAATTTTGAAGGGAAAAAAAAAAAAAAACAGAGAGAAATTAAACAGTAACTAACAGAAACCTCAAGCTGGACTAATTCAAAGCAGAATTTTATTCAATCCCACTTTTTTTTTTCTATAACTCAATCAACTACAGCCAGAAAGATCGATTTATGTAAAAATACTCAAACTAAATCCAATCTAATTAAAATAAAACATAATAATAATAACAAAAAAAAAAGAATAAAACAGAACCTGCAGCTTACCGACTAAAGAAGAAGAAGAAGAAGAAGTAACAGCACCTCCAAGAAGTAACAGAACCTGAAATAATCGTTGGGAGTCACACGAAAAACAAGTTCACCTCCGAAAATCTGAAGCAGAAACGTGATCAAGCAATCTTTCCTCCCCCGGAATTCCTCCACAAGCAATACAATATTTTTCTTAAAAAGAAAGAAATTGAAGAGATACTGGAAAGAATAGAGTATGTTGTATTCACAGAAATTTCTAATAAAACTCAAACGCGTGGATTTCCTGCTTTCCTTGTTTGCTTCCCGATTTTATTTCATTCTTATTTTGATATACTTTTTTTTAGTCACAGGAGACAGAAACGATAAGAGAAGAATAGATATTTATTTATTTAAATATCTTCTTTCTATTTTTGTATTTTTGAATATTGTTATTGTTATCGTTTATTTTTTGCCTCCTCGTTTAAAAGCAACTCCTCGTAACGTTTTCTTCGTGAAAAGACCAATCAACGGACGGTTCCTTAACTACGAGTGCCGGACCGTGCAAAAACGTCCGGCTCCGACATCACAAACCGCCACGTGGATAACAATCGGACCCCTACTAGATTTTTGGAGGGCTAAAAAAAAAAAAAGTAGATGCTGTAACTACGTGGATGCGTTTGCAAAGGCTCTTTTTCTTAGCACCTTATACTTTATTTCTTTCTTTTTTTTCGTTTAAATTTTGAAATGTGTTGTGCTCAATAAAGGTGTCTTTTAATTTAATCCTCCACTCCTAAGTAAGTTTTGTGGGTTTATTTATTATTCAGTAGTGTCTTTAATTGATGTACCTGGCAAGTGGTGATTCGCGTGTGCCCAATGAACCGGCGGCACATCTGCCAGACTCTTCGCAATTGGAAGAGAAAATACAATCAAAGAAGCAATAGATTGCTCCTTCAATTGTGCTCGACCTGAAGTAAAAGAACTTCTGCTGAATTGCTTATTTTTTATTTAAGAAAATGTAGTTAAAAGACTAGTTGAAGTAGGTGAATGACAAATAGAAGAAAAATCATGGGTGAGCGTGAGAGAAACGTAAGTTGGAAAAGGTCAAATGGAAAATTTATTGAAATTGACAAATGCGGTTGTGGTGGGGGTTTGGGGGTTGTTTGACTTTAATGTATGTATGTAGGTGACCGGTCCAAAGTGCCAATGGGTCTGAACCGAAGAAAATCAGGAAACCACACGGTTTGTGAGTTTGATGGCTTCATCAGTTGGTCACCTTCGGCTGCCGTTGAGGCGGTCCTGTTGATCAAGTGGGTTCGGTTCGGTTAGGGGGATATCCAATAAAGGCATTTCAAAATACAAGAAGACATCCAGTTCACGTACTACACATATTACCCAAATCATTTGTCAATCAGATAGATTCGTATTACTCTTTGCAATATCAGAGCTCCATGTGGTAATAGTTGAAGCTATGTACAAGTGTTACAAAGCAACCAGTGGCAGAAAAATAAGCTTATAAACAATATCATCAGTTTGCATTGCATGTAAAAGACGCACAAGAAGAGAAAGGGAGATTGAAACTCTTTGTTTAAGGTGAATACCCTTTTATGTTTGATGATCTCGGCTTCTTCTTACACCTCCTCAGTTGGGGCAAGTTGAATCAGGTGCTGAGGGAAGGGAAGGCAGCCAGAGCTCCACACGGCTCCCACCTGCTCCAACGGCAGCATCTTGATTGCACGGAGATATAACACGAACAACACCGCCATAACTCTCCAAAATCTCCCGAGCAACTGTCAGCCCAGCTACAAAGTTCCACGTCATGTTGTCTTCTACCATATCTTCAGACAAGAGATCTGCCCCAAATGGTGCCAGGGAATGCATCTGAGTCTGCAAGTTAATGGACCCATTAATTGCACAAACCCAATAAGAATTGTATTCATGGAAAATAAGAAAGCATTGATCAAAAACTCTATCGCTGAATGAATTATTTGAAATAAAATCAATTTCATCCTCCAGTATTGAATGCATTCAAACAGCAGTTTAGATGGCCCTAGATGAATTTATAGTCATCTGAAAGTAGAGCTGTAGGAAATCTCAATATTGTTTTTCTTGTTCCTTTTTTTTTTCCCTATGGCAAGTTGTTCTGATAGCTCAGGACTGTGAAGTGGAAAAGCAAGGATGCAAATCAAGGAACTCTGTGCTGTCCCAAATATATACCTAATCTACCACGAAATGCACATCTCATAGTACATGGCAGTGGCACTCTATAAAAGCGTCTATATGTGTTTAATTCGTGTGTGTGTGCACGTGTCTGTATGACTGTTAGAGAGAGGCTGTCAGTAACACAAATGAAAAATCAGGAATTCCTCCAAAAACTTAGTAATCCAATCACAATATAGATATATCAAAGCCAATTTGATAGTATTACCATGTAATGCATATCAGGCCCATCATCATCAATTAGGACAAGGGCACCTCCACCTGGTGCTCCAGTTGCCACAATTTCCACCTTGCCACCAACATTCGTACGCAACAGTGCACCCTCAATTAAGTTGCTCAATGCCTGTCGCAAAGCAGATTCTTCAATAGCAACTTTGGAAAATTGAGAAAGTTCCCTCAGTACCACAGTACGTTCTTGTTTATGAGCTAGAGGTGCAGCAGCTCCAACCATATCTGCCAGTATATCAGATACATTGCATGGTCTGCCTGACAGAAAAATAGACCATAAGGAGCAGAATCTAAGATGAACAAAAAGGTCTAAAGTAAACAACATGGGGTGCACAAACAAATCAAATGTATGATGTACTCTGCAAATTTATTTTATAAAGCATACACAAGAATCAGAGGTGATACTATTCCATTTTCCAAACCTAGTTGCAAACCCAAACACTATGAGAATGGTCTACAAAAAGCAAAATTAAAACATGGTGCGTGTGCAAGTAGCTAGGACAGATCATTCCAACAAACCATACTTAAGCCAGGAACTTCGAGTTGAGATCCTAAGGAAATTTAACAAATATATTCTAAACAAAGCAATATGGACAGATTAAAAAAAACATATGTTTAACTTTCTATATGCTGATGAATTTAGTGTACAGCAAGAGTTTTTTATTCAAATATATACTGCAATAGCAACCCACTGCAAGAGAAAAAACTACCTAATATCTTGCTGCTGCAATGCTGCAAGAGCAAGTGGTGGCATAGGCATTTCCAGATCCATTGCTGCAGAACCCTGGGGAAGTGTTGAACCTAATTTTTGTACATTATCAGCATCAATTCCCCTTGATACGCCACCTGATATTTTGGATCGCACTGATTCAGAGTAGGCCACTGTTGATTTATGCATTTTCTTCAATGTTTCTTCATTACAGTGCACTATATTAGCCTGGAAAACATCCAATACCAGGAGATGAGATTGATTTTTTGAAACTCAAAATGACAGCAGAAACAGAGTTTCAAGTTCAAAGCATGTGGTGCTGACGGACTAAAAGGAACAAATTACAACAGTTTCCTATGAACCTCAAACTCGTCAACTACAATAGTGGATAATATTAAAAAAAAACGATAGGAAAAGAGATAAGTAGAGGAAAAGTGCATAAAAAAGCATAATAGTGTCTCACTAGTCACTACAGACATTGAAGCAAGACCACAAGGTTCAAAATGACAGATTCCATAACCATGATGATGCTCCATCCAAGGCACAAGCAAAATACATCGTATATGAAATTCTTAGAAAGTAGCTTTCTTAATATCTGAAGTCAGCAGATCACAAGATGATGAGGGGCGTAGCTTTGCACCATGCCACCACAGGTATTTGAAGGTTATCAGCCAACAAGAAAATGATTGGACAGGATACACTGAAGCCTAAAAAAGCACCACCAGCGTGCTTGACATTATGCTGAGCAATTTTTTTTTTCTTCATGAGGTTTTGCTAATCAAATTTAACACAATAATAAACATTAAAGGGGAGGAAATACTGCCTCAACAAAGAACCCTAAATAATTCAAGTATGTTTCCAAGAATACATAAGCTTCATATTAGTTCAAACTATTAGTTTTCGATGTATTCCAATAGATCTGGTTCTCTGTTTAGCATCCCTCTGGTTTTATCAACCAGCATTTAGGCATCTTGAAACACCTTAAAGTCATACCAAGGCACATCTTTCTGAGTATCCATAGCTAATGACATGAAAAATGCAAAATGAAATAACAATAACTAAGGGTTAAAGAAACAAAGAAAAGATTGAATGTCAGACATTGAGCATTGCTGACAGCCTGACAAAAGGGAAGAGAGAAGAGGAGAGGGAGGAAGAGGGAGGGAGAAGGAAAAACCGAAAAAGTGCCTTTGTGAGGTAGACTGCATCCTGAAGTTGTTTTAATGTATCTCTCAAGTGATCGCCCTGGACCAGTATGTCTTCAACTATATCATAAGAGATCTGCATGAACATAGACAAAGTTATCTTCTGGAAATTGAATGACATATTAAAAGACATAAATCTGCAAACTAAATCAGGAGCGATTAAAGCTTTTACACAAACCTCACTTCTTTTCGTATGAACAGATAACATTTTGCTCAAAGTTCTGATGCTAGAAAGAGGACCACGTATCTGACAGAAATACCAAAATAGAAAAAGACTATCAAATATCCTACCAGAGTAGATGCACTTAAGAAATTGGCTTCATTTGAACATTAAATAGCTTACTTGCTCAACCAGTTCACTCATCCTCACATTATTTTGCCAAGATGATTGCTGCAGTAGCATAGACTTCTGTAAAGGAAAGCATGCAAGTTAATTAAATTCCTAGTTGATAAAAAAATAAGTAAATAATATGAACAGAGAGCCAACAGAGCAACACTAAAAAACAATTCTCAAACAGGAGACTGAAAAGAAAAGAGAAAATGCAGTCTAAGGTAAAATTTTACCCCCAAAGAATTGACAATTCAACCATTAAGAATCAGTTAATGGGCATAATAGACACTGTTAACTGATTAAAATACGGTGAGAAATCTCTAAATTTTTTTTGTAGTCCATTTCTCACAAAAGGAGGAACGAGGGGAGCAACTAATTAAACATATAAATACGAGCAACATTTAAAATAACTTAGCCATAAAAAATGAGTATGACAAGACTGAATGGTACGAGAATAAAAGAATTGGTATTCGGTTCATCCCCCAAAGCCTGAGATTTAATGGGAGAAATGGATCTAGTGATTCATGTTGAGGCTGGAGGTCATATATGCATGGTCTTCTCACCCATTAGTTTTATATTATTTTAATAAGTAAAATGAAAAGCTCCTATATATGTAGGACCAGTTCATCCATCAACAATCAACTTTGAGTAATTGAGGTTAGGCCTTCACTACCGGCATTTTCTGAAAAAAGTGACAACAGATGAAGGATAAATTGGACCTTCTGTGGAAGAGCATCAACTTAAATAACTATATGCATGTATGCATGGGGTTTATGCATTGAATCACCTCTGACTGTAACATGTTTGCCTTGCTGTTGAAGATGTGAATCTTAGGTCATATTCCCACTACTTGCCTCACAGAAAACACTCAAAACACCTTATTGGATGTTAACTACCATCATCACTTTTTGGTAAATAAAAAGTGAACTTCTGTTTTTACGAATTAATCACAATCTCTATAAGTACATTAAACCAAAGAAAAATAAAATAAAAAATTACGCCAAGTAAAGGCAGCAAGAAGAAGAAGATAACTAAAACAACCTGATCCATAACATATGCCATAGCCAATGAGCGAGAAATATTAATAACACTTGATCTCTGTTCAGCTGATAAGTGGGAATACATGTTCATTAGATCTTCCTTGAGACCTTGAAATTCCCATGTAAGTCTATCTGAAGATGGAGGCAGTGCATAAGGTTGCTTAGTAGGTGCAGAGAGCGAAACATCCTTGCCATCCTCTGTTGCATTCTTGGAAATGTCAATTTCTATTGCTGGAAGCTCAGCAACCAAAAACCCAACAACAAACGGATGTTTCACCATGGGGAAGACAAAAGCCCTGCATTCTGGTATCACTTCCACCTACAATTCAAGTAAGTAGTCTGAAAAATAACTCAGTAAAAGGTAGAACACAACATACCAGCTAACAGGTTAAAATTGTCAGGCAACACAATATTAAGCAAAGAAACGTACTTGCTGACTTGAAAGGGCAGCTTCAGCTGCATGTAAGCCCGCAGGTATACCAAAATTACCGATTAACATAACAATTTCTGCACTTTCAGCCGCATTTGCTCCGGTATAGAAAGTAACTCGTCTAAGTTCTAATCTGTCCATAACATAAGTACCAGCAGGTCTCACGTAAACCTGAAAACAAGAAGTTATAATATACACGTAAACGAACACAAATAGCCTTCTATGGAGAGCTTTTACCAATGATTAGTGCTATGGAAACACACTTTTGACACTATGTCCTTATGTGTTATTTGATCACCTTGAATCACGCAATCCAACAGCACATGAGGGCATAGTGTCAAAAGTGAGTGCTTCAAGTGTGTTTCCTAAGTATTTTCCTTTTAACTGTCACAGTTACTTCCATTCAATTGCGGTCTAAAAATTTGAACAACGGAATTCAAAACTAACTAATTTAAGCTTTTAGGTCATAAAACTCTTCTCTGGTGACCAAAACTCCATTGAAAATCAAGATTCCAAAAGACAACTTCTATAAAATTCAGCGCTCGAACAATTAAATTCAAAAAAGAAAAAAATTGTGGAAACACATCAACACATACCGATAAGACAGCGTCTTGATCGACAATTCTCCGAAACAGATCCAACTGCTCCATACACAGTCTCTGGAAATCAAGACTCGGCAAAACCAATCCGTGCTTTCCGTCCTTCTCTATTCTCTGGACGAATTCCACAGGGGACGTCGAAGCTCTCCGTATAGCTGCCGCAACTGCGGAAGCCGAAGCTACCAAGCTCTGTTGTTCTTCATCGTGAGTGACGTGACGAAGGATTTCGCTGTTAGATTTAGGGGTTTGAACGCATCGTTTGTCTTGGGAAGAAGAGCCACTTGCGAGGGAAGCCGAAGAGCTTCTGAAAGCGCTTCCTCTGCAAGAATGCTGGAAGTGAAGAAGAAGAGATCTGCTCGGGATTCTGATAAGAGAGTTATTGTTATTGGTTTGGTTAGAGCTGAATAGATGGATTCGCGGAGTTAAGGTCGATAGCATCATCCTTTTGATGATGGTACACGACGGTGCAGAGATTGCGAGAAGAGAAGCCTCTCTCGCAGAAAATAGCGGTTTTGATTCCTTTCTTTGTTAGCATGAGAGAGAGAAAGAGGAAGCTGGAAGAGTGGAAGCTACCACTAAAAAGACGCGGCGTGCCTCATTTACGATCACTTGCATTTTCTCAAAGTTTTGTCAAACCGGTCTCCTTTCAGTTTCAACCCCTATTTTTATGTGCTTTTTATTTATTATTTTGCATACTCTTAAAAAAATAGAGGATTGCATTAAACCTTGCTCGTGCTTCAAATAACAAACATCCTCTAATCAAACTATGCAAAAAGGTTAAGATGAGATGTCGATCTAGCCCTTATTGCACGAAATATATTCATGTGGCCGATTTTATATAATTAAAAATAATGGGTTATTCTCGTGTAGGTGGAAGTAGAAATTTTTTATTTTATTTTTTTATAATTACAGATTAATCCAACGCACCCTAATTAACTTTCCTAACATACACGGGAACAAGCGGTGTCGTGCTCTAGGCTGATATCTTGGTTTTCATGTAGGTCTCGGCTTTCACCTGCCAGGTGGAAGGCAGGGAGCCCTGTGTTGTAGCTGTCTTTTGTTGCGTCCATACTTATTCGGTCACGAGGTTCCGACTCCGAGGCGACTTCGGTTTAAAGCCCCGTTAGTCCCAGTAAACCTACGTTAGCTACGGCTCGATCATCGAATTTCGCCTAATCCAATAAAGATCTTGGACGCGATGATTCTCGTTGAGCGTAAATTTCAGCCGATTTTTCACATCGATCCCTAAATTGGTATAATTTCGAAATAGCCGGAGCTCGAAGTGCGATCAAAAGAGTAAGATCATGTCGACGGTCGAGATCAGCGGCATCTTGGACAGCTCGAAGGAGCTCGATCGGCTGAGGAAGGAGCAGGAAGAGGTTCTGATCGAGATTAATAAGATTCACAAAAAACTTCAATCGAGTAAGTTTTTGAAACTTGGGTGATCAAATTGATGACGAACTGTGTTGTAAATCGTTGTTGTTTGCCCTAGATTTTTTCAAGTGCGGTATAACTAGGAGATAATTGCGTGGTTTGTTTCGTATTGATGATTTATATCTGCTCGAATTTTTTGATCGATCCGAGTTTTTTTTTTTTTTTGTCAGTGAAAATTTAGTTTTGGTAAATAAGGCAAGTTTGTATGTTTTTCTTTGTGGGATGAATGACGTGATGTTAAGTTTGTCCTTAGTTGATAAATTTCATACACTAACGAAGAAAGAAAATAAAAAAAGAAGAAGAAGAAAAAGGCGGGGCCTTGTGATACTGCAATTGAAGTTGTTGCGATGGATATAATGCCATGGTTGATTTAGAATGAAGTTAATATGGTTTATATATAGAATTGATGACCATCTTTGGTAAACATTTTACTAGTTGCTACATTTCAATGCGCATCATAAAATCTCTTTTTGTTGAGTAATTAGATACCACTATGAGGTCGTTAGAAGGCAAGACGAAGCGGAATTGGCAGATTTGAAAAATAAAACTGGAATGATAGCACTTCTCCTGATGGGATACCTGAGCTGCGTCCATGTCCACCATAATTCCTGCTTTTGATGTCTATTTCTGTAACTTCATTGCATTGATAGCATTGGATTGGTAGTGGTTAACTAATGTGTTGGAGCCACATCCTTTTGATATACACATCTTACTTTATTGTTGGATTAGATGACGAGCCATATCTTCTCTGTTTGTGATGTAAAAATGCCTTGCAAAATCCACTAGCATTGGCTTGGCTTCAATCATGGGGTAACTTTCTTATGTTCAGAAGACATGTTCTAATTTGTACCGGCCTACTTCCAGAAGTATGGATAAGCTCAAATATGTGTCTTTACGAGTAAAACGGGTGATTTTGTACAATGGGTTCAGAAAGATTTATCATACGAGAGAGTATGACAGATTTTTGAGTTTATTGGCACTTTATTTGTCTTCTTTCTAGAAAATTCTGGATAGACTGTGGAAAGTAAGAGAATATATGGCCTACGATGTAATCAGAGCTCATCCAAAATTTAATTTATCTTAATTTCCATAACTATTCTGAATTTAAGATCGATAAGAAAGTGAATACTGGACCAATCTGATAGATCAAAGCTGACATTGCAGAGCCCATATCCAGCAAATGGCTTCCTAGTATAGAAAGAAGAAACTCCATTGATTTCCCATAATAAGGAAGAATAATAGCACGGCATGTGTGTCGTGGAAGACAAAGAACCAACACCTTTAAACAAAGTCTAAAAAACCATTTCTGGTTACTATTAAATTCTGATATTTCAATGTCCCGAATCTAAAAGATAATGGCTTTATTATTTTTTAACGCTATATATTTCCTAAATGACTTATATTGAATCCTTCCCATTTTATGTGCAATACTGCCAGTGTTTTGAAATTAGGTAGTTCCACCCACATTTTAATTCACATGCACTGTGTAGAGATGGTGATCAGGGGCTCTTGATGGGCACGGAGGAAACATTCCCATCATGCATGTTTGTTGGTGGAGAAAATATTGTTAGAGGCATAGTTCGTCGTGATTTTTTCTAGTTTGCAAACAAGTCCTATTTCAAGGAAGTTTATCTCTTTTTCTTAGAGGTTAGTAATTTATTTTGGCCATGACGTGGCCCAGGGACCAAAAAAGGCATGTGTCCTGTCAAATAATTTTATCTTTGATATTCTTTTTCATGGGGTTTGCATTCCTAGACAAACTTTTATTGATATTCTCTTTGGAGCTATTAAAATTTTATACTGAAACTAAGTCGCTTGGCTCCCCTTTACAATATGAAGAAAGAAATAAGGGTTGAAGTTTAGACCGTTCACATTAGTTCTACCTATAGAAAATATCATGGCAGAGGCGATCCGAATGGTACCCGAATCCATTTATGATCCTGAGTTTCCAGATGCTTCGCACTTCGTAAGTTCAAGTCCTTTGGAGAACTTGTCTTGAGCAAAGAGAATCAAATATAGTGGAAAAAGACTAACGAAAATGATTTAGGGCATATGGTTACGAAAAGGAAGAAGATCTTACTAGCAAGGGGATTCAGGATTTTGTGGTCTTGGTCCACGTTATGTATTTCCTTTTCTTTGTGTTTTTTGCTTACATCGCTTGCCTTAACTTCTTTTACGGAGTGCAGCAAATATATGTAATACAAAATCTCGAACTTGTAAATTTGCATAGTAGGTACACAAGCTTATTTTGTCGCATATGATGTACCTTCTTTATTGACATCAGTATTCTTGTTCCATCTTCAATTCTTGGATGACGCACAAATTTTTTTGGCAAAATTGTGGAATACCATGGGATGGATGCTGTACATACTCTGGAGATACGGTTTTTACCTTTTTCCTTGTAGACCTCAACATATTTCTAAGCTGCTGGTAACTGATTGAGCATCATACCTGTTAGAAACCTCCTTACCTAAAGGCTATGGATGATATGTGGAGGACCAAAAATGCGCATCAAGCTATCATTAATACTCTCATTTATGTGCAGCCCCATCCTGCATTGGAGAAAACGGAAGGGAAATCGAAAAATAGATAAATACCAATCATGCAGATGTCAACAATGAAACTTGAACACGACCTCTAATAGAACCAACAATTTGGTACCATGTTAAAAATCACTTTACTTAAAAGCTACAGCTGGATAGGTGGACGCCCAAAAATGTATATCAAGCTATCATTAATAATACTTAAATATGCTTATTCGATAATGGAATGTTGACTCCACAGGAGGCATGTGAGTTTGTAAAAAACATTAATTACATTCACTGAACATAATTAATTTGCAGACCTTCAACAGCATTACCATTCAGATTGTAGCAAATTAAAAATAGTAGGTTCATGCATGGTGTCCTCTACTCCGTTTTGCTGGTCAATACAGACCAATATCAGTGCTGTGCACTGAGGTGATTGCTTTGTCCTAAGTCATATGTTTTTTGAAGTTGTGGTGTTCTTGAATGTTCTGACGCATCATAGTTTTTGACTCCTTGAACTTATAGAAAGGTATTAATGGTGAGATTGATCCCTTTGATGAGAGAACCTTTAATTAGAAGCATTAGAAATTCCTCTCCAAGTTTATTTGGAAGTTATTTATATATGGAGAGAAGCAAATATGACAGCTGATTTGTTATTGAACCCTGAAACAATTGATGGCTTCTCCTCTGAAATCCCCCTTCAGCTTGCTAATATCATAAGAAAGGACTGAAGTGGTTCTTATTTTGTAAAATTTTTATCATCTCTTCCAATTTTAATAGAATTTTTTTCATTCATTATTGGGTCTGTTCAAATATTGCCTCCCAGCATTACCTTTAGCGGGGATACACATTCTGGGCTGTGAATCATGGAATGGTAAATCTGTTCAGTTCATGCATCTTCTATCAATTTTTTGGTTGGCTGATCTAAGAGTTCTGTATCATGCAACCAATTGATATTATTTAATTTTTGTATTTTTCTACATTGAATTCAGTTCCAACCTTCATGTTCACAAATTGGTCCTGTATCTCTATTGTTCTGGGTAATGCAACCTCGATGATTATATGCTAATTCTGCTTATCATCTATTTTAGGCTCTTCTTTGTATATATCTGTGCACATAATCATTAATATTTATAGTATTTGGAAGCATTTCTTTTTCTGAATTCAACTAGTGAATATACAACTCAACTTTACTCAACTAACCTTTTCCCAACAATTCAACTAGTAAATATATTATCTATAATTCTTTTGCATGTCTATGCAGCGCCTGAGATGGTGGAGAAATCAGGTGATAACGTGTTAGTGAAACTGCGGGATTTATATGTACAGGCTAAAGAGCTTTCTGAAAATGAAGTGAGGTAAATTTATTCTATGGCTTAGTGAGTGATATAACGAAGTAAATGATAGAAATAAAAACTCATCAGAGAAACTGTACACACTACACACACACACGCACGCACACGCACAATTCCTCACCAGTATCTCTTGTCTGTGTACTTGATTCCTTTTCTCCTGTTGTAATTTACAGTGGTATAATCAGGAAGTTCTTTGGCTTTATGTGACGTTTTATTTTCTGCTGCAGTGTTTCAACTGCATTGATGACTCAACTAGATGCTCTGCTGCAGTCTGGACCTTCAGCAGCACAAAGGAAAAAGATAGGTTTGGCTCGTGAGCGTTATGTGGTATTCTAAAGAAGTTTATCTTGTCTTCACATATGTTTTTCAGAAAATTCTTTTCTTATCTTGATGGATTCAGATATGCTAAGAAAAGTGAAAAGCACACAACCGCTCTCGCTTGAAACCCATAATCATACAATATCTCCTCACATAAAGAGTAACTCTCCAATCTTTTGAGTAATTCTTCAAACTTTTCAGAGAACCTCATGAGGTTTTTTCATGGAGCTTAAGCTCTTCACTGTATGCATGAGTAACTTTGAGCAGCAAATTTAGTGATGCTAGTTATTCGTTCTTCATAATGGCATGCAGACCAGAAGCTAAGAAATACTTCCCATTTATATGCAGGCCACATATTCAATATGCTTACCAAAAATTGCCTTACCACTGATGCCTCATATTACACAAGTTTTGCTTATTACATCTTTCTAGCAGTCTCATGCAGGGATTATAATGTATTCCACTATTTCTTAGCAATCAAATTTCTTTAAGTAAATTGAGTGGCCCCACTGATCTCAAAGTTCATGTTAATTGTCATATTCTTGGAATTTTTGCTTAGATCGGATATCTAGCTTTTCATGGAGCCTGCCATAGGACTTTTCATACTCAACTATTGAGAAGTCAAGTTCGGCAATAGATCTAGTACTGTTGAATGGCACAAAGTGAACTCGCAATTCTTTTATCTTCACTTTGAAGTTTAGGCTTTTTACCATGAACACATTTGGATGCCCATCCATCATGGCCAATGATCATGAAAGGCCTCCCAATTATCTATTATCAGCCCTCATGTGCCTATATATAATCACTAAGTAGTCCGTCTTCATTAAGCATTCACTATTAAATGTCAGAGGTTTTGGGACCTTCAAATGACTGTCTAATGGAAGGATTCAGCTGTAGAGAAACTCTGCATTAGATGATGAAAGCTTCTGTAAAACACAGACCACTATCTTTAATATTATTTTTGATGGTAATGTCTTTTATGCTGTGGTTACTTCGAAAGTTTCTCTTATTTCACTGAAAGTTGTGGTTGTTCAGTGCCACCGTTTTATTTTTTATGGGACTAAATTTGACCGATATTAGATGATTTAGGTTCATTTCCAATTGTTTGACCATAGTTAGAGCCAAGACGGATTTGCATCCATATGATTTCACAATACTGAAATAAAATCTCAATGTTTTGTAATATCACCATTGACTCCCAACTGTAGCATTGGGACAGTTAGTTGACTCCCAACTGTAGCAATGGGACAGTTAGTCCTCAACTTCATGTTCAAGAATGTCTTGGGTCTGCAAACCTTAAGTTCAATAGGAATGCAGACTTCCAGTAGCATTTTGCTGGACCCATTGACACTGAATTTTTATTTTGAGATGTAAGTGTATAGTTCTTTGCAGAAGTTACCGAGCAGAAAAAGAAGCGAATGAAGTCTGATTCAGATAGGCATTCACCTGCTGGTTCCATAAGAAGCGAACTTGAGATTGCTGCTAGTTTGAAGGGTGAACAGGTATTGTCATTATTTTATTTATTTATTTATGTTTTGAAGAAGAGAGAAGAGAATATGTTAGTCTTGTCATTAACTCTGTTGTCATCATTTTTCCTTTTGGAATTGATGGCGTATATGAGCTTGCACCATTTTGCATTTTATGCATTCCATCTGGAAGCTTTTTGAGGTGGTTATGCCAGTTGTTAACTGGAAACTTGCCACCCTCAGTTTGTTGCGTACTGGCATTTTTTTTTTTTTTTTAAAGGGTTCTTTTTGTGGAAGCTTTTTGATACTGAATGACTGAGTCGTTGATCTTCAACTAATTATTTGTGTAATATATTTTCAGGTAGCTGCTAGGGTTAAACTTGATGATGCTGAAAAAGACGAGTGGTTTGTTGTAAAAGTAATTCATTTTGACAGAGAAGCAAAAGAGTAAGTTAATTAAAGTGTCCAGGAAGCCACTAGGTTTTTCCCGGATCCTGCTGCTATCTCTGCTCTTTTCCTGTGAATGGGATTATTTTCCTCTATAGATTAACAATTCATTATGTGTATCCAAACATCACAAACCGACCAGTATTGCTTGTATGTTCAACTAAATTACTAACAAACAGATTTTTTTTGGTCCCAAACCAAAGGTATAAAATTAATCTTCTAAAAATCTGTTTGGTGATAAACACTTGCATTTTCTGCATCTTTGTGAAAGTCAAGACTTAAAACATATCAATAGAAGTAGTTTAAATTCAATTTTTTTTTATAAACTTGATTAACTTGACTGTGGTTACCTATTGGTGCTCTGTCACATGATGGCTCTTGCACTCTAATTCATGGTTTTGGAAATGAATGTAACTCTGGTTTTTTCCTCATCTGAAGTGAATTTCAGATAACAGAGATTTTCATTTGGTAAGCGAACTAGGCACAGTACGAGTAGTATGCCTTACAATGGCCTGAATGACACGTGATAGTTTTCTGACGATGGATGTATTAGCCTCGCCTGCTAGAACTTGCTTATTGAACTGCCAAATGATAGTCTGTACATTCCAGATATTGTACTGATTTGTCTATATAAAATTAACATGGTCTCACCCATAATTTTCCGTTACATTAAAAAGGTCATTGGACCATAATCTTAATTTCACATACCAAAGATTCGTTGATATTATATTTTCTTTCAATAGTTTGTCTCAAGTTGCTAATAACCAAAGTTATGCATTGTGAAGGTCATTGTGTTTTTTCATATAGCCAGGACGAAATATTTTTAAAACTGTAAAGCTTTTTGCATGTCTTTCATATAGTTCATCTTTGTTCCTATTTGTTGATGTATGAGACATCTTTGTACAGATTTGAAGTGTTTGATGAGGAGCCAGGTGATGATGAGGATGGTGGAGGCCAGAGGTAGGTTTTCTTTATTATTGATCAACGACCTGCCCTTTGTTTATATATATATATGTATGTATATTTGAAATCTCATGATACTTTTTGACGAAGATTATTCTTATATTTAATCAAATGATAACAATGTTCTTTTAACTATTTTCAGAACATACAAGTTGCCAATGTCACGGATCATTCGTTTTCCAAAGAAAAATGACCCATCTAGTGCACCTGATTACCCTACTGGGAAGCAGGTTTTGGCTGTCTATCCTGGAACCACAGCCTTATATAAAGCAACCGTGGTAAATCCCCACCGCAAGGTAATAATTTTCTCTCTCCATTTCGAGCATGCGTCCACATTTTAACCTTCCTTATCTAAAATATCATTTTGAAAACCATCCGGGATTTGACAGGTTGGTTAATTAAATTTATTATTCAACAATTTTGTCTTAAAAACATTGACTAATATTTGCATTTTCATGTGATGGTGCTGTCAATTTTTGGGTAACTTTACAGAGGAAGTCTGATGAGTAAGTCACTTTACCACTTTATTTTGAATCTTTTGTCCATATTTCAACAGCTATTCCTTATATAATACTACAAGTGAAAAACTGACTCCTCTTTTATCTCATGATGCCACTTATACATTCTTATTTTATCCTTTCTTTTTATTCATTCGTCATCAAGGTCTCTCTCATCATCTAGCAATTTTACCTCTTTCTTTTTGTAACTATGATTTTTTTGCTTTTTGCTGCACTGAACATATCACATGATAGAAAAACAACCATAATATTATTCCAAACTCTAATATATGTTCGAGATAAATAGAGCAAAATTCATATCATACAATATAATAATCTTACTTCAATCTATTTATGACAAAATTATAAATGTTTCTGATGGAAAAAATACTATCATTAAGATCTATTTTTGCCATAAGTTTGTTTCAATTTTAATCTTATAACTATTGTTCTCTTTTTTAATTGTGTGGTTTGATTAGTGCAACATTGTTTGATATGTTAGATCTTTTTCATCTATAAAGTAATACTTATATGATTTCATCAATAGTACCCGTGCATAATCCAGGGATATACTTGTTAAACTGGAAAATTGTATCTCAATAATTGCAAGAAACCGGACTAGATATAGATCAATCAATCCAGTTACCTACCTCAGCTGACCATACTTCATTATAATTCTCGTAAAATATTGATCTCCTTTTTATGCATTTATGATTGGTTCTGTTTTTCACAATTGCTTCAGTGCTCAAGTGGTGGCACAAAGGGAATCTTTCTTTGTCCTTAGACTACCTATCATCCATATTTTACTTTGCTCTTTTGGTTGGCATTTTCTCTCTCATTCTCTCATGGTCAAGAAAATCTTGCATTTGGAAATTTAAGCCAAATTCGTGATTGTGTTATTGACTAGTTATTTGCTGGAGTTCGATGATGACGAAGAAGATGGATCTATGCCCCAGAGGACCGTGCCATTTCACAAGGTGGTTCCACTGCCAGATGGACATCGCCAGTAACACAACCCATAAGTAAAATTTGGCTTTAATTTATCCAAATGTAATTTGTTTACACTGGTTCATTGGGTCGCCTGTGTAATTTATCTTTATGTATTGTGCATCATATCATATGATACAGGGGTCTAGTTATAATCCACCAATTTGGAGAGCGGCTGAATGCACTGCCCATTTTTTCTCTTTACACTAATTTAAATTTATATTTTATTATTATTCAATGCACTTTCATTTTATCAAAACATCTTTAATTGCGCCTTTGCCTCGTAAGATTTGCTCCCAAAGACATGCTCCCTCTGAAGAACCAAAGCCTGGGGCTGTTTATATAAACTTTTGGCAGCAAATGAAAGTGTTGCAGCAGCTGTATATCGTAAGGTCCAGAAGTCAAGCTCACATTTAATTAGTATAGAATGAAGGCATCGACTTGGCATCACAATGATCCCAGGTGGAATAATAATCCGATTATTATTAATAAGTTTTCAAGTTTTGGTTTTAGACTCAGCGGGTGACAACAGAGATGCTATGAACAGCATGCCTTGATAATTTAATACTCGTGAACTTTCCAACAGAATGTTCCGTAAAAATTTCTACATAAAACAAAATGTCCCTGACATGGAAACTTCAGAACCCAAAGCTAATCCTTTCAATTTCCATCTCCATTGTTGTTTATTTTAACATAGTCAATCAATTATTTCATTCATTCATCAATGCCTCCAGTCCTGAAACGGTAGAAAGAAAACGATACAAAAATTGAAAATACCAAAAACAACTAAAAGATTCTATTTTACTGCGTTTAAAATTCAAGGGATGAGAAAAAGGCACTGTGAATTGAAGGGGGTAAGAGCTCCTTGCACCTTGAAGCAGTCATTCTCTCCCCTGTTTCCAACCACCAAATACTCAAAAATAAATAAATAAATAAATAATATATAAAAACTATTAAATGATGTATTGATACTCAACTCAACTAAGCATTTTTCTAATTACATGAGGTCGGTTACATAAATCTGTTTTCTACGCTCTACTCTATCAAGGGCTAAGTTGAAATAATGTATTCATACATGCAAAATATTTTATTTTAGTTTACAAAATAAAAAGGATAATGTTGTAACCATAGTAAAAGTGTGAAACTTCAGTTTCCACATGCAGCAACATAAAATCTTAACTAAAACAAGAAATAGGAACACTTAAGAAACAGTTCCAAAAATTTGATGTCTCAAGTTTTAAATATATCTTCTCAATTCCATCACAATAACCTTATATGTGGTAGAAAATAAAGGAGACAAACAAGGAGAAGATAAAATACTGTTGGTGGCATGCAGCGGATTCCATAACAAAGAAGAAAAACAGCGAGTAGATAGGAGATATAGGAACAGGGAGACGAATATAGTATCATACCACACAGACTGAATTCTTACAGTAAAAAGCAGAAAGATATAATTGAGAAAAAAGTTGAGCCTAGAATTATAGGTCCGTGCTCAAGAAATAAGTAAAACTACTTTTTCGATTGAATTAAAGTCTTGATTAAACAAATTGGTAATGCTTCATTGAGAAATACAAGAACCTAATCCAAATTGTTGTCCCAGGACCATTGGAAAAAATTGTAGTTCTAGGAAAAATAATTGAATGGTATAGATGTACATATAAGTGCATAACAGACATGGACCATATGTAAGACATTCATATAGTGTCAATGTTTCAGTTTAAAAGACACAGAGAATGACTAAACCAATTTATATTGAGACTACATTAGTTAAACATCATGGTATATGTAAGTGTTCTAGGGTAATCGGCTGTTCAATGAATTCCTAATGTAAATTTAATTCCTTAGAACACCCACTTCCACAAGAGAATCATCCACCTGCTTAGTGTTTCCATTACTAATTTTCGCATTTCAAACATTATTTCCACCCTTTTTTCCCATTGTGATCTACAATAAGTGCCTGGTAGGAAATGTAAATAACAAAGTAGAGAGATGAAATAAAGACAAAAAGCCTCCAGAAATATGGCTCTAGTCAATTCTATCATACATACAAACCTCAATTCTGATCCAGCACTGAGGTGCATGCTTGAACAACTTAAGCAAACAAAAAGCAAATGATAGACAATCTGATCATGCAAACAAAGTATCAGTATCATATGTGCATAACCAATTCCAGCACTCAAAACCAAATGAATATTCATAAAGCAAAAATCAAATAATTATAGTGGATTTTTTTTATTTTTTATTTTTGAGAAGAATAATCATAGTGGATTCACTTTCTACACCTTTCGAATAGAGCTCTCATTAAACTAGAGGAACAATAAGCATATTAGAAGAAGGTGCAATTCACAACATAAGAAAAGATGATTTGCTACAATTCCAGAAATATCACTTTTCGGCAAGGAAGAAATCTGTCAAATGTAGCTAAAAAAAAGCATATAAAACAGTTCCAAAGGCACAGACAAATGGAATTTTTCGAATCATTATAAGTCCATTGATCATTCTAAACTAAAGGGAAAACAAAAGAAGGAGAAAAAAAAAAAAACTGCAGAATATATGACATTGGTTTCAGGAAAGGATATAAAAAAGCACCGGACTCACCAAGCACAATTGTGGATACCAGGCAAACAACGACAATGAAAAGTGAGTATCTTTTGCCACCATGTCAAGGATCTTGCTATGAGAATATGATAAGCAATAATGGCCATTATCACTCAATGATAGACTGGATAACCCCTGCCCCAACAGTCTTCCCACCTTCTCTAATAGCAAACCTCATTCCCTGCTCACAAGCCACCGGCATAATGAGCTCAACAACCATCTTAACACGATCCCCAGGCATCACCATCTTCGATTCCTCATCCTTGTCATTCATAATCGAAGCAACTTTACCAGTCACATCTGTGGTTCTCATATAAAATTGAGGCCGGTAACCCGCAAAGAAAGGTGAATGCCTCCCTCCCTCTTCCTTCTTCAAGATATACACTATAGCAAGAAACTTTGTGTGAGGCGTAATAGTGCCGGGTTTCGCAATAACCATCCCTCTCTGGATATCCACCTTCTGGATACCACGAAGCAGAACACCCACATTGTCTCCGGCAAGCGCCTCATCTAGAATCTTCTGGAACATTTCGACCCCAGTCACAGTAGTATTCCTGGTCTCCCTAAGCCCCACAATATCCACAGTTTCTCCAACCTTAACGGTACCTCTCTCGACCCGCCCCGTGGCAACGGTACCACGACCGGTGATCGAGAAAACATCCTCAACTGCCAGAAGAAACGGCAGGTCCGTCTGCCGTTGCGGGATCGGTATATAACTATCTACATTATCCATTAGTTCAAAAATCCTATCTACCCACTGATTCTCCCCTCTCTTAATACTAGGGTTTGCCATTAATGCCTCCAAAGCTAAAAGAGCAGAACCAGATGTAAAAGGAACATCATCACCGGGGAATTCATAAGAAGTTAAAAGCTCACGAACCTCCAATTCCACAAGCTGAAGCAGCTCCTCATCATCCACCTGGTCCTCCTTGTTCAAGAAAACCACCATATTCGGAACACCGACTTGCTTAGCGAGCAAGATGTGCTCTTTGGTCTGGGGCATGGGGCCGTCGGCGCCAGAGACGACGAGGATGGCGCCGTCCATTTGAGCGGCGCCGGTGATCATGTTCTTGACGTAATCAGCGTGGCCGGGGCAGTCGACGTGCGCGTAGTGGCGATTCTCGGTCTCGTACTCGACGGTGGCGGTGTTGATTGTGATGCCTCGGGCTCGTTCTTCGGGCGCTGCGTCGATTTCGTCGTATTTCTTGGGAGCGCTGTTGCCCATGGCGGCTAAGGCCATGGTGAGCGCGGCGGTGAGTGTCGTTTTTCCGTGGTCGACATGGCCTATGGTGCCGATGTTAACGTGGGGCTTTTTGCGCTCGAACTTACCTCTGGCGGCACGAACCGTGAGAGAGCGGTGAGTTTGTCTGGTGAAAGTGGTGGTGGTGGTGGTGGTAGTGGAAGAGGCGGTCCACCACAAGACGGTGGAAGGATTGGTGAAAGAGGAGGTGAGGAAAGGGGCTGCTTTGAGGGTTCGTTTGGTTTTGTTATTGTTAGAAGTGGTGGGGGAAGATGAAGAGGGAGTAAAGAGGAGCTTGGAGGAAGCGGCTGCAATCGCCATTTATGATGCCTGAGAGGTGTTTGAGGAAATGAGAATGGAGAAGAAGGAGAAGCCGCAGTAGCAGAAGCTGTGTGGGTTTGGGAATGGAGAGTGAGAATGAGAGAAAGGGTTAATTTATCTTGGGAAGACGAAAGAGGGCCTCATATTAGCCTCCTATCCATTTTGGCCTGAATTTTATTTGTGTAGAAGTAATGGTACGCTCGAGTCCACGGAGGTTGATGATATCGAGGACACAATTCCTTACACGTGGATTTTTTTTTTTTTTCCTCTTTTTCTTTTGTATATGTGTTATCTAGTGTAGCTTAAATTGTGTGGATTAGAGAAATCCACCACTTTTTAAGTATTACAATTGTTTAGATTGTGAATATGAAAAATAAATTTTTTAGCATAGATGTTTTATGTTGAGAGTTAAAATTTTGAAAATCGTACTAACCCGATCCGAACCGATCCGATCAAAGTTAAAATTGTAATATATGTTAAATATTTTGTAATATGTATTTGTTACATAGTTACAAAAATAGTTCTAGATAGTAAAATTAGTAATTATTAATGGATATAAATTCATAACCTCAAACCTGCATTTTGAAGATCTCAAATCTTATATGAGCATTTATTATGGTCTTAATTAATACTCTTATTAGGCTTTAGTATGAGCATTTATTTACCGGAACTAATAGTTGAGCATATATATATCAGATAGGGTGAAATCATGCTAAAGAAAGAAAATATAACACATTTAAACTTTGCTCAAAAAATCCACATTGGAATTGGATAAAACAAGAGAAAACCCAGTATAAAATTGAATTGAACGAATATCACATGAATTAACAACCTTGCTAGAACAGCACCACACACTGCACAAGCCATAAACAGCTAGCGTGGTAACAAAAAAAAAAGTGGAATTAACTATATGTACAGTAGGTACAGCCACCAATTCATGGGCTTACATGGGGACTATAAATACAAGGTGATCGCGTAGCTGAACATATGGATGGTGCATGAGTATCTTTTAGAGACCTCAAGGCCATTCAAGCACCGTGATACACTAAAGGTAACGGATGCCTACGGTGCTGCAACCCCTGGAGCCTTTCCTTATTGTGAATTTGACGCCATCATGTCGTAGTATAGAATTTCTGTTTCTCCTTGTTCCCTTTCTATGATTCTGTTACATCATCATCTCCTAAAATTACTGCACTACCTGAGTTAGAAAATCTTTATTTTCCATTAGACACTCCTGAATCTTGACTTTCCCGATAGTCCAAACAGGGTGAGTTTATGGGTGAATCTGGGATCCTTTTATGTTGCAGAGAGACATTCTTAACAACAGATGGAACCGAAGATCTATCCAAGTTATCATCCACATGAGAGTTGGAAGTTTGAGATAGCAATGATTCAACATGTACAGAGGAGTCTGAATCAGTAGAATGCCCATAATACCAATGCGCCTGGCTTTGTATCCTATACTCGGGAACTTTCAGTTGACATGAACTGAAAACCTTGTGACGAGTTTCTGGAGGCAAATCCTTCAGGATATTAGCAACAGCCAGCTCATGCTTCATTTTCAATTCATCAAGTTCCTTCTGTTGCTCCATTAATAAATTCTCTAATTTTTCCACAATGATTCTTACATTGGTTGGCTCATTGTCATTCCAATCTTCAGAATTTTCACCCACAGACAATGGATCATTGATGGACTCAGACTCTTTGAGTTCTCCATGTTGTAGATTGGATAATTGAGAATCCTCCGATTGAATTTTCTTTTCCTCCTCACCCTTATCATCATGGTATTCACTATTTTGTGCAGGATCATCCAGCTGAGAAGACAAGCCTGATTGCGTAGGCCTCAGTGGGGAGCTTCTACTGGGATCCTTGGGAGAGTCTGACCAGTACCTCCGACCTGAAGGCAATCGCTCTAGAACTAGACTACCTGAAGGAGGATCCCAGTCACTTGCTACTACAGATAGCTCATCTTTACTTTCAGAATCACAGTTGTCAGACATTGAAACACCTTCACCAATATTATCCTCCAAGTCTTTGTTGGATAGCCACTCAGGGATATGTGTCTGTATTTCTGAGTCAATCATCGCTGCAATAGTTGTGACATCTTGATCTGTTAAGTCCAACTCTGCAACCATTTCACTTGCAACACTAATTGCAGTATCCACCTCAATATCAAATGGAAAGTGGATATTGCGAACATGACCTGCTGATTACAAATGGAAGATTATGTGCAGAGCCATATTTTTATCAATTACAAGAAAATCGAGAGATTTGGTACAGAACCTGCCGTATCTGCAATATGCAGTTTCAAAAATATTGTGTTGATATCTCTTCTCAGACCCTCAACCATGAAGTCATGACTTGACTTAGGCGGAACATCATCCTTGGCACCTGCAGAATTGGAATTAACATCAAATTGCGGTATGGTAGACATCCTTTTGCTCTGTCAGAATGTAAGGAAAAAAGAAGGATATGAATTACCAGAAAAGGAAGTACAGATTAACTAAGCTCCTCTAATAAGCAATAGGTCTTCTAATATTTATTTACCTGATTGATTAGCATCAACTGGTAATGATAGCCTAATAGTTTCATTATCCCCATCTGACAGGAGGAAAGGATCCAACAACAATTCTCTAGCAGACAATCTCTTGGAAACCTTTGCAATACATTTTTCAATAAATTCTCTAACTCCACGATCTTTCACCTTCTCCAATGATGCAGGCTTGATTCCCTATGGATAAGGCAGAATCAAATCACAATTTTCTTTTTTGAGAAGAAACAAGATTTGGAAGCTCTCCAACCAGTGCTATTACAATTCATGCAAATTGTTATTACAATCTTAAAATTCAAATGCCATGCCTTAATACAGTTAGAAAAAAATCTCTACAAACTTATGGTTAATTCTCTTAGAATTTGAAGTCCTATAATTAATTAAATGAAACATATCGTATCTTTTCCTTTTCGTGGGTTTGCCATCATTATTTTATATTTTCTAAAAGGGTATTCTCATTTTTTCATGAGCCCCGAAACAATAAAAAATGATTTACTGTGTGTTTTTACTGTCATGTCAAACTTCCTATTGTATACTTTTTACCATAACACCCCCTTCCTCAAAACAGAAAAACAGCATTGCTTTGACAATTAAATACTGAAAAGAGCGCCAAAGGGAAGAGATGAGATCCAGCTGACCTTGGCATCACATGATCCCCTCTTGATGCAATGACCACAATTGTCATAATCAAATATTGCAGCATCATGAAGTGCAGGCATTATCACAACCAAGGACCGAAAATTTGAATTCATCCTAAATTTTGGTCCCTTAAAATTCAAAAATTACTTTTGAGGAAGTCTTATTCGACATGGAGAATTTTTGAAAAAATTCAACATTGTGAAGAAGTATAAAAAATTATATTTAGATACTTTAAAATCTGTGTTTCTTTAGAAATGTTGAAACAAACATAATTATATACTTAGAACTCATTAAATTATGTCAACTGAACTCAACTAAGCCTTTGTTCAACTATATGGGGTTGACTACATGAATCCGTTTTTTCCACTTTACTCTATCAAGGGCTAAGTCACACTTAAAGGGTACACCCTAACTCTTCTCGTAGTCTAATTCAGTGGATTCATGTTATGACTAATCTCACAAAGTTGACGTTGACTTTCAGCTACCTAATGCAATCCTCCTCCTCAATGCGGGCTTGGGACCAACTATGTTTAGAGGTGTCTCATAAAATCAAATTTCATGAAGATTTTTTTGGAGAAGAGGAGCAAATAGGATCTAGGCCTCCAATTTCGAGTTATTTACACCCTTTTCCTTGTCTGAATGGCCTAAGAATGTGATAAGTTTTGTGAGGAATGGTACTTTGGCCTGAGAAGTAGATGGATGATTTCGAACCTGAACTCATCCTTCTGAATTCATGCTCTCTTTGCCACAGGTTTGAATTCCAACTTCATCCCTTAGGATCCTAACCTCCATGTCATAGGATTTAAAAAAAAAGTATGATCCAATTACTTGATGCTCTCCAAGTTATGGGATTCAAAATTCACATCTAAGTTACCTTTCTTTCTCTGGTGTGTTAACTTGGGGGAAATCCTACTGTGGATAACTTAAGATCATAAGATTTTTGCTTCCCAAATTATTTTTTCATGTGTAAGGTGGAAGATGAATCTCCTAATCACTTCTTGTACATCCTTTTCATCATCTAGCTTCATGCTATTATTTGGAATCCTTCAATTCTTGTTAATTAATGAATTGTGGTTGTAGACCTTCTAATGAAGGGGCTTTTGTATTTTCCATCTTTTGCTAACTATGGGTTCCTAGGTAGAGAGAAACTGTAGAGCATTTGAATGACTTGAAAGCTCCATAAAAATGCTAATAGAAATGGAAGCAATAAACATCCAAACCTCAGAGTTATTTGGTCCAAGTTTTTGACTACTTGGAGTCCCTTGCATTTGTGCAAACATAATAATTACATGAGGATAGGGTTGCATCAATTAATAGGGGAGGGATATTCCTTCAATTTGATTTTTGTGTTAAAGCTTCACAATCTTGTTTCTTTTGCTTAATGCTTTGTGAATAATGCACCCCTCCTCAAAAAAAAAAAAAGAGCCCATACTCATCCAAGGAAAAACAGAAAACGAAAGACAGGAAAAAAAAAAAAAAGAACTGATGGAAATAGATATTTCATAAAAATAAATCAAAGACTTTGGCGGCCTTACAGATGTAACTTTTTTATATATTTGAGCTGCATTGGCACACTCCACATATGGATACTCAAAGGTTACCAATTCCAGTATGCACATGCCAAAGGCATATATATCTACAAGCTCATTGTATTCTTCCTCATACAACTCTGGAGCCATGAACTCTGGAGTCCCTGCAAACAACCAAAATCACAAGTGTCAATCACCTACAATGTAGAACCTCATCCATTAGCGACTCAATTTCAGACAAGTGCAACTCACCAATAACACTGTGTGCTGAATGAGCCTTTTGAAGAATGGCGGCTAACCCAAGATCACCAATTTTTACCTCACCTTGGTTCCCATTAACAAAGATGTTATCACACTTCAAGTCTCGATGGATCACTGGTGGGTCATGACTGTGGAGGTAGAGAAGGCCTTGCAAGATCTGTCGTGACCAGTTCTTCAACGCTCTCAAATCCACATGCTTGTGTTTTTTACGATACCTAACAAAAATCAAAATAAATCAGATTCTTTACTTTGAGAAAAAAAAATACCAAATTAAATTCCCTAAAAAAAGCAATACAAACACTCTGACTCTCTTAAAGAACAACTGCGGACATGTGGACAAAAATGCAAAACATAATATGATCATCATGAGCAATTCAAGATCTTTATAGACAGAACCAATCATTGTTCTCAATCACGAGGCAAGTATATCCAAGAGGATTGAGACAAAAGAAGATAACACACTGGCGCAGTGTTCCAGAAGTGAAAATCTCTGTAATGAAATTGATATTATCATGTCTGGTGTCAACCCATGAGTTGTAAAACTTGATAATGTTCTTGTGCTTCAGAGTCTTAAGTAGATGGACTTCGGAGTAGAGACGGTCCAAATCTTCAGAATTACGCAGCACATCAGCCAACTTAACCTGATTCCAAGCCACTTCAATTCCTTCCAATTCATCAAAAGCTCTATATCTGAAATATCAAAAATAGATCAAGAACAAACAGAATTCCACGAATCACACTGTCATACACACTCATTTGCATAGCATCGGTCTCCGAATGACGAACCGAAATTCAGAAAACCAATCAATAGAAAGAATTCAAAGGATACACTGTTTTGAATGCCCCCTTTCCTAATACCTCCTTATACTGCAAAAATCATAAAAAAAACATAAAATTCAGAGCAACTCAACAAATGAAACGCAATTGACAATTATACATGAATGATAAATCTAATTAAATAGATGATGTATTCAAGGCATCCAAAAATGCAAGCACTCACAATCAGAACAAAATCTACAAAGCTTCATGAAGATCACGTAATTCTAACACTTGCACATTAATATGCAGTGATAACTAAATTCAAAAACTAACAATCATACATCAGCGACAGAGTTTACTAGAAGATACTAACACGACCATATCTTCCGGTTGGATCGATCTCCACGAATTCCGAATCTGAGTCATCGGGATTCTGTTCCACCGAAGAATCACCAGCCATTCTCGTCTCTACAAATTTATTAAATCTCAATAACTAACCATATCAGATTGAACCAATCGAATCTAACCAATCCAAAAATCAAACAACCAAGCAAATATATACGAGATTTCCTGCAGAAAAAAAAAAGGCAGTGATCGAGACCTTGCGATAGAGCAAAAAAAGAAAAAAGAAAAGATGAGATTGAAAAAGAGGAAAATGAAAAGGCTAGGGTTTTAAGAAAGTGGAGAAAAAAAAAAAAGCGCGAGGAAGAAAAGCAGAGAAGAACGGGTGTGGCAAGATGCAGAGAAGAGAGGAGGAAGAGAGAACGTGGGCGAAGACGACGCGTGTGACCTTCAACATTCATTTCAAGCGAACGTTACGTGGCACTACTACCTCCCTTCAGGAATTAAGCCAATCAAAAGTGCCATTTTGGCTTCTCATGGTATAAGGACAGATAGTCAGAGAGACTCAGATATTGTTTGTGGGTAGGCAAAGTAAAGCTTTACCAAGTCACGTGAGTATATTATTATTTATTTTGTAACAGGCAATTTGTTTGGTATAACTTCTGTTTATACCTAATTATGAAATAAGCGCTTATTGAGAAGTTCAGGTTTCTAGCTGTTCTGAAAAAAGCCTCCCCTTGCAGATAAAGATGGGTTAATTGATTGGATGAACATTTGTGAAACCTGTGCTTGTAACTTTCATTAAGAACAAATAATTTACTAATAAATTAATAACGATTCTTTTAAGTCAAAGCCGCCGTATCTTATCACGTTTTACATGTCTAAGTATTATTTAAAGTAAGTGTAGAGATAGTCCAAACAGTACTAAATATATATATAATATATTGTGCGAAGAAGACTTCAAATCTAGTCCAAACAGTACTAAATATATATATATAATATATTGTGCGAAGAAGACTTCAAATCCTTCTAATTGCCTACACCGCACAGTGCCCACACCTAGAGGAACCTAGCTAGGACTTTTCGACGGAAATAGATATTATTATTCTGAGCGTTGCACGTAAACAAAACAAAAAAATTATTAGATAATTTTTATTTGGTGCTGGCCACTAATAATGTACATTAAATAATTAAATTAAAGATATTTTTATGTTTTTATATGGCTTATAATCCAGTATTTTTTTTTCTTTTTTTGAAATCTAGAACCCACATTACATAAAAATCTTTCAACTTTATAAGAAATCGGGTTTCATGGGTCACTAAAAAGTAGCGTTAAAAATTTATCAAATAATGAACTCAAAACATTTTAGTTTTTAATTACTTAATTAAATATTTGGATTATAATAGTATAGATATAGATTTTTTTTATTTTTTAAATGTTAAAGTGACATGAACTGAAGTAAAAAGAATATACCAACTTTTTGACAAAAAAAAAAAAAAAAAAAAAAGAGCTAGAGAGAAGATACCATCTGAGACATCAATGGTATGTTCTCATAAAAAAATCTAGTGAGAGCAAATTATGTCGCAGTCGATCAAAATATCATGTCACACGTTCCTTGTTTATACTTTTTCTGCCTAGAAAAGGCTATATAGCTGTTAACACTGATAAGATGTGTTTGTTGCCAATGCAACGCACCAAGCGTTTTCCGCTTGAAACCTGTGAGATGAATTAATGGTTAAAGAGAATAAAGATTGAAGACCTACGTCTTTATCACATTAACCTGCTTGTAATACATATGTAATTCGGTGCTATAATGCACTCCACAATTCGAAGTTCGACCTAATATAAGCTG